>JAMLFY010000010.1:7650762-7730147 GCA_030441495.1 Dalbergia oliveri
AAGACCCCAATTTATTTTCATTATTAGTTCATTTGATTTGTGCATGTGGAATTAATTGATGTGTTAGAATAATATGTGGTCCAATATGAATAATATAGGAGTAATGGAATTAAGCCAATATAAATATATATAGTATATATTAAGAGAATTTTTTTTGTTTAAAGATAAGATGTGATTAAAGATATATTTTTTATTTTTATTTAAAAAGATCATATTAATTGGAATTAGAGAAGGAAGGAACCCACCGTCCTCTATCGCTAAGAAAAGTAACGCCCATGACCCACATTTCTCTCACTTTCATTTTTAACTCCCACCACTAAGCCCTAACAGAGCATATGGTTACACACCCTTTCACTTCCATAAAAATTCTCTTCACTTCATTCTTTGATCTTCTCCAAAATCTCTAATCACAAACCATCACTTTTGGAGGAACAAGATTCATCCCCAATTCTCCTTCTCAAGCCATGGCACACCTAAAGTGAAGAATAGCAAGTTTTGCCCTTTTCCACTTCCACAAGTCTTAAGAGTCTCTAAATTCAGTTAATCTTTAATCAAGTAAACGTTTTTGTCCAACGTTGGTATTTTGTTTGATTTGCAGTGGCCTCCAAAATTGCATTAATGTATTCAAAATCCTAAGTTGTTCGTTGCTACATATAAAGCCCCTTTTCTATTGTTTATTTATTTAGGAAGTTATTATTTCTATGCACTCATGATGGCTTAATCTATGGTTCCTAGGAATAATTTTAACCATTAAAATTTCCTGAAACTCATACAATTTAGCATAGTTCATAGACTAAAATAAATTTCTACTTGTTTTTACCTTTTTCCAATGACCATGTGATGTTTGCAATCCTTTCCTTTATCCATTTATTGTATAATTTATTCTTTTATCTATTTTAGAAATCCTTCAAATCGTAAAGCACAGATTTTTCTTTTGGGATTTGCTAGTTCTACTTTGTTACAATAGTCTACTTTGTGCATCAACTTTCATCATCATGCCACTTATAAATTTATTATTAAAAGACATGTCAAATCAAATATTAGGTTCCCAAATAATTTTTATTTTCATAGGGCAATTACGTTACCTTCATAAAACTCAATTGACAAACTTATGTTGGAACATATATTTCCAAAAGATGTATAGAAATTAATGTACATTTAAGATATCGGAAATTGAAATTTTAAAATATGACTTGATATTATTA
Organism: Dalbergia oliveri; assembly: GCA_030441495.1. Lineage (NCBI taxonomy): Eukaryota > Viridiplantae > Streptophyta > Magnoliopsida > Fabales > Fabaceae > Dalbergia > Dalbergia oliveri. The sequence goes on from JAMLFY010000010.1 coordinate 7,651,968, forward strand.
GTATTCTTAGACAAGCCTTTTGTTTCACTTTCTTTGATATGTTGTTCAATTTGATTGTTATACTATGAATGAGTTACTACATGATGATATGCTTATTAAATGACTTTTTATGTAGACAATATGTATACGTACATGTATCTACATGATAAGATTAATAGATATAATATCCTACAATAATAATTTGGATCCTCTGTTAAGAAAGGTAATCCCCACTAATCACCCACTTTATCCCCATTGATGGTTGGCGGTGACGACTAGCTATTGGTATACCCTACTGATTGGATAAAGTGGATTTATAAAGAAATAAATGTATTAAAAATACTAAAAAGGATTAGACTAAGTATCTTGTGTGACTATCTCCAATTTTTGTATATAGATATTAACTGGATTGTCATGCATTCATGTTAATTTAGGAAGTGTATCCATAATAAAAAAGATCATATTAAAAGACACGTCTATTCTGGTAAAGATCTTTAGAACTTATTAATTAAATCTTAACGTATGTTCATGTTTTTCAAGAATAAACGAGGTGGTTAGAGATGATTTCGATGACACTAATTAACATGTGCATTTATTCTTATTGGAACTTTCAAGTTCTCACCCTTTTTCTTTCGTGTCATCTCTATATGGAGTAGCTAGTAGACCTTTAGGAGGAGCACGTACCTGAAGAGTAGATAGGATTTAATTTCATTTATGATATTTTAGTTGATTAGATTTATTTGATTAGTCAATGTTTTAGTTTATTGATGACCAAACTATTGTTAGCCGAGATTTATTATGGTTCATGCTATTTATATTATAGCGACTACATACTTGTTGGAGTTATTTACCTGTTATTGCAATATACTATTTTAGACTTGTGATTGGACGAACGTGTTTATTATTACTTTGCTAGTTCTGCTATAAATTAGTATTACATGTAATTATGTATGCATTAGGCTTCTAGTTTCATTTTAAAAAAAAGACAAAATTATTATCATTATTTTTCTACTTATATTATATTTTGAAACTAAAAAATCATGACATCAAAGTGTAACAAATTAATAATAAATTCCACAATGACTTGAGCACATGGAATAATTATTAGGATGTTACACCTAGGCATTCTTAGTCCCAATTTGGGTTTTGGCTCTCAATTGGCCGTTGGCCTAAGTTACTATTCATATTTTTTTTTTACACATCCATTTGACTATCCTCATCATTGCTAAAACTGCAGATTTTTTAAATTATAACTAATAAAGCTCAAATTGCTTTTTAAATAATTTTTAGAGTGTTACATTCCATAGCTCATAAGGGGTCTTCTTGAGGATTGGCCTTAGAAAGATTTTGTTTTGGATATAACATGAGGTATTTACAATTTCTCCAAAAGCCTTTTGATAAACCATTTTCTAAAATCATTGTTCTGGCCATCTCTCATAAGCTTCTGTTGTCCTTTCAGCAACCCAATTTTGTTGGGAGTCCTAGGAGCAGAGAACTCATGAGAGATGCCATGTTTCTCACAAAACTCTTCAAAAACATGATTTTCAAATTCTCTTCCATGATCTGATCATATAGAGGTAATTTGAGAATCTTTTTCAATACAAAATCATTTTGCAAAAACTTTAAATCTTTCGACCACATCATCTTTAGAAGCTAGGAAGATTACCCATATGAATCTAGAGAAATTATCCACTATGACAAGACAATATCTTTTCTCAGGAAGACTTACAGTCTTAGTTAGTCCAAAGAGATCCATGTGTAAAAGCTCAAGTAGCTTAGTGGTTGAAACCCTATTTTTGTTGTGGAAAGAAGCTTTGTTTGCTTGCCTTTCTCACAAAAATCATAAGTTGAATCCTTGTCAAATCTGATCTTTGGCAAACCTTTAGCAAGCTCTTTCTAGATAACTTAGAAATAAGCTTCATATGAGCATGTCCAACCTTCTTATGCCACAACCACTTATCAACCGTGAAAGATATGAGACATTTTACATTTTGATCTAGAAGGTCATCCAAGAATAACACATAAATGTTATTATACCTCTTGCTAGATAACATGACTTGTCCCAAAGTGGGGTTTACAATTTTGCTAGCATGAGCATTAAATAAAACATTAAAGTCTTGGAAAAAAAATTGGCTAATACTCAACAAATTATGAGCCAAATCATCAACAAGTAAAACATTAGAAATTTGGTAAGAATCATCCTTAACAACATTTCTTATGCCTATGACCTTGGCTTTACCTCTATCAGCAAACTTGATTGATCCATAGTTCTTAGGCTTCAGGTTTTTGAACTATCTTCAATCTGGACATGTTTCTGGAGCAACTCACTGTCCATGTACTACTTGCCTTCCTAATCAACATGTGTTCTCAGACACACCTACAACAAAAAAAGTTTTTAATTTAGGTACCCAGACTTTATTTGGTCTTTTTGGTTAGTTGTTCGAGGGGAGGTTTCCTAACTTTTTCAACAGAATTTCTTTCTCAAGAAACACTTGTAAGGTGGGTGTCCTTCTTATGATAGAAAATACTAGAAACTTTATTCTTTACTTTCTTTGGCTGAGTTGCCTTTCCTTTCTCATCCCTTTCATCCTCATATTCCAACCCAAGTCTTTTGAAAATATGGCCTCTGACCTCCAAGCATTAGTTCAAGATTCTTTGAACTATTTATCATCTTTTCAAGGTCAAATTTGAGAAGATTTGAAGTCCTCTCTAGTTTAGAAATAACTTTATGAGTTTTCTCATTTTTCTTAGACTTCAGCTTCTAAGGTATTGAGCTTAATATTTAAAACTTTGTTTTCTCCTTGTAATTCTTCCTTCTCAAGCCTTAGATTCTTAACATCTGATTTGGCCTTTTCAAGTTCAAGAACCACTTTTTAATGGTTCTTTTTCAGGTTGAGATAATGAGAGGAGAGAGTTTGAGAATTTTCCAGCAATTCATTATATAAAGCAAGTAACTCATTATAGGAAAGATCAGGTTCAGATACTTATACTCTAGGTTTCTCCTTCTAAATATAGTCAGCCATGAAGCATAGATTAGCAACATCTTCTAGCTCATTCTAACTTTCTGATCCTTCCTTTTCTTCTTCTATGTCACTCTAGGTAGCCAGCATACCTTTCTTCTTGGAGGCAAACTTCTTCTGTGAGATCTTGAGCTTGGGACATTCAGGTTTTAAGTGTCCCTTCTCACCACAATTTTAGCAAGTGACGCTTTTCGACTTTCCCTTGTCTTTCTTATCCTTCTTAAGGTTGAGGTTTCTTTCTTTATTCTGTTTCTCCAGGCTTTGGACATTATCTTGTCTCCATCCTCATCTGAGTCTCTTCATTAGATTCTTCCTCATCATTAGAGGTGTCAGGAACTTTTATTGCTTTGCCCTTATTTTGTTTCGATGAGATGACTTCAGGCCCATGAACTTGCTCTTCTTAATGGATTCACCATGCATTTCAAAGAGCACTACCTATGAGTTTTGAGTAACCCAATAAGTGTGTCTAAGTTAAGAGTTTGAAGTCTTTGGCTTTTGCAATGGCTTGACCTTAGGTAGCCATTTAGCAGAAGCTTCTTAAGATTTTTCTAATCATTTTCAAGTTAGAATATCTTTTGCCTAGACCTTTTAGTTAGTTTATAATGTGCATAAATCTCATTGTCATGTCACCAATACTTTCTTGTTCACTCATCTTGAACATTTCGTATTGATGGACTAACATGCTGATATTTGTTTCTTTGACTTGATCAGTTCCCTCATGCAGCATGTGTAGCCTGTCCCAAATCTTCTTCGCCATGTCACAAGCAATAATTTTGTAGTATTCAACTTTGCTTATTGCACACATGAGTAGGTATTTAGCTTTATAGTTCAACTGAACTTTGGCTTTATATTGCTCTGTCCACCTACTCCAAGGTACTTCTCTAGATGTTGAAGGCGTATCATCTATTCTAGGAATTTTTCTGTTGGAACATTATCTCCTTCTTATATGATCTCCCACAAGTCAAGACTTGTGCATTTAATAAATAGCTCCATACGATCTCTCCAATAGGCATAGTCCCAACTATCAAGAATGGTGGTCGTTAATAGAGTGTCCTTCTACAATGTGAATATTTTGTGTAATTTGTCCCTGGATCTTTGTCCTCTATAGTCATTAGAATGCTTAACCCCTTATAGGCCTGAGCTCTTATGCCACTTGTAGGAAGAAAAGCGCATGAGAAAGGGGGTTGAATCATGCTTCATCTTTCTTTTCTTTTTTGAAAAAGCTTAAACAAAAACTATCAAGTATAAAACTTGAAGTGCAGCGAAAATAATGTTAACAATGTCAGAAAGTAACTTTCTAAACTTTGACAAGTATAATAAAATGCGTATAAGCTATTTATCAAAAATCACAATATAATAAGAACAAAGCAGAAAATAAAAGAGAGATAAAGGAGAAGAAGATACTGCATAGGTGTTTTTATATTGGTTCAATCTACCTTACATCCAGTTCTTAACCACCTTGAGTTCCACTAAAAACTTTTCTTAATTGAGAAAGTTGGATAGTCTTTATAGTAGCCTTCCCAAGCTCTTACCAGTGACTAGCAAGTACACTCTACTGTCACATCGAAGTAGTCTTTCACCAGTCTCTTCAAGCTAACACCGTGACCAGCAAGTATACTTTGTTGTCACAATCCGGTAGTCTTTAACCAGCCTCTCCAAGCTAATAATGTGACCAGGAGTTCACTCCTACTGTCACGTTACAAGTAGTCTTTGACTAGCTTTTCCAAGATAACTCACAACGATCACTAGTGGATAGGGGTTACAAAGGTTTGTGTTTATGTTTGACACTTAAACTAACTAACATTCAAGTTTTCATAAGATGAACAAACACAGATCTAGAAAACTTGAATGACTTTTTTCTAACGATTCTTCCTAGGAAGAATGTATATATATTAAGAACATAAAAAGAAGATTTTTACAAGCAAGAAACTGATTACAAGATGTAATGAACTTTACAAAAAAGATAAGGAGAAAAAATTCTTCAGCTCTTCTTCTTCTCGCAAAAGTCTCTAGATGTAAGCACAAATCTCTATTTATAGATGTTCTGCATTTATGACCATTGCTCTTGATTTGTTGTCCAAGTGACACATGTTGATCATCTGTTTGTGTTTTGTAAATGCATTCTAAAGGAGTAGCTCGGCTTTGTCAAAGTTGTTGCATAAGCCATTATGAATTAGAAGTTTCTGAGGCCACCTTCAGAAACTACTTTTTACATTCTGAACGAGGTTTTTGAACTTTTCCTTCTAGAAGCTTGGCAGTTGACTAAGTTTGCAAAAGATATGTCATGTCAGTCTATGACTAGTTTGACTTTAAATTTGAATTTCAAATTTCTCTCTATTTCTTGTAAAATGCATTGTTTCACTGTGAACCGTCCTTTCTAAATAACAGTATCAGTTTCTAAAAAATTCTTCGATCTTCTAGTCTTCAATAAGAGCTTGTAGATGGTGATATGATTACGATCATGATCATTGAAGGTTGTAGTACACACTTGTTTCAGAGTTGGATTGAAATCTTCATTTGAAATGTACTTTCTATAGTCGTATGCTACTTTTTAAAGATTTGAGCCTTGGTTTCTTGCATATGAGAATTTTCTTCAATGCATTGAGCATATATACGTTCATTCCATGATATATTTTTTACTTTCATTAAGTCCCAATCTCTTCAAACAAGATTAAACATGTTTGTACATGTCATGTGAAAATATTTTTACTTTAACATAATGAGTGTTATGCTAATGTAACGACATGTTTGTTGCTTCAAGAAACTTAAGGTAAACATTAGTCCTTCTTCAAAATATTTTCTCCAAGTTGGTTGTGTTATCACGCAAAACATTTTGCATTAAGGCTTCTAAAAGATTCTGGAGCTAACATAAGTAAATTATAGTGATAAAGATGCGAGATGACTTGTTTCATTGGATTTTCATACATGCCTCATTTTGTACATTTCCAATTATGCTAGTGATGTCATGCATTCTATTTTACTATTCTTTAACCCAGACATTTTGCTAAGTTTTAAAATATGTGTCACTTCAGAATTCTAGTTTATGAACTAATTAAATGAACTAAAGCATGCCCACCTATTTTATTATTAAAATAAAGTGACTGGAGACGATAACGAGTCAGCGAGGCAGAATGCCAAGTCCTTTGAGTTCTTGACCTTGGAGCTAGCCTATGCTTAGAGACTTAGTTATTGTCTTTTTCACATCTTGTATTTACCTCTTGAGCATATAGACTATTGGGCCTTATTTATATTTCCCTTACTTTGAGATTTCTATACTTTTATGGATGATGTATTTAGACGATCCTTATTACTAGCTCTGAGCTAGAATTTATTTATGTTATGATTTCTATGACTTGTATTAGGTGTAGTTGTCCCTCATGGACTCATGCTCCTTTATGATGTAGTAGTATCTTATCTATGTATTGATGTGGTGACATGTGTTGCTAAATGTTTATGATATCCAGGATTTGTTCTGTTATGTGTTTATTGTTATGGAATTGTTATTTCCCTCACAGGTTGTGTTAGTTCTAGTTATGCGTTAACGAATGAGGCTATTGTTTTAAGTTTTCAAAAAATTTATTCACTATTTTTCACTGAAGTATTTTCCAAATAAACTAAACATATATATATATATATATATATATATATATATGAGATCAAAATGTAAGAAATCTAATGATTGGCCAATTATGATGTACGTATAAGAGATTAATAATTAGCGTGTTACAAGTATTGGAAGATGTCCTGGATAGGTAAATGATTTAATATTCCTTGTTGATTTTTGTGTGCTTGAGATAAAGAATAACACTAATGCTAGCCATCATACATTAATCTTAGAAAAACCTTTTTTGAAACCGTAGAACCATAATTGATATTTATGCTGACACATTGTCCATGGAGTGTGGGACCTAAAAGTTCAATTTTGCTTATCATATACTATGAAATTTCCCCATGAGGAACACTCTATATTTGGCATCGATGTCATTGACTCCCTAGTGGAAGATACATGTGGTAGTTTGCTTAGTAAGGATGCATATGCCCCTTTTCCTACTTTTTCTTCTCCCATGGAATATGATAAGTTTGCTGTGTTAGAATATTCCAAGATTGATAGATATAGGTACTCCACCCGAGTAACACCCATCAGTTTTAAAGGTGCCTCATGATCAGGCCATATTGGAAGGAAGCCTTGTGAGGGGCAAAGAATCTTGCTACATGAACCCCGATCAAAATGATGACTAGAGGTCAAAGTCTAGGTGGAAGGGACTATTCTTGGTCACCCGTGTGCACTCTAGTGGTGCAATTGAGTTAGAAAACCCTAGGTCCAAAAATCATTATGAAATTAATGAACATCGACTGAAGCACCTTCATGAAGCCTTAGGGATCAAGGGGCTCAAATGACATTTCTATGGGTTAAAGCTACACCCTCCATGAGGACTGACCATCTAACTTAGGGATGTTAAAGCAAAGTGCAGTGGAAGACAACCCACCATGAAGGAGTTCTTTACTTTTATCTTTTATATTTATGCATTTTTACTTTAATTTTGAGTCTTGCATCATGTTTTATTTTATTTGTGTCTTACATCATTCCTTTGATACTTTAGAGGTTACATGCTTAGAATAACACCACATGCACGCTTGGCATTGACTTATTTTGTATTGCATGCTTAGTGATTCATTGTGTTATTTGGATTGAGTACATGCGGTTTACCTATGAGATTTTGAACCTCTTTGATTGGACTATCATGTGCCATCCTTATTTGTTCATGTGTGTTTCCCTTTTTGGATTTGCATTCTATAACTTGCTTAGGGTCTTATTTGAAAATATGTTTCCATGTGCATGCTTGAATGTGATTGGGTATTTTTTCTTGTTTTTAGCCACTTGTCCATATAGCCACCCTTTGCATGTTATCATTGTCTAGTCCCTTTGAGCTTATTGCCCACTCTTTTAATTTTGTACATCCTTAGCCAAAAGTAAAAAACCATGAAAATTCCCAACCTTTTAGGCTTAGGAGATCATTTGTGCATTTTTTATATGTGCTTAAGCATAAGTGTGAGGGAGAGCATGAGGACATGCCCGAATTTAAGTGTAGAGGAGGGATAATGTGTATTCATGAGTGGCCAAGAAAAATTTAGCAAGTGGCTGGCACACAAGGAAAAAAAAAAAAGAAAGCAAAGTTAATTGAAAAAAGAATTCTGGAAAAGTTTGGTCAAAGGTGTGCCACGTTGCAAATTAAAGGTTTGTATTTGTGTTAAGTTGGACAAAGTGCACTCATAAGTATTTATGCTCTTGGTTATGCATTTACTCTTCTTTAATTAGAGGTTTAGCTCATTGGCGTATATATATTTACCTACCTTCACTTAAGCCTCATTACAACCTAAGACAAGTCCTCTTGATTTAGTATGCATATGTGTATTACAAATGGAGAATAAGACTCGTAGCAAGCCTATGACAATGTATTTTCATTTGAGGTGATTGAGTGTGCATCATAACCCAAAATACTTGAGTGAATGAGTGGCAAACACTGACCTATGGAGGATTTTTGTACTTAGTCCATGCATCATATATGTGGATTCTACCTTGTATGCTATGTCTTGTTCTTGCTTTTTGAGATTCTCTTGATTATTGGTGTGAAAAAGCTTACTGTTGTGCCTCCTGGTTCATTGGATTGATATATTGTTATGTCTTTTCATGCATTGTGCAATTTTAGAGTTAATCAAGTAGGAGTCTAGTTTTTATGTTGTGCATCTTAATTCCTTGTTTATTACTTCTCATCCATACCTTTGGTTTGATTTTATTTTCACATGAGGACATATGAAAGTTTAAGTGTAGGGGGATCAATAAAGGACATTTATGCCACTTATCTTGCTTCTAAACCTTAGTTTTTTACATAAGTTTAACTGAGTTATTGATATAGATACTTAGGATTTTGATTTAGTCCTCATTGTATATTTTTTATAGGATCAGATCATATTAGTTTTGGAATAATTCTTGGATTAGAGTCTATTGTGTTTAACTTGTCTCTTTGAGTATGATTTTATATATAGGAGCTTTGGATTGAGTGTGAAATGTCAAGAGTAAGGCTGGGAACTCTTTGGAAGGAGTTTAGAGTTGAGGGGTTGTGAAAGGGAAAAAACCACAAAGATCCCCTCGGCTTAGCACCGCAATGCTCATTTAGCATTGCAATGTCTAGAGGCATCATCAGGGTTGGTTGAGCTCACGATTTCAAATGACCACTCAGTGCTTATTTAGTGCTGCGCGATAGTGCAATGATGGGATTATAGATAATTAATATATTTTTGGGTCCCATTTTTTACTATTTTAGAGAGTAGTATTTAAGGGATTAACATAAATTTTTACCCTAGTTTTGGATCTAGAATTTAAGCAACTAGGATTCTCTCTCTCTCTACATCTTCTTCTTTATTCTTCTTTCTCTAGGGATTCCATTAGTGAATGTGCTTTGTTATTGGAGATTGTGATAATGATCCTTATTATTGTCTTCAGGTACTCTTTTATTTTCATCATTATAATTCTCCATAAATGGAGGAGTAGATTTCCTTACTAGTGTAAAGGTTTCCGGATGGATTGAGATGATGTTTGAGACCTCCTTTTATATTAAATGCATTAGATTTCTCAATGTTCTTTAGTTTATATTCTTATAATTATTGTGCAATTGTTACGATTTTTATTGGAATAACTAAATTGGCGATCATCATTTAGGGAAACCCTTTGGGCATAAATTGATTGATCAATTGGTTTATGTTTGAAGGAGAACATTAGAATTCACCTTCTGATTGGCAGTTAGGCTATAGCAATTGGTACTTTAAATCAATGCGATTTCTAATTAAATTGGGATCCCATTTGTTAGTTATTTGCATTGGTCAAATTTAGAGGTCGAATCTCCTAGAGTATCTATATTAAGAAGAAGCTCTAATTTTCTACTTCTAGGGGAATCTATCCTTGAATGCTAGAATGGCCCAAACATTTATGAAGTGCAATAGTCTCCATCTAGGTTATATTCTCAGCTAGGATGATGGAGAAGGCAAGTGATTCTCTAAGCCCAAAACACAGACCTACCTTGAGAAAATACAACAGCAATAACAGAATGAATAAACCAAGTCATGCCTTGGAAGACTTGGTGATTTCTCCATCGCCATACCCACCATAAGGTCATAGCAAACGTCATATTAAGGGGTTGTCACAAGTATTTACTAAGCTACACAGAAAGATGATCATTGAAAAATTCACCATTGAGTCCAAAGCCAAGAGACACCATATTTGATGAGATTGAAAGTAATCTCGAACACAGTGTAACACTCTCATCAACTTCTCCACACTCCTGAGAAGCAAGACACAAAAATAGAATAATGAGGAGGTAATACCATATGAAAATTTTCCAAATCAGTAACTTGATTGTTTTAGGGAGGGAAGGCTCTAAATCCACGTCCAAGAATGATTATCCAGGAATGCTTACCCAATTCAAATCACATCAAGGCCAAATAGCCCCCCAACATTGTCATGACCGACTTGGATCGTAACTGATACATAAGGAATCTCATTCCTACGTAAGCCTCATGATCGTTGCACCATACTATATACATATTTTAATCATATAATCCAAATTAAATCATAAATCAAATTCTATACTTAACTCATAATAGGTCTAAATACCCCTTTTCCCATAAATAAAATCTAGACTGGAGCTTAACATAAATAAATTTGAGTTGCTCAACTACAAAAGAATCATGAGACTAAATACTTTTAAATGCAATTCAATATCATGATTTATCAAATAAAAAAACATATACATATGCATGTGGTCTAGGACCCTACCCACAACATCACTCGAACACTCTACAAAAAGACAAGTACTTCACAGCAAGTGAAGCTCACCCAAACTAGAAATCTAATGCTACTGAGGAGAAGGGAGTGGAAGATCCAAAGCTATACCGTATCTATGAGGAGAAGGAAGAGAAGAGGGTGAGTTTTATTACAAAACTCAGTGAGTGGATCTTCACTCATAATCATATATGAGACAAGAAGGAAATATACATAAATGGTAATGCAATCTCATAAATCAATTCTATATAAATTGTATAATAGCTATTAATTCAAAATTTGCAATAAACATGGAAATGTTATTTATTTTCTCAAGAATTACTAAAAGAAATAGACTATCCATAAACTGAAGGGTGGGTGCTAGTCCATGAACAAAAGCCCCTAATGAGATCTTAATGGTCTCTTACGAACCACATCCCTCGTGGACTAATCTAACATGTGGATAAAGTGCCCCTCAGGCCTTGGTACCAAGGTTAATAATTAATCATTAACTTGTAGCTCTCCTTCAGGAATTTCCTATCTAAAACCATACTAGCCATAAAAAAGGGAATTCTATCAATTCTAAGTTTAACATGTCTCTCTCCATAATAAGCATAAAGTCTCAAGTTTCATTTCGTCAATCATAAATAAAATCATATTAAACTTTTATAGAGCAAATATGGTCCCATGCATATTCTTAATCATAATTTTCATATATGAGCTCAAATGAAGCATTTCCAACTAAAGCACATTTTACATAAAACCATATCATGTAAGAATCCATTTTCAATTATCTAAATACTTTGTAATACTAGAAAATAATGACATAATGACCAAAATAAGACCATGAGATCAAACCCACTCACTTGGAGGGGTGGAATGTGAATGACCGACTCTGGAAGAGTTTTGGGGAGGAGGGATGGCACCAAAGTCTGCCATAACAACCATAAAACTCATTAATGATCTATGGGTACTCCTAGATTACCCTAAAACAATTCTAACGACATTGGGAAGCATCCCCTACTTGACAATAATGAGAAAATAATAACCCATACTAAGAACATGAAAGAATGGGAAGAACGGAGACAAAATCTATCAACATAAACATACCTTGATGATTTGGGGGAGCTAGATTTGAGTGGTATTGAGAGAAAAGAGAGAAATAATAGGGTTGAAGGGTGAGGTGCGTTTCTACTTTTGTTTTGGTGAGGATGGAGACCCTGAAATGGGTTTTATACATGGAAGGGCTAGAGAGACGATGCGTTTAACAATCCTGTCGTATTAGGGGGACCGCTATAGCCGGAATCCTCGCGTCCCAAACTGGTCACTTACAACATGCTCAGCGGTCCTCAGACCACCAAAAACACGTAAACTCATCCCTTATCGCCATAGGGTCCAGGACCACTGGAGTGACAACAACCTAACTTTTGCATTTTTTTTGCTAACTAGGCATCCTGGTCTTCAGCAACATGGGTGGGTCCTAGGGATCCTGGGCTTGTACGAGATTTATCTACTAACACATGTACCTCGGGTATTATAAATATCCCCAAGCTGGTAGTACATGATGTTCTAAGAAAGCCTGGGCTTCCAAGGGGAGGCAAGTGTAAAGATAGTCAAAATTCCACTATCCTTCAGTCCATATGTAACAAACTCTAAGCTTAGAATCTATAATGTGCACGAAATCCACCAACTTAGCCAACTTGCAACTATTGAACCAATCACCATACCATAGGAGTACTCACCTAAGCCAAGGGAGAAGGAAAAACCATTGACCCAAGCTCCAGCAACCATAAGGATGCCTTACCAAGTATAAGAAAATGATGCCCGTTGAAGAGGATAAAAGATTCCCTATGGCAAGTATTTGGCTTTAAGAACCTAGACCTAGAATTTCTCATTGCTATTAGTGACTTCCCAAACCAATTTACCAAGTAAGGCTACGTTCGTCATATAAGCTTGACAAATCCCTAAACCACCCAAAGATTTTAATTATGTCATAGCCTGCCAAGATACGAGGTGAAACCCCCTCTCACCCAACCTCGTACCCCAAATAAAGTGATGCACACATCTATCAATACTATCACAAATTGTAGCATTCTCCCAAGTACAACCTCATCCTTAAGTCATGACATCAGACTTAGGAGCCTACTTATAAATTAGTGGACATTTCTTAATTATTTATAGCAAAATCGATCGAATCGTGAATGAACTAATTTGTGATTCTATTAAAATATATAACCAATAAACAAAATATTTATTTAATACAAAGTCAAATACAAAATGAAGCTCTTCTAAGAGCTTTACTACACATATGTTCTCTATTATATTTAGGAGCTATACATATAACTAAGTATGACATAATAAAAGCATCAACTACTAAACTATTGCACTTCGATTCCTTTTGTATAGCAGTCCCATAGTTCTCTAGATCAACCTGGATACGACACGGAAACACAACACATAGGGGTGAGAATTATACAATTCTCAGGTAGGGTATTTCCCAAAATACACCATTGTAATGTCATCATCATCATCCCAGCCACTTTGGTTTATTAAGAAAGGTGATCACGCATTACATAATAACGGTTCATTTTTAAAGTTCCAAATCATACTTCCGAAGTGGGTTGCTTTTAAAAAATCAATCGCTTGGTACACATTTATCATAAGCCCATAACCATAGTAAATAATGTTGAACAAAATGATTCGATATGATATAAATATGTATATGTCAAATATAGTAAAATTATCTTTAATTGCCCTTGATAAATTGAAGAGGATATCATCTCTCTTTATTTGCCCTTTACAAGTCGAAAAAGATCTAATGTTTCTTTATTTGCCCTTGACAAGTCAAAGAGGATCTCATTTTTACTTATGGCTATAAAACTTGATTCAATATATCATTCACTTTTCTTTTTCAAAATGCATGCATAAAACACATATATGCATTCATTCACAATGTGATTTCAATCATGCCTTGTAAACCAATCTTTAAAGTCACTAGCATGCATTCATATACAATATACTTGAATCAAATGTTATTATGTCACCAATATAATATATTAGCACAAATACAGCACATAGGCAAATTTCACACCTTTGTAGCACAATTTAATTTGCACATCAAACAACAAATTCAGAGGCTATAAAAATTATCCAAGACACTACAATGTGTCCCTAAGGTCCTATAAAAATTTCAGAGCAAGAATCATTCTTTAACTATGTTAACAAAATTCTACAAATTTGGTGGTTAGAGGTCACCAAATCTCAACTAAGGCCTAATTTCATAATTTTTAACCCTAGCAAATGAATGAATCAATTCAGAATAAAATTCATGGTTGAACCTTAGATGTTTCCAACACCATAAAAATTTCAAAGGAAAAATCAATCATTTGCTATAGTAACAAAATTAAACAAATTCAGTGGTCCAAATTTGGTCTGTCAAGACAACTCAATAATAGTCTCGGTTTCATATTTTTAGAAAATAGTAAAAGTCATTTTTAAAACCCAAGAAAAATCACGAAGTTGCCATAGGATATTAGCTTCAACATATAATTTTTCTGGTGCATAAAAACATCTATAAATAAATCAGAAAATTCATAACTTTTCCCTTCCTTACAAAACTGAGAATTCAGCAACCCAATTCAAAATCTGTTTTGATAAAAATGATTTTTCCACAATACCAAACCACTCCACCAAAGCAAATACACACACACACACACACACACACACACACACTATATAATCACATAATAGAACTAGAAAAGATCAATTTTCAACAAGCCAAAACTGAGACAAATAGAAATGAACAAATAGGTAACAAGAACCCTACTTTGATGACTTTAGGTATCTTGGCTCCAAAGGATGATCCAAGAATGGTTTTCTTCACTTCAAGACCTTCAAACCAACACTAAACCCTTCCTTAGGCAGTAAGGTTTCAGGGATCAAAGTGAAAAATAGTAAGGAATTGAAATTGTAATTGGTTAGATGGGTAGATCTTAATGAGTGGAATAAGTTTAATGAAGGGAATTTGTGGTCTTAGTAACTTTGGACAAGGATTTTTATGGTTTCAAATCAAAAATAAAACTATTGTGAAGACAACAATGGTGGCTGTGTGGTTTTCCCTATAGCCGAGAATGGTGAGTTTTGGAGTGATAAGGTTGGTTGACTTACATTTATCTCATGTTGGAAATTAAGCATTTATATAATATTAAGATTACGTTCTTTCTAAAAGAAAATAAGATGGACGGTTAGGATTTAATCTTGAATTACAAAATTAAATCTTAGCCTTACACTTGGCTATAAAGGATAAACAATATCCTTTTATGATGGTTAAACTATTTTTCTGTTAAAAATCGCACACCAAAATTTTTGAATTTAAACACACTTGAGAAATCAAACATTGCCCAAAAATTAATTCAATGTATAAAAACTTCATTTCTAATTATTTCTAATTGTAACCTTATATTTTCTAGTTTAAGCATCTCCTGTCCCAATTTTAGGGTTTTGCCTCCCCACGGCTTGTGAGGTTCGCAAGGTTACTATTCACTTTTTTTTTTACAAATTCATTGGACCGTCCTCCTCATTGTTAAAACTGTCAAATTTTTGAAATTATGACTAATAAAGCTCAAATTAATTTTTAAATAATTTTTGAGGTATTACACAAATCCCTTGATTCAACCACATTGTTTGCATGGTATAGATAGGAGCGAAGACATCACAGATTTTGCTAGGCAAAGGTGGCTTGTTTATTGAGCAACTTGTTCTTCCAAGAAGCCAGACATCACATATTTTTCTTCTTTTACATATGAAAAATAGAATGAAAAAATTAAAATAATATTATATTTGATTAAATTAATTAATAAAGATTAAAAATTAAGGTAAATAATAAACAAAACTTAATGTAAATTATAATTTTAAATAATAAAAAGTAATGAATATTTAAAATAACTATAACTAAAAAATATAGATTATTTTAAATTTTTAAATAAATAAATAACATGTTTTGATTTTGTTTAAATTTTACTTTTTTTGTTGTTAAATTTTGCTTAAGATTAGAATTATTTCTATTAGTGAAAGAATAATTATATATTATATAATGTATGGTAAATAACGCAAACCACACTTTAAGTTCGGATAAATTACACACCATTTCATTTTTGCTAAAAAATTGTACTCTACCCTATTTGTTCTAACTCTAACATCTATTTGGTGTGCCTAATAGGTTAAAGTTTGATAGAATAAGATCTAATAATATTAAATATGTTAAAATTTTGATATTATATAGTGTTTGATGTGACAATGTATAAAATATTATATTATATAATATATAATTATCTTGTCACTGTTATAAATAATTCTAATCTTAAGTAAATATTTAACAAAAAGTAAAATCATATTAAAATAAAATATTTCTTAATTATTTATTTATAAATTTTAAAAAATATCATTACTTAAAGATTTATTTTTTATAGTAATAGTTATGATAAATTTTTATAAACTTTTATTATTTAAAATTATAATTTTCATGAAATGTAATTTATTATTTATTGTAATTTTAATAATTATTTATTAATTCAATCAAATATAAAAAATTTAAAATATATAATGCTATATTTTTTAAATGCTTTTGTATTTTCATCATATTCTATATAAAAATAAAAATTATATTAAAATAATAATTTTTTTCAAGTTATTTAGATTTAATGGAGGTGAAGTAAAGTTTTTGAACAAGAATGAGGTGGAGGGGTGGCAATGGAGATCCATTGATGAGGATATTCGTGTATCAGGAATTTGAATTCCCATAGTCGGGGAATTTGTCCCTATGGGAATGGGGATGAAAATCCCCCCATAGTGAATTTGGGGATAGGATGGGGGCCATACCATTTCCCCCGCCCGCCCCGCCCCGCGCCTACCTCGAGGATAATCTGATAATTTCCCATATATTTATTATACTTATTGTATTTATAAGGTTTTTTATTTAAAAAACCCAACGCTAGTAACAATAGAAAGGTTATCCTTTACTCCCTTATTTCCCAATGCACCGCACACATGCACTAGATCCACAATGACTCCCCTTTCCTCTACCCCCTTCTTTCGATTTGCTAATGTGAGTAAAACAACAATCCATGGCGTGCAACACAATTGGAGATTTTGAGCAACCATCACCACCATCGGTCCATGATCCATGGCCTGATGCAATATATGACTATAAAGCAACCACCACCAGTCCATGGCATGGCGCAACGAAACCAATGAACCCCCACAAACCCATCATCTTGGTGTGACACAAAGGGCGAGCTACGAAGGGGAAGTGCAACGGTCGCGTGACCAACAACTATCAAGGCTTTTGGAGCGAAAACCCCAACTCCCAGTCCCTTGGTGGGCACTTTCCCTTTGTATCAAAGTTCCAGCTTTTGTTTTCAAGTTTTTTTTTTTGGTTGGAAAATGGTTGATTGTATGTGATAGATAGAAGGTGCTAACTATAGGTTGTTTGAAATTTACTTTTGAAAAATTGTTTGGCAAGCTCTTTGGCTCAATATTGTTGGATTTGGTGATTTTCTATTGATTATGATTTTTGGTTTTTGATTTTCCACCTATCTAGTGATTATCTTTTAGGCTAATTTATTTTCAATAGTTTCTTTTTTCTTTTTAATTTTTTATGATTTCCGGATTACCATCGGATTAGAGATCCATGAAGATCAAGGATGAAGAAAGATTTGTCCATTGCGGCAAGGATGGGGTCGAGAAAAATGTTGGAGGTTCTGGGTGAGAAATGGGGAGTCCCCGCACTTGCTCCGCCCCATTGCCATCCTAAGGTGGAGTATAATTCAACCAAATTTTAAGGGTAATTTGTGCTATTCACTATAAATAAAATAGAAATTACATTTGAAAACATAAATTTTCGAATAAAAACTGAAAAAAATAAACAAGAGCCTAAAATATTCAAATTTATAGCAATTGATTCCTGTCAAATTCTTGTCACCTTTATCTTGACATTCGATGCAGATTCAGGGACGAAAGCATATTTTCCCTTTCACTTACTATCCAGAAACATTAAACAAATGCATAATACAATTATAACACGAGAATAATATGATGTCATACTTGAATTAAATTTGAAATATTTAGATAGTTCAAATTTTGACCGTCGATTGCAGGACTTTTTTTTTCGCGGGTACGAGGAGCACATACAAGACACATTAATTAACAGTAATGCGGAGTCCGATCTCCTATTTTTTATTTTATTTCCTTCCTTTATTATATTTTATTTAATTTTTATGCATTAATAAAGTAATATATATATTTTATATTATTGAAAAATAGAATTTAAAAAATTCTTAACATAATAATTACTCATCACCATTAATTAATTTGTTCAATTTTTTATTAAATAATTAAATAATAATATAAATTCATGAAAATTAAATTCAAAAATTAATTCGTTAGCCTTTATAGCTAAAATCTTCAAATTGACTCTTTTTAGATTTTGCAAGTCTCTATCAGTTTAAAATGTCAAATAACTTAACCCTGTTGTTCGATATTTTTAATTGTTACGGCTTATTTGGTATTATTTTAGGGATCAATTTATCTTTTTTTTTTTAAAAACTAATTTCTTCTATATATAAAAAAAGAAAGTAATAGTAGTATTAAATGAGTATATACGTGCATACATTCCTAGATACTACGTACTAGCAACCAGTATTGCTGTGTTCGTACGTAGGTTGTCCCAATGGATAAAAAGTAAACCTTAGTCGACAAACACAACATTGAACAGTCTTTCTTCTTTCTTTCTTCTTCTTCTCTCTCTCTCTCTCTCTCTCTCTCTCTCTCTCTATAAACTTGAAATTAAAAAAGTTGATTGAGCATTATTATACCAGACTAGTATCATTATCCCCACTCACGTGTCGGCCCCCTCTCTCTCTCCTCCACTTTCTCTCTCTACATCTCATCCCGCCCGCCGCCCCCGCCGACCGCCGTGACTCGAGGGCTGACGTTTGGCTTTATGAATCGAAGCCGCCATGGGCGGAGTGACCTCCTCGATCGCCGCGAAGTTCGCGTTCTTCCCGCCGCAGCCGCCGTCGTACACGGTGGTCGCCGACTCCGATGCCGTCGCCGGTACTCCTCCGAGGTTGACCATTCCGGAGGTTCTGAGAAAGGACAACGTTGACGTACTGAAGCTTCGGACACGCAGAGGTAATGAAATCGTGGCGGTGTATGTTAAGTACCACAGGCCCACGTGCACCATGCTCTACTCTCACGGTAATGCCGCCGATTTGGGTCAGATGTTCGAGCTATTCGTTGAATTGAGCAACCGCCTTCGCCTTAATGTTATGGGGTACTACTTTCCCCTTTTCCTTCTTTTTTCTATTTTAGTCCTTTTTTATTTTTATTTTTTATGATGCTAGCTTAAATTTTTTAAGATGGTTTGCTTTTATTTTTTTCCTCTCCTTTTTAAAAAAAAAAAACAATTTGCATGTTTGATGTTGATGTAATAGTATTTCATTTTAGGTTGAGTGTTATTTGGTGGGTGTAGATTTTAATGGTGGTTGCGTTAATTGGTTATCTGCTCTTATAGATGAGATTGATGTGCTGTTTTTGACTTTGTTCATTAATTGATTTTTTTATTAATGTATTGAAAATGGTAATGCTTATTATGCTAAAATGGGTATCTGAAAGGAGTATCTGTCTTGTAATTAAGCTTGGATTGGTTTCCTACCTCCCTGTTTTTTATGCAATTATTGGGTGCTTGGTGTCGGCAATAATGCCTTTGTGATGGTTCTGCTAATGGAGTGCTTCGAAGGTAGCGTTCAACATCTTTGGGTAAGTGACAGTTGGCAAATCTTAATGAGGGCACTGATGTTTAAAAGGAAAGGGTTTATTTTGTCTCGGAGAATAGTCAGCTACATTAATGGCAAGTTGAATTATTAAAGATACATTCTTAACCTGTTCAGATGAATTATAGCATAAATAATTGAGGAACAACTACCATTTTGGATTTTGAAAGACTGAGTTGACATTGATTTAGCACATGAGATAGGAGAGGTGACCTCAATTTAGTTCCTTTAATCTAAAGAAATTGACATCAAATTAGTCCCTCATAAATGAAAAAAATGACATTAATTCAGTCCTTAAATCATCGGAATTTGACATGAATTTAGTCCCCCAATAATAGGAAAAGGCATCAATCTACATGGTATGAATACTATAGTAAAGGAGAGGTGGAGTTTATGCCCTTGCACCATTTTTCAACTGGCATGCCACTGATATGGTAGTATAGGTTAGTTTCTGCATTATTTAATTTAGTCTAGAGATCAAAGTGATCCATTTCAAAACACATTTTGGGATATAATGGCTTTGGCAGTTTGGCCACAATACATGCACGGTAAGTTCAAATGAAGTATTTATTTAAAAGATGCACTTTTGGCTTTAATTGAGGTCTAGCACAGTTGATAGTTAGCTGGGTTCTCTAAGTATCTAGTCAGGGGTTTGATTCTTGGTGGTGTGTATGAAAAGAGTTTCGTGGCTAGAGGCAAGACCCATGTCTGTGACCTCTACCTCTCGATGAGATTAGTCATTGCTTTCTGCGTGGATATCCTTATTTCATAAAAAAAGAAAAAAATGCACTTTTGGCAAAAATAGTGTACTGGAGAGAGAACTGCGGTTGTCAAAATCTAATTGTTTATGGATTCAAGGAAAAGTGGCCCTCAACAGAAAACTTTGTTAATTAGAAGTGACTGTTTCAAAGTAAATACATAAATTGATAAACCAAATGCCCCATTAAGCCTAAGTTTTTTTCTGTATGTTCCCACTGTATCTACTGTCTTTTTGTTTAGCTTGTGGTAACTACTGTTTTGCTGTGAAATTTTATGATGAAGCAGCTGCTTTTGTTTGTCACATGTTGTTATTGTTAATTCACAAGACCATTTCAGTTACAATCCATTGAGGAGATTAATTCTTTTATACACCAATTATCTTGAAGAGATAATTTTAGGAGCCTAAAATTGCCATTGTGCATAGGGAAGTTTTGTTAGGGATAAAAATGGGTTGTAAATTTTCATGAATGGGTATTATGTGTAAAATTACATATGAACCTCATTCATGGAAAATTTATCCTCATTTTTACTCTTCAACCAAACATATCCTGAGAGAAAACTTTTGCTGTGGTGCAATGTCACACGGCAATCATCTTTATTTATGTAGATAATTGTTATTGTTATTATAGTGTATGTGATAGTTGTTACTAGTATGATCCTTTATTCCATTGTTGGCAATGTTTTCGTTGAATATTATTGGTCTTACATTCCTCTTCTTTTTCCCTCTTTCCTTCCTCCCAAACAAGCCATAATGGTATGAAGGATGAGTAGACTGACTTAAACTTTATGGAAACATTGATTTTATGTGCATTCTTTGTAATCACTATTATTCATTGGGAATGTGTTTGTGCATATCTTGTCTATGCTGTAATTGGAATAAGCTAAGTATAGCTTGTAATGCCCTTCAATAGTGTTTTATTCTTCATCAGTCGGCTATTCCACAATGCATTTCATTTAGTTTCCTGACAGCTGGTTTAAAGCTGCCTATGTATATAGTAGTCTTGAATATATTTAAATGTGAACATAAGAAAAGTTCTCTCTTGGCTGTGTAGAATGTTATGAATATAAATACATAAATTTACATGTGAGAAAGCTTTTGTTAATTTCAACTGTCATGGATGAAATGTTCCCCCACTATCTAATAAACTTCTTCAATGTAACTACTATTTTTCTTTTCTCTGAACTATTTTGACAGCTTTTCTTTCTACTTTTTCCCCTGCAGTTATGATTATTCTGGTTATGGACAGTCAACAGGAAAGGTTTGTTGTTTAACTTTTTCAGCTCCTCAAGTATCTAAATTTCATTACACGAAATTTTCAATGTTCCCTATGTTTATCAAGTTTCATTTGTTTAAACTGATTTTTATATGTTTAGTTATTATACTCATTTGTGACCAAAGTTTTCTCACTCTTTTACCCCTTGTCTTCATTGCATCTTATCTTATTAGGCCTTCCTTGCTTATTTAAAATTTTAAATGTTGATCTAATTAATAGGAATTTTGTGGGATATTCAATTGAATTTTGTGGGATGGAATGATATTCATCTCCACTCCTAGGCTCATCTCTTGAATTCCTTAGTTAAACAGAACACCACCTATTTTTTACCAAAAAAAGGTCAGTTTTTCACTCTTCATTGCACTTAGGAAGTCCTGGAACTCACACCCAGTGTTTGACCTACCACTAGAGGCGTTCACTGGATGGTTCTCCATCCTCCGGCTGACCATTCTTTGGAGCTTTGTTGCCGTTTTCCATCACATGCATTGTCACCTGTGTTTCTCGTCTGGAGCAGCTCGGTGCTGCGTGGGCTTCATACTCTAACTTCTCGACAACCGTTAGCGACACCGCAGGTGCTTCTTGCTTGCTGGCACCTCGTAGACTTGTTTCAAGTGTCAGAACTCTGTTTTGTGCTGTTTGGATTGTTGGTTTGTCATAGCCACTCTTGGTCATACTTCAGCAGTCTTTTGCACTCTCTCGAAACAACACTTTTAGAGTGCCAGCTGCTTTAATTCTAGTCCTACTTACAGCCTTTCAGCTGCTCCAGCCTCAACATTTTTCCGCACACTCTATCTCATGAAAAACAGAGGTTGTTTGGTGATGAATGGAGACTAGATTAAGTCATGTGCTCTCTATTTCCTCATCTGGAACTCCAATAGTCAATCCAAAATTTTCATAGGTTGAGTATAGAAAATATCTCAAATGGAAGGCTTCCCAGCGTTTGGAAACCTTTAATAAGATGAAATTGAATTGAATTCTAATGTTTGGAATGAACCAATAAATTAAATAATTGAATTCAATTCATTGATTTGAATGGGTCTAAAAATGAATGAATTTAATTGTTTTTACTATTTTATCCTTCATTAATAGGTTAGGAACAAAATATTATATTCAAGTAAGGTTATTTTGGTATTTTTATTTGTTAGAATTCAATTCTCACACCAACTCACATTCCTTTGGGTCTGATTTCAATTCCCTAGTTTTGGTAGATTTCAATTCCCATGAGAATTCAATTATTTCACTTAAGTTGCTTCCAAAGCATGAAATTCAATTTAATTCCTTGATAGAATTGAATTCCAGAGTTTCCAAACACTCTGTCCAAGTTTTCTCATAATTGTTAGTTTAGCAGGAGGCACATTAATTCTAGGTTAATAGTGAAAAATTAGAG
Organism: Dalbergia oliveri; assembly: GCA_030441495.1. Taxonomy (NCBI): domain Eukaryota; kingdom Viridiplantae; phylum Streptophyta; class Magnoliopsida; order Fabales; family Fabaceae; genus Dalbergia; species Dalbergia oliveri. The sequence goes on from JAMLFY010000010.1 coordinate 7,675,034, forward strand.
AGAATACTATATATGAGTAGACTCACTAGACAAGATAGGATTGGGGAATACATTAGAGAGAGTTAGGGTAACATGTATGGTGAAAAAGATGGTAAAATCTCATCTTAAGGGTGTGTTTGGTAGGGGGTAAAAATAGGGTCTAAAGTTACACATAGAGCTCCTCCATGAAATTTACACCCCATTTTTATCCCTGAAAATGTGTCTATTAGTGGAGTTAAATGGGGGTAAAGTTCCATGGATGAACTCCCTATATAAAAGAAGGCTTGGAATTTACACATGGAGCTTAACCATGGACTTTTCCCTCTCATTTTTACCCTCGCAACCAAACACATCCAAGTGTTTTGGTCATATGTAAAAATGGCTTGTAGAAGCCCTAGTCTGCAAAAGCCTCATGCTTCTAATCTATGGTGGCATTTTCATTATATTGACCAATATTTATTTTGCTAGAGTGGCAGGCAGTCAGGTTCCCTTTTTATGTGAACTTATGATTTGCGTGTTGTTGCATTATTGTGTATGCCATGCCTCTTAACTCTCTACGGACATTTAAAATTCATTTAGTTTATTCAGCTTAATGTGCATCTCAGTTGTTAAGTGCTTGTTCATTGTGCAGTAAATATTGATTTCAGTTACCTCACTCTGTTTAGTTAAAGAGTTTAGGTAGAAAGATAATGTAGATATTCTGAGATTAGATTAATATCAAATATGTTATAATTTATAATACAAAGCATTAGGTGTGTTATAATATGAAATGTGAGTTTTTTTCTACACAGAATACTAGTGTGTTTGTTGTTGATGGTTGTTTTGGAGTTACCATATTGTAAGTTAACAGTTATCCTTTTTGTTTGTTGAAACAGCCAACTGAATATAATACATACGCAGATATCGATGCTGCATATAAATGCCTAAAGGAGCAATATGGAGTAAAGGATGAGCAGTTGATATTGTATGGTCAGTCTGTTGGTAGTGGTCCCACACTTGATCTTGCTTCACGGATACCGGAATTGAGTGGCGTTGTCTTGCATAGTCCAATTTTGTCAGGGCTTAGAGTACTATACCCTGTGAAACGGACATACTGGTTTGATATTTACAAGGTAGTGTTTCTTGCTGATTGTATTCCAATCTGTTTCATTCAATATATGGGGACTTATACAATTTCTTTTTCTATCCAGAATATTGATAAGATTGGTATGGTCAAGTGTCCTGTTTTGGTTATACATGTAAGTAATTCTCTCTCTCTGTCCCCATATGTAATGTGTTCTTTTAGGGCTGCATGTCAACCACCCTGCCTTTTCTTTCAGCTGTTTCTAAGTAAGCCCCCCAAATCTGAGCTGTTATTATGTCAAAAGGAATTCTTATTGCAAAAAGAACTTGCTTGATTTCGTCAACTACCTCCCTATGGATGAATTTAATCCATTTATTAGTGTTAGGCAGTTTACACTATTCGTAAACGTATGGTCCTTCCTTTTTTAAGAGACAATTAACTAAAACATCTGCCACGATGAAAATCCTTAATATTACATTTATGCAAGGATGACTCACTTTTCTGTCTACTGATATTACAAAAAAGATTTATGACAGTGATCAAAGGACACTTTTATTGACTTGTGCTATCATTAAGACCATTACCATTGGCCAAGCTTCCACCCCAATTAATTGTTTTTGTTTGTTTTTCATTTACTGTGTGTGCTTCCTTTATAATTTTGTAGATAATAGTGATGACGATCATTTTTTCACGTTCAGGGTACAGCAGATGAAGTCGTGGATGTGTCCCATGGGAAGCAGCTTTGGGAGCTTTCCAAGGTAAAGTACGAACCCTTATGGGTAAGTGGTGGTGGACATTGTAATCTTGAGCATTACACAGAATTCATTAAGCATCTAAAGAAATTTGTACAGACAATTGGAAAATCTAAAGCAACTGGAAATGGTTCTAAAAGGATACAGTAGAAACTGAGGATCAAGGCAAAACTACCAAGGAATCTGAATGTGGGACATCAAATGCATCTGAGTCAAGTAAAGTTCTTCCAGAAGCTTCTAGAAACAGTTTAGATAGCCGTCTTGAGAAGTCTAAAAGATCAAACAAACCAGAAAAATCTCGAATGAGCACAGACCAAGTTGATAGGTTTAGGAGAAGAAGGGTTAGTTTGGTAGTCTCTTACACAAACTGTATCCAGAATAATCTATCTGCTAGTATGAACTTGGCAGGTAAGCTAATTCCACTTCTCAGGTAATGACAACAGTTCTGAATGAATATATTGAGTGAGTTTTCTGTTTTCTTCCCTCCTTTAGGTCCATAATGCAGCTGTAATGATTGAAAGTAATGTACATTTGTAAGGCCTGTAAAATCAACAGCTTGATCTAAATGCAATCACTAAGATAATTTGTTTTGGTAAATTTCTAGTGACTCATATTCTGCTGTGTTTTTCAGTTTTATCCGTCTTTCATTCGCCAAAGAAAACAGGAAAAATGTGATGCTGCCAGAACCACCAAGGGCCAACATGGCAGCACATTCACAGCAAGTACTCCACTCTCAATTTATTAAATGCCGGAATGTTTTTTTTACCAGGCCTAATACAGATTTTGCTAATTAGTACTCTAAGAGCAATGGTTAAGAAGATAAAAATGGAAAATTTTGATTGTTCCCATGTATTTAATGCATTGAGAGATTATAAAGTTCAGTTCTTTTCATTAAAATTTACTATTTTTAGGTTCGTTAATTATTGTCCATAGGACACTTATTAGCAAAACCCATATCTCTTTAATATCTCTACCATACATGCCAATCAGACCTGACCATTATAGAATGTAGCAAAGTAGTCATTAGCGCATGATATCGGCACTATAGTGCTGTCACGGCGCAGAGCAGTGGTCGCGTTCGATATAGACAACGTTGCGTTGTGCTCTGGGATAGCGGTCATTGCTGTTGTTTGCAGTTTGAATATTGGCAATCACGATGCAATTTTGTTTTGGGGGATGAAGACCTAATTTGCCTTTTTTTTATACTATTTTGGACACTAAAGGGGGGCATAAGGGGTCTTCTACACCCCATTTTTTTAATCTGAAGAGTTAAAAGTAGGGTTTGTCATTTTGGTTGTCTTTTAACTTCATTTCTTTCAACCTCTACTACCCACTCTATCCCTGTCACTTTCCCAGCCACCCACCCAACATCCGACGGTGGCTCCATTTTCGATGACCACGCCCAACAACTGAATCGAAGCTTTCTCTTCTTTCTTTTCCTCCTATCTCTTTCTATTTTTTTTTTTTTTTCCTTTTGTGTTCTATGTTTTTCCCTCTTATTCTCTGTTTCTTTTTCATTTGTGTTTTTTTCCCCCTCCTGATTTTTCATATTTTCTTTGGTTGTCACTGTCCTTTACTTCTCACCAGATTATCTAGTAGCCTTTTGATGGACTGTGCCTACCATAGTATGCTTCCCACTTTAGTCAAATATAGATTGACTCTTGATTATTAATTATGAGTTTAATGGCGAGAAATTCTTATTTTTAAACATTTATATGTATTTTGTATAAATTGCATATAATTACCTATTTTTTTTGTAAATAGCAGTCATCCCGCTACCTGCTATAGTGTTTTTTGGGTTGACCATTCAACGTCACAATCTGAACTGACCACTATGGATTCCAGAACTGTGGTGGACTCTAGCCACATAAATATGTATATAGTTTTTTGGTGAATTCTGTGGTGGTCATTGATGAGTTAGTGACCAAGTTGGTCCTTGAATCTTGACCATTACAATTATAATAAATGGTTTGGATTGAGTCTTTCTATTATATAAAAAGTAATTCAATAATAATTTTTATATATATTTTAATATTATAGAAAAATAATCCTAAGTGATGTATCAATTTTACCCTCCCTTTTTAATCAAATTTACATTCCCTCGACCCTCTCTAAGTACCACTCTCTCGCCTTTGCCTCCACTTTCCCTCCCACCTACCAGGCTACCACATCCCTCTTTCATCTTTTCTGTACTTTATTTATTTGTTTTTATTATGTTAAAAAAGTATCAATTTTTAGTGCTGTTTCTTGGACCATGTGATGAAATAGGATTGAAACGGGATCTATTGTTTCAACCACAAATGAACTTGAACTTTCTTGTTTATGGGTGGTCGAAAAGCTTGAAATGGGAATGGCAGTTCAGGGTGTTGGACTCTGACTTTTTTTTATTTGGTAGCGTGAGATAAGAAATGCAAAACAACAAACCGTAGGCCAACTAATGCCTCATATAAGTAGTTCCCAAACCATCATCATGCATTTGCTGCACAATCTATGGGGGAAGGTTCTCTCATGTTGTTGGCAAAATAAAAATAAAGTGTACTTACCTTTATCATTGTTAAGAAACAATGGCTACTGTGATAATGTGATAAAAGAAGGGAGAAAGAGAAGCAAACAAGGGATAAAATCATAAACTTATTAGTTTTTATATTAAAATATTTATCATGACCAACTTGGTCACTAACTCAATGGAGACCATCACAGAATTCGCCATAGTTTTCTTAAAATAACTCTTAATTGTTTTGTAGCCATGTCCAATTTTTTCCTCCTAATTTCTTGGTGACTAACGCCAAAAGATTATTGTGGAGCTCAATATAGGGTTTTATTTTAATTCCCTGATTATCAAATCAAGTGTTAAACATAATTGGTTTTTACATCCACTACTTGAAAGTCATGTAAATGAAAGATTTGATTGAATGATAGTGTAAATTACACTTATTTTCCCGTTTTTGAAATTCAACCTTAATTCCTTCTATTTGTCCACCTATACCACCTCCCTTGAATTTGTTAACTAATAAGAAATCATCCCAATTGCTACACCTTTGGCAACTTCTCCATGGCAAGGTTTTTTATAATTTCAAAAGCTTTGGTTTTGTTATGGCTAATTACTATCATAGTGCACACAGATGTTCAATCACAGCCATGGTCATCTCTTCAAGCACCAAAAGAATTAGCCCAAAAGCTTATCGTGATCCCGTGACCATTTCACTAGCCGAAAGTTGATTTTGGCTATATTTATGAAAACTCTAGCAATTTTTTGTTTGTGGCCAAAATTAGTTTGAGACTAGTGAAATGGTCACATGATCATGAATAAGTTTTTGGGCTAATTCTCTTGGTGCTTGAAGAGATGACCATGACCTGACCATGCATCTATGTGTACTATGATAGTAACAAGGCATAGTAGAACCGAAACTTTTGAAATTATAAAAAACTTTGCCATAAGGAGAGAAGCTGATAGAGGTGTAGAAGTGGGATGATAGTGCCATTAGTTGACAAATTCAAGGGGATATTGGTGTGGGATGTATAAATAGAGGGAGTTAGGTTGAATTTCACAAAACCTCGAGAGGCTAGTTTAATTTTCTCGTGTGTGTCTATATATATATATATGTCATATTATCATTCAATCAAATCTTTTAAATGATTTAAATACTATGTATTCAAATGACTCACAAATTATTTGTCCGATGGGAATTCATATATATAATTTGGGGATTTTCATTTCAAGAGTAGGGATTTTCAACCAGAAAGGGAATGTGTATTCAAATATAAACTTATTTGATTAAATTTCCTTCAAAGAACCATAATTCCCAAAAAGTTGAATAATAATTCCCATTCTATCTCTTCAAGAACAAAAATTCAATAAGCTTTAGAGAGAGAAAATGTGAGAATAATTCTTTATATCATATCGTGTATCAATTTCCTAAAATTTGAATACCAATTACGGTCTTCACATTTGTCATGTCGTGTATCAATTTTTTAAATTTGGCATATCATAATGTAGCATAGCGAGTATTGTAAGATATTTTGATATATGTACAATATATTATCATATATTTACAAATTAAAGACAAAAACATGAAGAACTCAATAGTATCTCTAGTATTCCAAGGTTGTTATAAAATAATGATTGAGAAAACAAATAATGGAGAAGAGAGAATAGTAGTATTGATAGTTATTAATGGGCTATGGTTTGATGATACAAGAGGGAAGCTCGATAAAAGCAACGGGAAGAATTGCTTAGATACTTGTAAGTAAGGCTTATTTGGGTTGTGTTATAAATGCCTTGGCTAAACCTATTGACGGTTGAGGAGAAATTTCAACTTTGGAATCTCAATTAATCGAATCCTCCGTTCCAGGCATTATTTTGAGATGTTCGTATGTGAGCCTCTTCAAATAGGACTTATTGCTATTGATTCGATGATCCTTATAGGCGTGGTCAGCAAGAATTAATTATTGGGGATAGACAACAACAAGACAACAACACCATAGATACAATTCTCAATCAATAAGGACAAAATGTAACGTATATTTATGTAGCTATTGGTCAAAAAGCCCTGTGGCTTAAGTGGTGACTACTTTACAAGAAAAGAGGAGCAATGAAATACACTATTGTATAGCTGAAAATGTGAATTCTCTAGCTACATTACAATACCTTGCTCCTTATACGGAGTAGCTTTGGCTGAATATTTTATGTGTGAATGCCACACTTTAATCATTTATGATGATCTCAAGATTTCTCCTTTATGGAGCATACAAATGGCTATTTATAGCCAAAGGGTGAGTTATATATCATCATATTAAATCACAATAGCATCTATCTAATCTAATCATATATTAACTAAATTAGTCAAAGATATGGACCTCCATAATTAAATAATATTTTGTAACACTCTCCCTTGGATGTCCATTAGGGGATGCCTCATTAAAACCTTTCAAAGAAAAATCGCAATAGAAAAAAATCATAGTGAACGAAAAAGAGTACAATATGATCATTGTGGGAAGTTGGAACGCTTCATTAAAAACCTTATCAAGAAAAAATCTAGTGAGATAAAAACCTTGATTAAAGAAAAAAAAATTACAACATGTCTACCCCTCATAAGAGTTTCCTCAAAGGTCTTTCAACCAATGCATCTCTATCATGTGCACTAGTTTCTCAAAAGAAGATGTAGGAAGTGAACTCATTAGAAACCTTATCAAGGAAAAACTAAGTGGGATAAAAACATTGATTAAGGGAAAATGAGTACAATATGTCTCCTCCTCTTAAGAGCATCCTCAAAGGTCTTTCAACTAATGCATCCCGATCTTGTGCACTAGTTTTTCAAAAGATGAAGGATGAATAATCTGCTATATTATCACTTGAACAAATATACTGGACATCAATTGCTCATTGCTTTTGAAGGTCATTTGTGAAGAAAATTTTTAGAGAAATGTGTTTCGTGATATCTCCTTTGATTTACCTTCCTTTAACTGAGCTATACATGTTGCATTATCCTCATACGAAGTTGTTGAAGTTTCTTCCTTACAAGATAATCCAAATGACACTCGAACATGTTGATTTGCTCTTAGCTAGAAACTGCACGACTTGTTTCCTGTATTGTAATTATCTCTGCATGATTTGAAGAAGTGGTGACTAAGGTTTGTTTTATAGATCTCCATGATATAGCTATATCACCATATGTGAATAAGTATCCTATTTTAGATATGCCTTTTTGTGGATCTGATAAGTACCTTGCATCTGCATAGCCAACCAATTGTGAATTGGATTCATATAAATCAAATAACCCTGTCAATTGTTCCTTAAAGGTACCGAATGATATGTTTAATTCCATTCCAATTCCTGTTGGTTAGGAAGGAATTATACCTTGCTAATACACTTACAAGAAATGCTATATGGGGTTGTGTATTATTAGTAAGATACATAAGTGCTCTTATGGCACTAAGGTATGGTACTTTAGTTCCAAGAATTTCTATAGTACCTTCCCAAGGACAAAATGTCTCCTTTTTTTCACATCCAATGATCATATATACATTGGGGGAGGTACTTAATGGATATCATTTATCCATATAAAATCTCTAGAGAATTTTCTCTGTCACTTGATTCATGAACAAATATTCCTTTTGTTAAGTGCTCGATTTGCAAGCTAAGACAGAATTTTATCTTTTCAAGATCTTTCATCTCAAACTCTTCTTTAATATCTTTTATGATTTATAAGAACTTTTTGAGGAGTTCCAATAATATTCAAATTATCAACATACACAGCTATTATAATGAATCCTAATATAATTTTCTTTATATAAACACAAAGGCAAATGCCATTATTTGTAAACCTCTTTTTAATTAAATGCTCAATGAGATAATTATACTATATCTATCCAAATTGCTTTAGACCATATATAGATTTGTTTACATGAGTAAGCAATCTAGAAGCCAACTAGGTCTTTTATAGGATAATTGACCTAGTCAACTCTTTGTATATGACCATGAATAATTGGATGTTCAACATTTATATCATTGGTCTACAACTATTAAAACTTGAGAAAATAAATTCACTGAATTATCAAGATAAATGGTTTTGATTAGGTTATCAAGAAATTGTGCTCTTAATAATTTGTGCAAATAATATCACAAGCTCCAGGTTGCGAGATTATAATGTGTGTACATGTGATCATTTCATAGATGCATTTATTAAAATCATAAAATATTTGAAAGGTTCACGTTGTGGGAATTTAAAAGATTCAAATTCAATAATTGTTGGTGATGGCTATATATTTATTTTACATTGATAACACGTAGGCACTAAAAAAACTCATTAATTGAAAAATCATCTTGTTCTTCAAGAAATGCCCATTTCAAAAATCCTTTATATTGTTTCATGATGTCCTAACCGGTCATGCTAAAAGATAAAATTATTTGGGCTAATAAACTTCTAGTTTAATTTACAATATCATATAATTCAATTACACTAATATTAGTGTGATATGGATTGAAAATAAAGTGCGAGCAATTTTTCTTTTACACTTTCTTAGCTAAAGCATGAGTTGTGATATGGAGATGCTAATTTTCTCCCATTCACTATCTTAATGTGATATTCATTTTAGTGAATATCTTTGAAACCCAATAACAGAGCATAATTTGTGTTTCTTTAGGAAAAATAGTGGCTTTGCAAGAGCTTTCGATTATCTTGATACTACCAAGAATGACATTAACATTTACTTTTCTCATTACCAAAGCAAGGAAATATAAATAGGGTTAAATGCATTTATCCCTTAATTTTAGGCCATGTGCAATTACCCCTAACTTTTCAAAATGTGCATTGACACCCTGAACTTTTCAAAATATGCAAAAAAACCCTGACTTTTCAAAATAGCATTGCGACATCTTGAACTTTTCAAAACTGTGCAAAATCCCAAAAATCAGGGTGTCGGGTTGCACACAATAAAAAAATCAGGGGTTAATTGCACATATTATTCACGGATAGTGTTTGTTTGCACAAATTAGAAACTTCAGGGGGTTAAATGCACATAATCTTACCTTTATTAATTGCCAAAATTATACTAAGGGTGTTTTGCACATTTTGAAAAGTTCAAGGTGTCGCGATGCACATTTTGAAAAGTCAGGGGTAAATTGCACATGGCCTAAAATTCAGGGGGTAAAATGCATTTAACCCTATAAAATATATCAAATGATGTCATCAAGGACTTAACATATATATCATGTAAGAAAGGAAATTTGTCATGTTTAATGGCTTCACAAATAATAATAATAATAATAATAATAATAATAATGATATACATGCATCATAAAAATATCTCAATATTATATAATATTATTTTGTGATACATTAATCATTAAAACATATAAGATTATTTCATTATATATTATCATCTTGTGATAAGATCAATCAATAAAGTACCTGATATATTAAATTTTAACATATCACATAAAAATATAATTAATAATTTATGAAACATGCCACAAATAGCATAAATTTTTTTTATCAAATACCAAAAATGATTAAATAATAAATTATTTCAATAAGATAGTAGCTATTGTTTTAACTTAAGTTAACGTAAACTAATATTTTTTTAAGCTTTGGCAAAAGAAAAAAAAAAGGTTTTGCACTTGCTGAATAAAATAATGTTTTATTTGCCCAAAAATATAAACAAGCAATCAATTGCAATGATAATGTCAATTCAAACAAGATTGACCAAAACAAATCCAAGATAGGAAAAAATCAAGATAACCAAGATATTATGAGTAAAATTATGATCTATAATTTTTTTTAAATTGCGATCATGAGTTCAAAAAACTTGTCAATAATTTGATATTCAAATAAAGTAACGAAGACTGAGAGGATCTTTTAAGATTATTTAGAAGAAGGAAATTATTGAAGCAATTATATTCTTCCTTGAGGTGGAAGACCCACTAGAAGCTCCATGTGTTGTGATACGATTAGAATCATGGACACTTAGATTTGATAGGACTAAACATCAAGGAGAAGTGGGTGCTATTTGTCATTACAAGCCCTCAAGGAGAGGAAAGGAAGTTCATGTATCAGTTGACTTCTCCTTGTACCAACAATCAAGTAGAATATGAAGCTTTGCTAATTGAGCTAAGAATACTGTACATTCTAAAGGCTAATCAGTCTACATATGTCGGATTCTAAGCTAGTAATTAATCAACTATTGGGAAATTATAAATGTTATCACTTTATGTTGGAAGAATGCTTGCATGAAGCACTACAACTCTTGCAATATTTTGCTTATGTAAGCATAAGACCTATTTATAGAGTGGCTAACAAGGAGGCAAACACCTTAGCCCAACATGCCTTAGGGTATCTCTAATAGCAAATGTTGATCAACACAATCCAAGGTCAGAAGATTGGAGAACACAACTCATATCATACTTGGCCAACCCTTCTGGACGTAAAAACTAAGGTAAAGTGTTAGGCATTGAAGTATGTACTTATTGGTGATGAATTGTATGAAGAAGTTTAGAAGAGGTATTGATGAAATTCTTGGATAACAAAAATCCCCTCAAGGTCATGGTAGAAGTCCATGAAGGAGTGTGTGGAGCTCATAGGTCTAGAAACAACATGCATTAGCTGATTCATAGATATGGCTTCTATTGGCCTACTATAATGACTAACTATTTTACATATGCAAAAGGCTTTAAAGCTTGTCAACTCCATGGACAAATCCAAGAGTCCCAAAAGATTTTCATGCCATCATAAAGCCTTGGCCTTTTAGAGGATGGGCTATGAATTTGATAGGAAAAATCTATTCTTCTTCAACAAAGAGGCACTCATTCATTATCGTGGCCACTGACTACTTCAGCAAATAGGTAGAAGCACAGTTTGATGATCGATGTTTCTTACGCGATGTCATTTGGTTCATCCAAAGGCAAATTATACATTAGTTCGGATACCTGAAATGATAAGGTGGGCAAGGAACAATGTTGATAGTGGGAGAAGGTGAAAGTATTTACACAATAATATGGAATCAAAATGATTCACTTCTCACCTTATTACACACAAGCTAATAGCCAAACCAGGCAACTAACCATATCCTAATTGATATGATAAAAAAGTCAATAAAGGACCAGCCAAGATAATAGCAGAGTCCCTTTCCGAAGTTTTGTGGGCATATAGGAACATTGGGTGTAAATCTACTGGACTAACCCCTATTGGCTAACTTATAGTCAATATGTTGTTTTGCCATTAGAAATAAATGTGAAGTCATAAAGAGTGGCAAGGCAACATCATTTGTTAGCTGATGAATATTCCCAAGCTATCTTTAAGGAATTAGAAATGGTTGATGATGATAGATTTTAGCCTTGGAAATACATAATAACAAAGAAGATGTGGCAAGATTTTACAACAAAAAAGTTAAAAGAAATTCTTTTAGGAAAGGGATTTAGTATGGAAGACTATTCTCACTTGAGATAAAAAATTATGACATGGCAAATGGTCTCCAACTTGGGAAGGACCATACATCATCTACCAAAGTATAAAGGGAGGTGCATATAGATTGATAGACAGGAAGGAAAATAAATAGAATGATCAATTAATGGATAATTTTTAAAGAAATACTATCAATCTGTGGGATAAATAAAAATACTTAATATCCAAAACTACGGCTACAACCCAACCATAATAGCCAAAAACATATGAAGCCAAGTTTAAACATCATCGATCGAGGAGTACTCATCTCAGCCACTCTTTTTGGCTGAGTTGTTTCTGTATCATGCTTGGGTTACCCTCTTAACATGACCGTGCCTTGATTAGCGTCATTCAAAGGAGCCTCTCTTGAAAACCACTTGGAATCCTTTTCACTTTGATCGAGGTTCTAAATAGCTTGCACAGTGGGAGGTATAATTAAACCTTCATATGGAGCAACAGAACCCAAGTCTAGCCTGATTGAAAAGGTGACAAAAGCAAAAGAAAACATCAAGATAAAGAAGATATGATAGAAGAAAGACAAATAAGAGGCAAAAGATCAATAGCATAGCTCCATAACTTGCCCTAGCAGGTTGAAATTGGTAATAAAAACCATCCCAAGTTTCTTTGGCTCACCATACCTCTCTTGCTAGTTTCCATGTTATGCTCTAGCATAGTGGCTTGGCTGGCCAAGGACAAGATTTTGCTATCCAAAGCCTTGGCTTGTTTGTATAAACCAGTTTTCTTAGCCCACTCAGTCTAGCAAGGCCTCTAGGTGAATTGATTGATGCTCCAAGTGATCCAATTTCAGTCTAAAACAGCCCTTCGTCACGGACAAGGTGATATCGTTGTCAAATTATTGTTTATCGTAGGCCAAGTTTTGATGTGTAGCTTGGGCCACAACAAACTTGTTCATAAATCTAACTTTCTCAACCTTCAAAGATAAGCTCCAAGCCCTCCTCACTAGCCATTCTACACTCCTCTTGAGTGTAGAAAAGTGAAAGGTGTCATCCAGTTCCAAAGCCAACTCAATACATACATCGCTCAAAAAGCTGAACGTCAAGATGAGTGAGGCTGGAACTTGAAGAAGAAAATCCTTGATAGGTCCCAATTTAGCTTGGAGCCTCAGGAAAAGGATTATGAAGAGCATAAGCTACAATAGTAAAATGTCAAAAGGTTGGAACTAAAGTCTTATCTATTTATGGAGGTATAGAGGTGCTGAAATAGGCTAATAACTCATCCTCATCAGAGGAAGAAACATCACCCAAGGAACCCAAGACAATGAGATCAACCTCAGGAGCCAAGGGGGTTAGAGAAATCTGAATTGGAGAAGGAGGATTAAGCATGCCTCATTTGTAGATGTGGTGGTCTTTACAAAGATTTGATAAGCAACTTCAATAGCTGGTGTACCATCATGCTCAAGGCTAGAGACCACTTGAGACCTCTTGGCCAAGAGCTACATCATCATTTGATCTCTCTGCATTTCTAGCACTATTCTCTCTTAGTAGCCTGAGGAGGAATGTTTTCTTCATTGACTTCTTGTTCTAGCTAGAGAAAAAGTGGCCATATCAAATCTCTTCTTACTACGATGTTCAACCTATAGCCATAAAAAAGGTATTAGCCAATAGAATCAAGCAAGAGAAAAAAAAGGAAGAAGGATAAATTAAAAATTACTCAAGGAGAAGGATTTGAAATTGGTATAACAATAGTTAGGGCAGCGGCATTGATGGGAACGACATCGGAGGCCTATAGAGTACTTCTTCTAGTCGTAGTGGGCCTTGAGGCGAGAAGAACTTGAGCCTCCATGTCCATTATGCCTAGGCCTAGCAAAGATAACAACGAAGAGGCTAGCTGAGCAACAATGGAAAGGTACCAACGACTGAAGGACAAAAAGAAAAAAACAAAATTATACCTAAAGAAGCTTAAGGGGCTTGTGGCCTAGAAACTTTGGACCTAGAGGAAGAAGCGACCAACTCGGTAGAGGCATCCAGGACAAGAATGGCAGCTATTCCACTATCGGAAAAGAAGATAAGGAAATATTCATATAAAGAAACCAAAGAGGTTCGATGAGAGCCTTGTTTGTGAAGGATGTCTTGAGTTAGTTAATCAAAGGTTCATGCACTTGTAAAATAAGGAGAGGAACAAAGCGGCTAAGTTTACTAGTCTACTAGAAATAATAACCGCAACCATAGGATTAAAAATCAGTTGGGCTTGCCATTCAATCTGAAAAACCTGAACCCCACTTGGTTAGTTCTTCTTGTTGAACCCTTTGCATTCGACCGGTTAACCCTTTATTTGCTTTACCCTTAGTTTGGGTTAACGGTTATAAAACGGACCATTTTAAGGTAAGGAAATTCAGAAATTAATTCTAAAATTTCAAACATGGAATCGAACCCATGCCTTGCATGTGAGTACCGTGAATCATTGCCACTAAGCCACCATCTCTCTTGTTATAATATGTGCTTTTAACTATATATATCATATCTTTAGTTGTGTTAAATTGTATAATTCTAAAATTTCAAACATGGGAATCGAACCCATGCCTTGCATGTGAGCAACGTGAATCACTACCATTAGCCACCATCTTTCTTGTCATAATATGTGCTTTTAATTTTTATATATATATATATATATATATATATATATATATATATATCATATCTTTAGTTGTGTCAAATTGTATTTTTATATATTTATTTAATTAAACCGGTTAAACCTTTAACCAGTGCCCATTGTTGAACCAATGACCCAGGACTTAGTGTCTTAACGAGTCGATCATCCAGCTTTGAAAACTATAGCCGTGACATAAAGTTGTCTAAATCAACTAGCTGAAGGGACCTAGTGTAAAGGAAAAACTAGCTCATTTAGAAAAGGAAGGCATGGTGCTCAGGATCAGGTAGGGCCCATCATATGGTTGTGTTAGGAAATAAATACGTGGTAAGAAGCATTATTTCTATTGATTGGCAACCTTAGCTAGGGAAAGAAACATTGTATAGGGTTGGAAGTTCATCCTCTGTTAGGAAGGCCTAGGATGGCAGCTACATTGTATAAGGTGGGAGTGAAAATGCCAAAGGGAAAACAAAGGCATTTATGGCTACATCCCATAAGCCTAAAAAGGTTATTTAGAGATCAGTCTGGGAGAAAACTCTTGTTTGGAAAACATTATCATATCATATATATCTCATGTATTCCAAAGATGACCCTTTTTGCTCTTCAATCCGATCAAGCTAATTAGTATAGGCTTCATTTGGGCAAGGCTAGTCTCTGATCTTAGAAAAGCATTTTGAAATGGAAAACTAGGAAGAATAGATGGGAAGTTCAAAATCGATAGGGATTATGCAGTTATTTACCAAGGTTTTGAAAAGAAAGGGTTCAAAAACAATAAGGTCGAGATGTAATTGGTACCTTTTTTGCCATAAGGGATCAAAATGACTACCATTTCATCTTTCTCAATAGAATAAGAACCCTTGGCTGCCATTGTTGATCACTAAGTGCTTGAGAACCCAATAATGATATTAGAATCCTCGTTCTACTTATGTGATCAGAAAAGATGATGAGGAATCTTCTTGAGGAGGAGAAGAATAGGGGTTTTGAGAATCGAGAGCCTTGGGAGGAAGACATGATGAAAGCAGATGAGGAAGAATGAACAAGAAAGAGGATAGGTTTAAAGAATGAAAAGAATCGAAAAAGAAATTTAAAGAGAAGGGTCGTTCCAAGAATCACATGAAGAGGTTGAAGCAAAAGGAAAACATAACGGTTAGAAAATCCTTTAGCTCAAGTATTTATTAAAACCTCATAGCTCATAATGGCTACTGAGCTAAGAGGCATAGCGGGCATATGTCGGATACCCAAAATTATTAGGTCAGCTACCAAAGGCCTAACTGCGGAGATAGAGGCTATCGCAGCTAAAGAAAGGAATTAGGCTCAATAAAAGGAGAAAGTGAAGAGAACTAATGGCTGAAGAATAGGGCCTATGCTGTTCAAAGGGAAATTGGTCTAACAATGCTATGGTTGAGAACGTGCATAGAGACATGAGTAGTGGTTGCTAAAAAATAAGAGCAGCTATGATCATGCATAAGGCTTAGCTAAGAGATTATAAATAGATGATCATTTGTATAAATGAGACACGTTACAAGTCCCCAAGCAATTAGCTATTTTTTTGCGCTTTTGTTCTTTCACTATTTTGCTATATTGGTCTTCATTTAAATGCAATTTGCTTCCGTTTTAATTTCATTTCTCTGAATCTGATTATCCAAAGCCTTACTGTAATGATTTGGAGAACTCATAGACTAAAGTTCCAATATTTGACTTCAGTACAAATTGCCTTATTTCAAGAGATTTCTTTATGTGTGTGAGTTAATTAAATCAAGTCAATCTTAGTTGATTTAACTTGGGTCAAATAGTATTGAAATTATTTTAGGATACATACACATGAAGTAAGACATTAACAACTATCTTAGTCTTATAGTCTTCCAAAACATTTAACTTCTTGTTGAAAATAGATTTAGTGAGGATCGAAGAAAATCCCTTGTTTCCAAGCTTCTTAATTTTTTTTTTTTTTAGCTTCTGAAATCGTTTCCTTATCTTTCCGGTTTGCTTACCTTTTAGCTTTCAGCTTTCAGCTTGCAGCTTTTAGGTTTCAGGTTTTGGTGTCATGCCCATGAAGTCCACAAGCGGTACCACTTGCTGATCATTTCCCACCAAACTGGGCCCTAACTTCGTTTTCCGCTGAGCGGGGAAAAGACTGGGCGATATATATATACCTATCTTGCAGATTTATTATTTTTGTCTTTAATCCTTTTATTCATATATCTACGTTGTTGTCACTTTCTATTGTTTATTCACATTATCGAATAGTAATTCCTTATTATTTTGATTTACTTAAACAATCTTTTTTTCATTAAAATTAAACTTTAATTAAGCATATTAATCTTTGCCTATCTACACACTCCAAGTTATTGATTATTTTATAATTTTATATTTTTACTTGTAGAAACTATTGTAATCATTTGAACTTTTGTTGTCCGTTTTAACGAACCTCATCATCATAAAGTCATAATAGTATATCTACTTAGGATGCACTAGTTTAAATTTTCATAAAGAGAAACTGCGATATAATTTTTTAGACTAAACTTTGAAGATTGTACCATTGAGCATATTTTCCAAGAACAAAGTTCTAGAGTCGATCTTTTATCGAAATGTGCAAGTACCAAGGCGGTAACACGAACGGATCAAGAACACATGAAGAAGGGATCGAAAGTTAATGAATTATGTGATATAATAAATATTATAATGTACAATAAAAATATTTCGAACCATTATGTATCTAATAAAACACAATATTCCCCTTAAAGTTTATATCAAATTTACATTGTTTGTCTATAACAAAATCCTCTACTTCTTTCCTCCTTTATTATTATGAAACTAAAATAAAAAGTAACAATAAACAATATTATAATAATTACGCTCTATGTATATAAAATAAATCATCAGATAAAAATTATAATATATTCAATTTAATAATTTATAAGAATAAATATAATAATCTTTGCTCCTCTTTAAATTCTAACTATTTTTAATGTAAATCGACATTTCACATTATATTTACTTTTTATTTTCTCTCGATTATTATAAAATATATAAGATTTTATTCTAAAAAATAAATAATCATGCTTTTACTTTCATTTTTATTTTTTATTCCAGTAATGGCATTAACCACACTCATCTAAGCATAAATAGGTGAAAAAATAAATTTTTAATTGAAGATAAAAGGACAATGTCTGAAATTAGCTTTCACTAGCAAATGGTTTCAAGAAAAATTAAGTTAGGTAAAGTAAACAAGTAGAAATAATGTGGATGAATTTTTTATTTTGTAAAAAAAAAAAATTGCGGTGAAAAAAGGCATTTGGAGTTGTGGGTGTTCAAACCCAGCACTGGAATGAACTAAAAGGATGGGATAAGGTACCACTAAGCTACTAAGCTTTTGCATATAATGAGTATACATGTTTGTATATAGAAATTATGAAATTTTGATGGGGGGTCACACCCCTCCTCGCCACCGCCTCGTCCCCTAAATCTGTCACTGGGTGGTAACAAATAGTAGATTGGTCATACAAGAGGGATGATTGAGACTAGCACAGAAGGTGAAGACGAAGTAATATGCGCGGTAGAATAAACAAATAAAAGCCTAGCAACAATCAAGCAAAGAATGTGTGTTGTAGGAGATACTCCTTGAAAATGAAAAGGAACCAAGAAAGTTAAAATAGCCACCAGTTTCTGCATCACTGCATCATAGTAGCAGAAGCACTCTTCCAGTGAGGTTATTCAAATCCATTATTAATGTTCATTGATGAGGTGCAGGCTGCAATAGTTGTTAAAGAGCACCACAAAGGAATTTGTAGAATATGAATAACAGAATTCCCCATCAGTCGGGGATCCCCATGGGGGATTGATTGATTGGGGAGCCAAGTTTAGGAATTTTTCCCAGCGGCTGCAGGGACAAGGGTAGAAATCTCCTCGAGATAGATTCAACGATAAGGGTGGGGATTGCTTTCGCTACTCTTGTAGATCCTGACTTGTGAAAATACTAAAATATCCTTCAATATAATATTATATATATTCATTATTTGTTTTTTTTCCTATCAATTATAACTTTTTATAATGAAGTAAAGAGATGGATGAGGAGTTTCGCTAAGATTACTTCAAAGTGGAGGTTTTGGGAACACGAGGATGACTTCAACTCTTCTTCTCCAATGGTAAAGGGTGTATACCTGAAAGACTCCATCGCTAAGTCAGGAAAAAGGACATGTGGGTGTAGTTATTCAAGTGAACATAAAACTATACTTAGAATATCTTGGAGTATTTATAGTGGATTCCCAAGAACGGTTACCATAGCTGAGGAGCTAAAGATCTACTCTAGACCTCAACCAACATTCCCATGAATGTGGAGCGACCTGGAGGTCATAGAAACTATCTCCATGTGGCAGGAATGATGGGGTTTTGACGTAGGTCGAGACTCTAACCTGGGTCTAGAAGGTCCAAGACTAGCTTAGAGGGGCTATGATCTCGCTCATTATAACTATTGGGCCTCCTTTGGCTTCACTCGTAACACTTTTTTTTAATCTAGATTCTTGGAGTTATTTACCATCAAGATTAAGTTTGAATTGTTTTCTGAAGTTTAGAAACATCAAAAGATGCTTTCTAAGACTAATAAGAGACTTTAGCTTTTAAGCAATTAACTTCCTTCTTACAAAGGATGTTTTCTTTTAAAAGCCCGTCCTTTTCATGCCTTAGCTTCTCTTTCTCTAACTCAAGGTTTTTAAAACCCATGGATAATTTTTCAAAACTTTTCTCTAAAGATGAGTGGTGAGAGAGAGTTTTTTTAATCATCGAGGAGTTCATTAAAAGCGTTTTGAAGTTCATCATAGGAAATTCTAGGGACAATTACCTCAGTTTATTCATTAGAAGTTATGTTGTCATGAAGTAAAGATTAGGCACTTCTACTTCTTCTCCTCGGGATTTAGATCCTGCTTTCTTCATTGAGATCCTCCCAAGTTGTTAACATGGCTTTCTTCTTGAAGTTATACAATTTTGGGTACTTTGGTATAAGATGACCAGGTTCATTGCATTCATAGCAAATGATTTCATTCAGTTTTGCTTTATCCTTCTTGTCCTTTCTTAAGGGGAAACCTCTTCTTCTTTCTTGCCATCAAAAGATTTTTCTAGTTTAGAATCTTTTGAAGCCTTCATAGCTTTTGAGGAACTTAATCTTCTTTTAGTTGTCTTCAAGGCAATCTCATTTTTGCCACTTTCCTTAGCGCTTCATTCAGCTGAATCTCATGAGTCTTTAGAGATCCAATGAGAATGTTTAGACTTGGCACATTCAAGTCTTTAGCTTGAATGGCCATTAACATTAGGGCTCCTAGCCTTTGATAGGCTTCTTGGAATTTTTTTTGACTATCTCAACATTGGTGTATGTCTTTATCAATGCTTTCAACTATTTTATAATATGCATAAATTGTACGGTTATTTCATCAACATGTTCATGTGCTAACATTTTGTATTGATGAACAATCATGTTGTTCTTGGTCTCCTTGACCTGATTTGTTCCATCATGTAGCATCTCGAGTCTATCCTAGATTTCTTTGTCAAAATTGCAGGATATGATTTTATTATATTCACTTTTGATCAAAGCATAAGTCAGGAGATATTTGACTTTTTTTGCATTCATCTGGACCTTACTTTTTTTATGGTCAATTCATTTGTGTCTATGCACCAAGGTTTTGAAAACCAGAGTGAATATTCGAACTAGACAAGTTAGTGGTTTAGAGTTCATTAGTCTAATTGGTTCAACTAGGTTGTAATAAAATATATTTAATATTAATGATAAACAATCAAATATTAAATAATATATAATATCATATAAATTA
Source organism: Dalbergia oliveri (assembly GCA_030441495.1). NCBI lineage: Eukaryota > Viridiplantae > Streptophyta > Magnoliopsida > Fabales > Fabaceae > Dalbergia > Dalbergia oliveri. The sequence continues at coordinate 7,695,192 of JAMLFY010000010.1, forward strand.
AAATCTTGTATAATTATGAAATAATGTAGAAAAAGAACAATAGAAAAGGTAGCCCAATTTATCATGGCCAAAGTCTTTGCTACTTGTTACACTATAATATGAAGAATCTCACAAAAAAAAAAAAAGGAGAACGTTGTTCCAAAATGAAAAGAATAGGGAGAATGGGTGGACGTGGACCACTATTACTAAGAACACCTTAATATTTAACTTTAAAGCTAATTAAAACAATAACGTAAATACTAGTAAATGCAAATACGGAGCCTAACTCGAGAACCAGTTTTTACTATAAGACTATGAGTATGTAACAATGCGCCACAACTCAAAAATAGGGGATTGGGACTTGGAACTTAGGATGGTTATGCCAATGAACAAGAAGGAAGCGGTTGATAGCAACCATGGATTAAGGATACGAGAGCAGTGAAGGTAGCTCTTCAATAGAGGTTACATGGTTCAAACTTTGAAGGTAGTTGTGATGGTGGTTAGCAGACTAGAGTTCTTTGTCATGATAATGGTGGTAGTTGGGAGTTTCGAGGACTAGAGAAGGCACTAGTGCAACGATTCTGGTAGTGGTGCACTTAGAAGTTCATTGGGCAAAAGATAGGTTTGGAACCATGCCAACCTTGAACCTCCACTAATTCAGGTGATTCGGAAGATTTTCGACTGGTTTTTGTGGTTGTTCATTAGTTTTTGGAGATATATTATATTTTTTTTGCCGAATTGGACAGGGATTTGGTTCTCTTGTGAACTAATTTTCAAAACATTGCTAGGAACATGTCTATGCATGATTGGAGGAGGTTGGTCATCATGACCCAATTTAGTTATGGCCAGCACATAAGAGGAATTGCCCCTCATACAAATTATTTTTAAGCAAATTAAATTATTTACTAATAAATTATTATCTCTAAATACCTAAATCTTTTAGTTCATAATCTTCCATAAAAATATCATTCAGGAACTGAATTCAAATAAAATATTTCATAATCCAAGAACAATAAAATGATAGCTTTAATCCAAAATAAATTGTGTGTCTATCTAGTCTAAGGATATCGTAAAATTTAATAAAAGACTCTAGAAAATAGTTGGCTTCACTACAAAGCTAATCTAACCACTTTTGAAATTGTTAGCAACTATTGAGATGGAGTAAGAGTACCATTTGTGCGAATAGCTAGATCTAAAAAGGGGAAGAAAAAGGGTTAGTCATCTAATTCAATGAGGGAATAATCACTTACATCTCACCTGGGACAAACAAATAAACTAATCATACATGTCAATGCATTAACAAACAATAATTTAATACACAAATAATCATACATATACTCATAATCATTTACATACTTATAACAATTAATCATGAATCTATCACATGAAATAAGTTGAGGTGATTGTCCAACTTGTAATCCGCTGCACCACACAGCAGAGGGAGTATTAGAAGGCACTTTGGTAAGGGTAAATGATCTTATGTTCCTTGCTAATTTTCAGGTGTTAGAGATGGAGGATGATATCTATGTGAACTAGCATACATTAATATTAAGGAGACTATTTTAAAACTGCAAGAGCCAAAATTGATGTTCATGCTGGCACACTATTCACATAGTGTGCCAGCATTATTTCACATTAGCTTGGTAGATACTATGAAATACACCTATAAGGAACATTATGTGTTTCACATTAGTACCATTGATTCTTTGGTGGAGGATGCATGTGATGTCTTGTTTTATGAGTCATATGGGTTGGTAGATGATATGCACCCATTTTCCTCTATAATTCTAGGCATTTTGCATCTGATTTGTGATTAATTGATTGATAAATGGTGGATTTGTATTTCATCCTCATCATGCATCATTGGATAAATTCATGGTTATTAGCACTGTTTCTAATAAATAATACCCGTTTTAATCACTTTGTGAGAGTATTAATCAGTAACAGGAACTTCCAGATTGGTGCATTGGCCCAAAAAGGACTTAGAACAATTTTCAACCGTTCTTTAATAACAGTGAACCACCATAGCAGTCCATGACTACCTAGCGGTCAACAAAAGAGTCAGGCTGAAGGTAGGACCGGCCTAGCGATCATTACCGCCCAGCGGTCAACAACAAGAACAATAACTACAAGACCAGTTTTGACCACCCTAGCGGTCATGCATGCACAGGACTTAGCATCAACAGGCTTTTTATTTTTCACAAGTGGACCTTGTTTCTTATGTATTTATACTACAATATAAATAACATTAGGTTAAACATTATAGACACCTTTTGATTGTTATTTTTAGGATTGTCATCAAGCTCTCTCGACTTTCTCTCTTCATCTCTCTCTCTTTGGCTTTTAGGAGCTTCCAATCCTTGTTTTGGCTCTTTTGATTACGATCGTACTCTCCTTAACATTGATTGTGATCCTCCACCTATGGAGGAGTAATTTTCTTTGTCTTGCACAAGGATACCTAAGAATTGGGATTTGCTCAGGTTCCTATTTTTAATTGTGATTTGTGGTTGGTTTTGCTTTTCTTCTTGTTATCTCTCTTTAATATTGATTGTGTGAATTATTACAATTGTATTTTTGTGAGCTACCAAATTGTGTATTCATCCACGTTGTGAGTTGTGTGCATAATTAGGATTCTATTAGCGTACTTGGTTAATTGATTAAAGTATATCCATTTGGCAAGGAATTGAAATCAACTCCACTTGGAGATCGGGTTGCTGGAATTGGTAATTAAATTGGTATAGACTCATAGAACCATGATTACGGATTACTAGTGCATGTGTTAGTCAAACCCTTAGTGGGAGTATGATTGTGTGACCATTAAGTAATTGCATCATTGTTGTGTGATAACATAATGAAAGTAACCACCATCGAATTAATCCTTTGAACCAATGATTGAATAATTCTTAATCTAAAGGACTCCTTGTATAGGTAATTCTTCCCATATAATTTTCTCTATTAATTTTTATTATTACAACAATTTCAAAAGCCCAATTTCTAATTGGCTAGTAAACTTCCTTGTGAGACAACATGAGTTGTACCTTTTACTACATGTGGGAAATGTGAATTTTGTAACTAACTTGCTGAGTTGGCACAGAGAGAGAATGAGAATTGGTAGGAAATTCGTTATGGGAGAGATTATAAGGGAGGGCATGTATCTTGAAGGAGGTTATCAAAGGTCAGGATTGGGCTGGAAGTGTTTTAGAGTCGCTTTATACTCGAGTCACTTTACATTTTCTATTTGTTCATAATACACAATCATCTTCTATAGTGAATTCGTACAACATTTTTATCTATATCTATCTCCATGGCTTAGTACCTATTAAATGGTATCAGAGCCCCATCTTGGGAGCCTTGCCAGAACCCATGCCAGCTGTTGTTGCCTTGGAGTCAGACTAGAAAAGAAGATGAAGCAGATGATGAAGATGGAGCAAATCTGAAGCAAATTTAAAATCTAGTAAGAGGTAGGTACCATCGACGTCATTGACTATCTGGATGGGAAGGTGATGAAGATTAGTGGTGGAAGAGAAGAAAGAGATCCTCCATGGCCGATTGGCCTCCTAATGTTCATGAGTTTTTTAAAATCACGTAGAATGAAGCGAAGGAAGATGATGATGTTGAAGTCAAGATCATTCACCATTTTTTATGCTCTGATTTGATTAAGATAGAGAAAATAGTGGAAAAAAAGGAAATGGGATAAGTGACTTTTGGTCACAATTTTGTGAATTCCATTAAGGAGGAAGAAATGGTGGGTGAATTAGCAAAGAGGAATGCTATCAAGAGATCAAGGTAGTGGCGGTGGTTATCGGGAGAAGGACTGACAACAGTCTAGAGCTTGTGGGGAGTGCAAGCTTGAGAACCTTCCACCGCAAGCCTGAGTGATAGAGAGAAGGGGAAAGCGAGGAGATAGAGTGGCATCATTGCATGCAAATAGCGATGGTGTGGTCATACGAGGAAGACTTTTGGGTTGTATGAACACGATCCAAGCAGTGACGACATCGATGTTGGTAGAGATGGTGATGTAGATTACATCCACCACCAGAGCCACTAGATCTGGAGGCAACAGAGGCCCGCGAGGAAGCTATAGAAGTTTCGAGGATAGTGGCCAAGCTTCCATTGCTGAAAGTCGAGATACCGAGGTCAAGCCAAGCATGACAACGGAGCGCCTGAGACGTTGACCAAGCAACCTTCACAGGCGACGACATGAGTGAGAAGAAGAAGGGAGAGGAGCACGCCATGGTGGAGGAGTTTCTAGCTTCAAGATTGTTGACCCAACTACCTCCGCTATAGCCACCGAATTCACCGCTGTGATAGCGAGCAATGGGATGACGACGAAGGAGGTGCTGCCAGTCACAACGCCAATTCATTCCAATGGCTGTATGGACAGGAGGAAAGATGTACAACGTGTAGGGCAAGGCAGAATCGGGTCATGTTTGCCACCTAATGGGCCAAGCCCAAATTAGTAAATCTAGTGTTATTGGACTTATAATTGAGGTTAAAAGGTTTAAGGGCCTTGTTGCATCTTTTGAAGGAGTGGGACGTTCAATGCTTAAGTGTTCAATAAGTACTTTCATCCCTAGTGCACTTCTTGAAACAAAAGGCCTATTGTGCTCAAATGCTATTACTAACTAGGCCCAAATATGCGAGGTAAGACTTCTTGAACTTAACATGGCTGTTAAAGAATGAGGGCCCTGTTTTATATGCTAGGAGTTTCGATTTTCACTATACGAGGTGTCACTTAAGTGTGTTGTCCCCATTCTTTATTATATTCTAAGTCATTCATCAAAAGGAGCACCTGAGATGAATTGCTACAAATGAAACTCTCAAAATCTAACCGGTCCATTTGTTTAAAAGCTAGACCCATTGTGTTCAAATATTGTCCTTGATGAGACAAATTGTCGTGTTGTCTCACTTCTAAGGAGGCGAATAGGGTTGATAAAGTAAAATTTATGAAGAAGTCACTGAAGAAGCCGAGACTCAATACAACTATGTCACTTTGTATTCAGTTTTCTACGTTATAGGATGAAAATAAATTCAAGGTGGAGGCTAGAGTATTAGTGAGTGTTGTTGGTGCAAAGGGAAGTACTATTAAGGGGATTTGTGGCACGATGGCATTCAGAAGTTTCTACATATTGCAAGTGTCATACAAGGGTTGCTTGCCTACTTGTCCCAGGAGGAATTCAAAAGCGACCCTTGCGGATGTTCATCTTTTGACTCACTTGTGTATAATACTTACCTTAGAATTGACAGCGATGGAATTCGATGATTTAGGAGGAAAAATGAGGAAGGTTAGTTGGCATGCATTAATAAAAGTGTATGGAAGTAGTACGGAAGAAGTTACCTAGGAATGAGGAATGAACACGAGATCACCTTCCTTTTTCCTTGGTTATCTTCGCGTTATATAAGGTGGGAGGAGGGTACTTGCAAGCACTCCACCAAGTGTATCAGTGACAGTTTTAGGTTGTGTTTCCTGGGTTAGCTTCTATTCCTCTGGGTAAGTATAAACCCAAGGAATTTCAGCGTTAACTGCAAAGGCGCACTTCAATGGATTCAACCTTATCTGGTGATCTCAGACATTGGAATACATCTTGGAGGTCCATGATAAGGTTTCTGGTTTCCGCCTTTGACCAGGCATGTCATTAATGAATACCTCCATCTTGCTTCCGAGGTGATCCTAAATACTCCGTTCATCAACCTTTGGTAGGTGGAACCTGTTCTTTAGTCCGAATGGCATGACCTTATAGCAATAATTGGCCATTGGTGTGATGAATGTTGTTTTCTCTTTGTCGTCCGAGTTCATGGGTATCTAATTATACCCGAGTATGCATCTATGAAGCTAAGAAATCTTGAAACCAAATGCCGAGTCCACAAGGCTATCTATACTCGGTAATGGATCCAGATCTTTTGGATATGCTTTATTCAAGTCCGTTTAGTCCACACACATGCGGAGCTTTCCGTTGGCTTTTGGGACTAGCACAACATTGGATAACCAAGTCGAGTAAAATACTTCCCAATGAATCGGCTTTTAAGAGCTCGAATGTGTGCTCGATGAAGCTTTTGCTTTTTCTTCCAACATTCTCCGTCTTTTGGGGCATCGGCTTGGAGCTAGGGTAGACCAAAAGATGTTGGCTCACCAGCTCAGGCTTATTCCTGGTATATTAGCTACGGTCCATTGCGTTTGCTTGAAGGAAGCAAGTCAGCGTTCTTTCAAAAGGTGGTAGATTCTTGTTTATCTTCGTGGTTTTGGTGTGCTTCTGATTTCTAACTTCCTCCAGTTCTCCTTTTGGCTCCAGCCTATGCCGTGCTTTCTGACTTCGCATATCAAGGTCATCCATAATCACCTTTTGAGCCCCTGACCTTTTACTTTCTTTTCGTTCTTCGACTTCTAGCTGGCATTATAACATTGCCTGGCCACTATTTGACCGCCCGTTACCGTGAGCACCTTGCCGTCCTCAAAAGGAAATTTCATCACCAAGTGAGGGGTTGATATGACGACGCCGAGCTTGTTGATGGTCAAGCGCCCGATTATTGCATTGTATGCTAAGGGACAATCCATGATGAGGAAATCAACGGGTACTATTCTTGCCTCGAGTTTGGTGCCTAAGCATGACAAATCCTTCAGGCTTGACTGCACAAGAGAATCCAAGTAATTCATTTGGGTAAGCATGGAGATTGGAGTCCGTTAATCCAAGCCTTTCGAATGCTAGCTTGAATATTAGATCCACTAGCTTCCTGGTCCACTTGGATTCCTTTGACCTCCGCATTCAACATGACCCCGAAGATTACCATTGGATCATCATGGCCAAGAATAATTCCCAGGTTATCCTTCTCAGAGAACACTAAATCGAGGGATAGCTTTTTGCAACGCCACTGTCCTCTTGGTTAGTGTCCACCCTCATTACTTCTTTCAATGTTGTCTTCCAGGCTGACTTTGAATATCCTACTCTGAAAACCTCCAGCTATGGTATGTATCGTCTTGGTCGCCGCGTCTTCCGCTCGATTGTTATCCCGAGGTTCGCTATCTTCATTCCTCCATTTGGCTTTATTGTCCTCTCTCCCACCTGGGACTGTCTTCTCCTTCTCGGGCTTCTTTGTGTGGCAACGTACTTGGCAAGTTTCCCGCTTTTATCAACTCCTCCACTGCATCCAGAGGTCTTGGATCTTCAGTTGTATGCCCAAAGCTTCCATGAAAATCACAAAACTCAGATTTATTGGTATTAGCCCTTGTTCTGATGGGTCTTGGCCTTTTCAAGCGCTCCATGTTCTATATCTCCTTGTAAATCTCACTCAAGGACACATTCAGCGGGGTGTAATCAATGAAATGTCCCCATGTCTGAGCTTCTTTCCTGGAGGTCTTTCATCTCTTCTTAGGCTGCTCTCTTCACCTCGTTCACCTTCCAACTTCGCTAACATTACTTCTTCCATGTTGACGTACTTCTCTCATTCTCTATAATTCCTCTATGCTTTTGGGCTTGTTTTTTATAGCAACTTGGCAAAAGCCTTCTGAGTCCTGATTGAAGGCCACTAAGGCAGGGTCGCTATCTTTACGATGGCCTTGTTGAATCGACCTATGTATTCTTATAGTCTTTCGTCTACCCATTGTTTGAACCCCATGAGACTGGTTATCGACATAGGCCTTATTGGCAGAGAGAACTGAGCCAAGAACTTGTCGGCCAGGTCGAAGAACTTGTGAATAGAGCATGGAGGGAATTGGTTAAACCATTTTAGAGCTGACTTTTCCAATGTGACGAGGAAGGTCCTACATCATATGGGATCCAGAGTTCCATCTAGGTATATCCGTGAACGAAGATATCCAGATGGTTCTAGGGATTGTGGTCCTATCATAAAGCCTGATGTCACTTAGGGGCTTGAATCCGGGTGGAAGGGCATACGTCATGATCTTTTGCCTCCATCCTCATGTTCGGATTTATTTGGTTTTCCTTGCGCCATCTCAGGCCCTGAGCTCTCTTCATTCTGGCTTTGCCATTGACACGACGTTGGCTACCGAATAGATGTCTACCAGCCGTCTCTCTATGCATTCGTTGTCCCTCATATACCTTCTCGAGGGTGATTGGGCCTCCCATGTGGAGTTGCCCTGGTGTAATCTGTGCACGTGGCTCGTCCGTCAAGGGCTTTAATTTAAGGCGCTCCTTGAGCCTTCTTGCTCGTTCCTCTTCACGTTGGAGCCAAGCCTCCGCCTCCCGTGCTTGGCCGCTCCTGAGCCAATCGATCATCATCATGCCTCCTCCGTTCAAGTTCGTTTTCTAGTGCTTGTACACGGATCGCTTGATCACACATCATATGGAAGATGTCTATCATTATGGGCTCGGGTTGCGGATTTGCTGGCCATGGTGCTCTTGATGCTTTGCTAAGTTCTTGGTAGCGCGCCTGAACTTCTTGCTCATGTTCCGTAAAGTGGGTGGGTGGCTGCTGGCCCCCACGGTTAACTCTGACGTTGGACTCCCGGTACTCTAGTTGTTGGACGATGGAGCATACCCATTGTTGGATTTCCAGGCCACGCCCATCAGAAATGCTCATTCCAATGATGTTGTCCTCCATCTTGGTGAGGTTCTGGGTTTGGAGTAGCACCATCATGGGGGATTGGTTTGGTGGTCTTGTTCTGGCCATGTTTCTCCTAGTGTAAACACGAGAGAGGATGAAAAGCTATCGTGTTCCCTAGCAATGGCGCCAATGTACGGAAGTAGTATGGTAGGAAGTTACCTAGGGATGAGCACTGAACACGAGATCGCCATCCTTTTCTCCTCGATTGTCTTCACGTTATATGAGGAGGAGGTGGGGTACCCTACAAGCACTCACCAAGGATATCAATAATAGTTTTAGGTAGTGTTTTACAATGGGGCAGAGTACATATCTATGTTTACGAGTACCCTTTAAATAGGTGGCCAAAGTGACTTCACTACCCTTGCATTTCGATTCCCGGTTAGTGGGTTCATGAGTGGCCCCATATTATGAGATAATGGCCTTACCAATCTTGTTGCAAGTGATGGTTGGACCATGTAGTCATGTCGTATAAGCCTGGAAACCGTAAAGACCTTGCGTCGCGTCCGCACTTCTTATGACTTTGGGCCCTTGTGCGAGTTTTCTAACTTGTCGTATTGGGCCTTGGCCTTCAATCCACATATTGGGCCGCATCCAACACTGAGCTAGCTATTAGGTCGTAACAAAATGCAATGCCTACAATAGGGGAGTGGGTTGTAGAATACTTGCAAATCTATACTCATGGTCAAGGATGGGGTGATGAATTTCGATATGATAAGGTTTTTCAAGGACTTGATCAAAAGGTGGAAAAGTTTACTAATAGGAGACAATAGCTTACTTTTCTCTACTCAATGTTGGAATGTTTCAGGGAGGAAATGATAGCCCAATTCTTCAAAGGCTGAATGATGTTGTTAAACCAAAATTCAAGGAGAAGTCATGAGTGAAATAGGGATGTCGCTGTCCCCAGTCTACTATAATCCTTACCACCCACTCAGAGGAAAACTCCATGTTCAAGCCAATAGCCAAAGGAGTTGAGTCTAGTTGCTATGAAGGGAGGTATGATTCAGGGAATTGCTATCAATCAAGGCATAAGGCGCCTTGGTTGATCACTTGGGTTGCACCTAGTATTAGAACTAGCATCAAACCCATGGGATCTAGGAGGGCAACCCAACAATGCAAGCTCACTTTCCTTCTTTTTCAAGATATGGGATCCAGGGGAAGTCTTCCTTCAGCAATATGGTTTTTCCTTCCCACACATCAACTTGAGGACAAAGTGATTCTTCTAGGGGGAAAGTATTGTTTAGTACCTAAACAATTATAGATTGATGACTTAATTGTAATTGGTGAATGTGTGTGAAATGAGGAGAGAAGCGGGTGCCAATGTGGGAAATGTGAATTTTGTAAGTAACTTGTAGAGTTGGCACACAGAGAGAATTGAGAATGGGTGGGAAATTTTGTTACAGGAGAGATTATAAAGGAAAGGAGGTATCCTAAGGGGAGGTTACCAGAAAGGTCAGGATTAGACTAGAAAAGTTTTAGTCTCTCTAATACTCTAAGTCACTTTACATTTTGTTTGTCCATAATACACACATAATACACAATCATCTTCTATAGTGAATTCTTACAGCATTTTCTATTTATATCTATATCCTATGGCTTGGTACCTATCACCCTACAAATAGATCATTTTGGTTTTAGTCCCTCTAAAAAATTTCTCAACTTTTGGTCCTTTTTTGACATTTTGTTTTTTGTCCTTCTTGTTAGCCCAACAATGTAAAGTGGTGATATTAATTAAAACTAAAAGATTCTTAAAATATTTATAAAACAAAAATGTTAAATATTTTTAAGAATTAAATGCATATTCTAAAACACTAATAGGGACCAAAATTTAGAATAGGATTCAATAACAAAATATTGGAAAAAAAAGGGACCAAAAACCAAGAAAAAAAGTTGGAGGAACCAAAATCAAATTGACTTATATTTATAGGGACTAAAATGACATTTAAACCTTATTTAATGCCTAGAACAAGACCTTTTCTTGTATATATATATATATACCAAAACAAAAGCAGAGGAGAATAATTCAGAAACAAGAAAAAAATAGTTAGCAATATATACAAATCTTAATAGAATACAGATCAATGACAGTAGGAGTGTGCTCTATAGCCTCATTGATTTTAAAAAGTGCAAGTTCATATCGGCCCATCCTATCATAATGCTGTAACAAAACAAAATTAGTAAGTGAAAAAAAAAGGAAGAACCCATGAGAAATGTTTCTACAAATACTCCAAAAAAATAGGCACCAACCTGAGCCAATAAGAACAAAGTCCACATAAGAGTTGAAGGGGCTCCTTTTCCAATCCCACACAAGATACACAAGGTTAGTTATCCACTACAACAAACAGCTCCAAACCATCAAACTGAATTGTAATGGGATAGCATTGTGCTTATGGCTTCTAATAATATTTCTCATTTTTAATTTAAAAATAATATGATGGGCCCAAAATGATCACCATTTTCATTCAAAGGAATGAATTAAGAGATTTGTCATAGAGAGGTTTTATGGGGACATATAGTATTTACAACATGTAAAGCCACCTTATCAATTTTTCAATGGTTATAACAGCTAGTCAATTAGCATGTATACACTTATCATGTACATCTCCTTCATTTGACCACCCAGGATCCTCATATTCCCTCCCCTAACAAACTTGACCCCACCATTAGATGACCTCTAATTTCCATAATCCAAATAAAATTGTTTCCATCCAATAGATGGGAGGTTGGAAAGGTGACAATGAAGTATTGGAAGAGACTTGGATGAATTCTGGACCAAATGGATATTTTAATTATAACTCCTGTACAACACAGATGTTAAAGAGCAAATCTTACCTCCCAGGGTATTGTCCAGTTGTCCTAATTGAATTCTCTAACTCAAGAAAAAGTTGTTCCAAAATGTTTGCACAAGAATGAAAAAGAATATCAGAAATTGAGAATCCACAAAAGCGCACTTTCCATCGTCATACTATACAATCACACATCCCAAACTCTTTTTGGGAATTTTTATAATTAGCGCTAAATATTACATATGACAACTTTACCTCAATAAAATGAGTCATTGTTCTAATAGAAAATCAAAACAATATTTATCCACTGTTTGTAAGAATGACTTCATATAATGAGTCATTGCTTTCAAACAGTCTTGATTTTACCAACAAACAGATTGCATGATAAAAGGGTTGCAGAGAGCAAGGCTAAAATAACACCATTCCACTAGGATAAACAAAATAAACATAGAAAACAATCGAGGCAAACTTTAATAGAACATATACAAATGAATGTTGACACTAATTTGGCATTAATCTTCTTGTATTAACCTTTATGAAAGACAAAGTAATTTAATGACAGTTATCCACCAAGTAGAATTAGTTTAAATCATGGGTAATGGATTATGATGTAGACTTATAATACAAAAACGAATAGTATTTGTTTGCTAAGAAATTTGAAGTACAAAAATAGTGGAAACATTGCCACAGTCATTATTATGCATAGACAATTAAGACTTCATGTCATTTGTAATCCACTTTATTTTAATCCATCAAATGCCAATGAGAAACAATGTCAGATCATTAACAACCTCTATCATAATCCCTCCAATCAAAACCATATTAATTTCTTAGCAAAGAAAAGAAAATCTTACATGATGAATATTTGGCAATCAATGCAGGACATTGTTTGAATATTACATTGTTTCAAATCCAACTCTAAGCGTTGAGTAGAAAAGCAAAAATATTACTCAAATATTAGTTCAAAGATTAAGTTGGTAAAATTGTGTCCAGATTTAATTAGACTGAACAACACCACCTATATCAGTAGTTGGCCAATGAAAATTAGTTTCCTTCATTCATCGGCAAATATGAATCTAATATGCTATTAAAGTGAGACTGATGTATTTGTATCAACGAGAAGGATGAGTTTAAATTTACTTCTTGTACTACCATTGCTCAAAGCATGAAACAACTAGTGCCAATAACCTATATACATCGAATTCCACAACGTAAGAATTATAACTAATTTTACTTATTACTTAAGAGCAAAACCAAATGCAACATGCAGTCAGTTACTTAATTTAAAAAGTGTTAATAATCTATAAGCAATCGATGTTGACATGTGACACACATGTGAAATAAATTAAAGTATCAAAAGTAATTGCAATACCTCTATGGTTCAGATTATCAATGAGAGGTGTTCAATTAGATTATTTAAAAGAGCTCAATGAGACCTTTAAAGGACTTAACAACAGTAAGAAAATGATGAATGGAAAAACAAGAAGAAAGCGGAAAAAAAAAGCAACACCTGACCATTCAGGATTACTCAAAACAAAGCCCAACGCAATGAGACCAATATTCTTAGAAGTTGATAGCAACCTTCAGACACCCAAAATCATAGTAGTACCATGTACTTGCATCCAACTAGCCTAGTTCCACCATATCAGGCATGCTTTTGAAAGAGAATATCCAAGGACAAATTTAGTATCCTCAAAACCACTACTCTAGAAATTGGGAAACTCTGAAGATTAAGAGTTATCAAGCCCTCGGAATTGCTTCTAGTAGGAGGATACCAATGGTAAACAAATAAAAAAAATACAAAATACTATAAATGTGTATTCCCAAATCCTCATAATCACAATCAAAACCATATATAATCATAGTAGTCACACCATGGTCTTCATTTCTTCATAGGTAAAACATTATTGAACAGTTAACAGCATTTCAAATCCACAAACAACAATCAACAACTCTTCAAACCAAATAAAAATGCTAGGAGACAGCATTGGTTGTTATGTGAATATACAATATTTGCTAGGTGACAGCATCTTTGTGTCAAGGCCATTTAGTAATGTGGGAAAATTCAAAATTTTTCATTTGGTTAATTATAATTCTTTTGGTAGTCCAAAATGTTTAAGTCTTCAAACAATATAACTTCAGCAGTAATGAGAAAAGGATTTACCTGGCATGGAGGCTTGCTTGCGTACATTTCTGTTCTAAAGCAAGTCTTGTCCCTCCAATCACTTCCTGCACAAGGGTGGGATGATACTTCAGTAGTTTAGTAGCTTCAGCAGTCCAAAGACCAATCAATTTGATGGGCCAAATAAAGCTCAACAAAACTTAAGACAGAAAACATGGGATATGTGTTTAACTCACAAACCTTAGGGATATGTTACACAAACCTCTTCTAGGAACTTACATTCTTCATTTCCTTCTCCAGCACTTTCTTTGATGATAACATAAGCAAGTGCTCGCATAGGCACGACACCGTACTATAAGAATAAATCAAAGAAATGAAGGGAATGGAAATAACAATAATGAAAATATAGAACAAAACAAAGGGAAGAATACCACACTATTACCAACATAAAAGGAACAAACATAATGATAATGAAAAAATGTAAGAAACATAATGCCAAGAAAGAAGTATTACCTTGACTGGCAATGAAAATTGCTTCCAAAACACTAAAAGAAGGAAAAGAAAAACCACGAGATGGTTAGGGAAACAACATAAAAGAAGGATAACATCAACAGAAAAGGATAAAAAAGAAAAAAGGAAGTGAGGAAGATAAGCTATGAATCAATTGATGATGCAGGTTTTCATCACAAGGTACCACACTAAGTTCCAAAAAAAAAAAAAAAAAACACATACTTGGAAACGAACCATTACCAATACATGTATGCTTGGAAGCAAAGAGTATGGAACATTGAAGAGCACTCGAACTGATACCGTGAGCCCAACCCCCACATCAAAAGCTCTCGCTCGGACTTGGACTCTTGACGTGCGCCCAATCCACACATCAAGAACCCAATTCCTTCGCTGTTCCATACTCCTTGGTTGTAGTATCCATGTCCTCCCTTCTTGACAAGCATGTGAAAGTGCATAGACCAGGGCGCGAACGGATGACCGTGAGCCCGACCCCCACATCAACCGCGTTGCACTGCTACTGACAACTCTTGACGTGAGCCCGACCCCACATCAAGAACTGGATTCCTTCCCAATCCATACACTTGCACACACTTGCTTAGAAGAAGGGCAAGAGAGGTACGGTTCGAATTTCCATTGAACAAACAAACAAACAAGCACGAGCAGGAAAAACAAACAAAGAAGCAAGAAAGAAAAGAAAAAACATCAGAGAGAACACAACAAAACACACACACACAACACACAACAGAAGCAAAAGCACATCACAAGTGTTTTGATGATTTCATTATATATATACATGTTAAAATAAAGAAGAGAAATAAAGAAAGAAAGGAGAGAGGGGGGAATGTGTGCTTATCTTTTCAAGGGGTAAGGGGATTGTTCTTTCATGAAGGCCTCCGCCAATTGCTTGTGGAGGCTCTCGCAAGGATCTTTCCGAAGTCCATCGCTCACTGCGGGAACTTCCCTGTGAACGAAAACAATTCTTGAATCAGAAAACCCCAAATTTGAATTAATCTTCACAAACCCTAATTTGCCAAGTAAATCGAAGACTGAGAAGAGACACAGAGAGAGAGGCTTACGTTTTCTTGAGAATTTCTGCGGACGAAGTGCTGATGTTGGACGAGAGGCGAGAGAGAGAGAGAGAGTGGTGAGACAACAACTTTTGAGTTATTTATGGACCGATGCCCAACGGTAGTCTCACTAGTAGAAATTATACACAACCCCTTCTTTTGAAATGTATTTGTAAAATGCGACCTCGGCTTCTCCAAATTGTTGATAGCCCCAAGCACGTGAAGTTATGGACACTTTGGTTTTAAATCGTCTCTTTGGTTTAAATACCCCAAATTTGAATTTAGTCTTCACAAACCCTAATTGGCCTTCAGAGGGTCCAGGAGGATCAATATGGTCATACGTTCTGAGTTGACCAAATGAATAGACCAAAACGGCGAGATCTAGCCATCTCCGTTTTGGAATCCTACACCAAATGAAGAACAAATTATTTTTAAAGAAAAAAAGGCACTACCAAATACGCCCTATACTTCATCGAGATGTCGTTTGCCGGAATCCACGTCGTTGGGGACAGAGACTTCCACGGAGTGTAGTGTCGTCAACTTCGATCCTCATGTCTTCAATTTCGCGCTCGATTGGGACAATTTGGTGCGACGCGGTGTCGCCCTCCTCCGCTTCCCTCTCCAGCGTAACCGCCGTGAGGGCTTGACGGAGCCTCCTCCGAACCGATCCTTCTTCTCCCGACGGCTGAGGCATCACCCAACCGGGTTCGACCGAGACCCGAACCTCTCCTCCCTGTTCACCTCGCCTCCTCCACGGGCAGCTGAACCGTGGCGGATCCATCGGCGAAGTCCAGTGGGAGCCCAGAGAGAGGCCCAGGACTTTCCCAAACGGCGGATGAGGGTGCGTCGTGGTCGAAGGCGGAAGAGCTGGAGGATTCCATAGCGATGATGGACTGGTTTCACTGTAAATTGTAGGGAGAGAGAGAGAGAGTGTGTGTGTGTGTGTGTTGTATTTGTTTGAGAGAGAGAGAAGGGATAGTTTCATTTTTTTGTTTTTCGTGTGAATGTGGAACGGTTGGTCGTTGAGAGGAAGAGTGACGGGTAGGTGGCAGCCGCCTGCGTTGAGAGATCCGCGACGCTGGCGGAGGAGTGGGTGCGCGCGAGTTACTTAAGTCATTTTCCTTGCTTACCAATTGCCCAAGCCTTTCTTCCTGTTCACTAATTACTATAGTACTTACCAGGACTCCATACAGGATACCTGATACCTAATGCTTGGACACGAACCATTCGGCAAATGGACGTCTCTCAGCTTTTTTTTTTGGGCCTCCTGTTTTCTCAAAACTAAAGGTCTTATTTTGTTCTTGTGAAAAAGAAAAAAAAATAGGCTTTTATACTTCCCAACTAGGGATGTAAAGAGAGCAATTCAAATTGAATTTAGGTGAAGAATAAATTTAACCGATTACTTTTTAATTGATTCAAATTAGTTTCGATTCATGATTTGTTTTTGCAAATTCTATACCAAACCGATCTAATCAAATTTGAGTTAGTTCCAATTACATCATTGACACATTATTTAAAAAACTATTTGAATTTTACGACGAGTATCTCAAAAGTTGTACAAGTAGTTATGTGGTTTACAATAGAGAATTTTTATACGAACAATACATTGAAATTAATATTAAAAAGATCTTTAAGTATATTTATTATTTTTTGTTATAAACTATGTATCTCAATTAATGTACTTTTAACCGAATCAATTGATCACAGAAATGTAATTCATGCAGTGCTAATTAGAGGATATGTTAAGGGCATGTGTGTTGGACCAAAGAGGGAGTTGGGATAAGTACTTGCCACTGATCAAGTTCTCATATAACAACAGTTATCATGCGAGCATTGGTATGACACCGTATGAAGCCTTGTAGACGAAAGTGTCAATCACCGTTGTGTTGGTATGAACCCGGGAGCAAAGCATGTTGGGATCGGAACTCGTGAGGGAAAAACTGAACAGATCCAGAGGATCAAGGATAGGATCCTCACAGCTCAAAGTTGACAGAAAAGCTATGCGATAAACGGCGAAAGCCGTTGGAGTTCCAAGAAGGAGAGCATGTGTTCCTTAGGATCACCCACAACAGGCATAGGGCGAGCTTTGAAAGTCAAAAAGCTGAGCCTCAGATTTCTTGGTCCCTTTGAAATCTTTAAAGAGTCGGATATAGCTTACCAAATAGCCCTACCACCGATTTGTCCAACCTACACAATGTCTTCCATGTCTCTCAATCAAGAAAGTATCAATCCAACCCGAGTCATGTGCTAGAGCCATAACAGGTGCAGTTAAGGAAGGACTTAACCTTTAACCTACCCCTACAAAGATCTCTGACAGAGGAGTCAACAGTTGAGAACAAAACCATACATCTGTCAAGGTGGCGGGGGCAAGGACAGAAGAATTCACATGGGAGCTGGAGTTGGAGATGAGGACCCCTCAAGCTTTTCACAGGTAACGACTTTCGAGGGCGAAATTCTTTTTAAGGAGGGGAGAAATGTAACGCCCGATTTTTTCCGGTGCAAAATGACCAAAATGCCCCTGAGGTCATTCCCTCCAAAACCAAGGGTCCTGGCTATCCTCGAGGGGTTAGTATAATATTTGAAGGGGATTATACATGTGCAGGATGTATTTGAGATGAAAATCTCATTCTTCCTGTTTGTTCCCGTATCAAAATTACCAATTCACCGATGAGGTAATTCAACGCGGATTAAGTGACAGACAAAGGCTATCACCGGAAGTTTGAATTTGATAACAAAGAGTGTTTTCCTGATGTCTGGGAAGCCCAGATGGTCTTGGAGCCCGTCTTTGTGAATTTACAGTTTTACCCCCTTTGGTGCTAAATGGACATAATTAAACGTTACGAAAACATAGGCAATATTAGGCTCTAATTAAAGATAAATTAATTTTATCTATTAATTTGGAGTCTAAATAATTATTTGAGGTTAATTAAGGTTTAAGATTGATTAAGGAAACTCAAATTCCCTTCTTAAATCAAAGACATTATGTCATTTCAAACCAAATAGTGTTTTCTCTCTCCAATTCCTTAAATTAAGGAAATATGTTGGAGTTTGAATTTCAAAATACTAAAATTTAATTCAAATCAAACATGGAAGACAACTCTTAATCATGTCTTGCAAGCCTTAAACACATGATTACAAACATAAACACCCAATTACCAATCCTTAGCTTATTCCTTAATAAAATCTACCTCTAATTACACATCCTAACACAAATGAAAACCAAAATTTTCCTTCCCACAAGGCCAAGAAGACCACGGCCTCTCCCCCTTACACACCCTCATATTTTAATTCTTTCAACACACAAACACTCTCATTCTTAGAATTGCTTTTTTTTTGCCAAGACTTTGTGTCAAAAAAATTCTCTAAGAATTCTCTCTTCTCTCAAACCAAAGCTTTCTCTTCTTCCTCTTCACCACCATCCTCAACCTTCCCTCAACTCATAACACACAACCATTCCCTTTCAAGATCAAAGCTTTCTCATTCTCAACCAAAGAAATAACTTGGTAGGGATTTGTTTTGAGTTTCTTCTCTTATTTCTTGTCTTCTTTCTTTTCGGATTGGTTGATGATGGAATGATTATGTTGTTGTTCTTCTTCTCTTTCCCTTTATTTTCGGATTTCATCTTCCTTTTCTTTGTTCCATTTTCAGTTTTGTTGTTGTTGGATGATGGGAAACCATGGCTTGATGATGAGAGATCTTGGTGTTGATTGTAAAGACCATCATGTGCTTGACCTCTAGAGCCTAAGATTGGTCCATCCTAGCTTTTGGAAAATGATGATCTTGAAAATGCTTGTTGGTTCCCTTGGGATGTTTTCTTTTCCTTGATATTTTAAAGCCATAGCTTGATGATGAGGGTTCCTAAATGTTTGGTTGAGGAACCATCATGTGTTGAACCTCTAAAGCTCAAGGCTTGATGTTGGTTTCACCAAAGTATGGAAAAAGAGATTTATTGTTGGTTGTCTTTGATGGTTTCTTTTGAGCTTAATGGTGAGTCTAGACAAATGAGGTTCTTGGAACCATAGTGTCAAGGGACTCTAAAGCTCATTTCCATTGAGTTAAGATTGATTGGGGTTGAGATTCTATTTCTTTAAAGTCTTGAAAATGAGCTCTAGTAAGATAATAGAAATGGACTTGCATCATGTTTATATTTCAAGCACTTGCATCTCATGTTTACGTTTCAATGTCTTGCACACCATGTTTATTTTCAAGTTACCACTTAAATCTTGAAGACTAAAGAAATGAGCTTGCATTTCCATGTTTAAATTCTAGCATTGCATTTTATGTTTATTTTTAAGTTATCACCTAAACTTGAAGATTTAAAAATGAACTTGCTTCTCATATTTACGTTTCAAGTCTTGCATTATCATATTTAAGTTTCAAGCCATCACCTAACAATGACAAAGATCTAAAATGAGGTTTGTATACCATGTTTATTTTCTTGTCATCACTTAAACCCTAGAGCTCAAAAGAATTGCCCTTGTATCTTAAAATGGAAATCTTGGTTATGGCCATTGTATGTGTCTTAGCCATGGTACAATGTTAGTTTTAGTTTGTGAAAAGGTGAATTTGATTTCAAAGGAATGTTGAAAAGATGTTTTAAGGCGGTTTGGAAGTGAAAGAGTCACTGAAAATATGTTAAAACTTTGATTTCTCAAAATTCAGGATTCTAGTAATCGATTACCAGCCCATGTAATCAATTACCAGGATGGTCATTTGAAAGATTTTGGCCTTAGTAATCGATTACAAAGCCCTGAATCGATTACCAAGGATGTTCTTCATACCCGGAACAAGTTTTTGGTCTTGGTAAGCGATTACTACTTCATGTAATCGATTACCATGATATTCTTCATGCCTAGAACAAAATTTTGGGTTCTGGTAATCGATTACCATGTCCATGTAATCGATTACCAGGATGCTTTTTGAAGTCTGAGCGAGTTTTTGTTGATTAATTCGTAATCGATTACTAGCACCCATAATCGATTACCAGAACCTCAGTGTGCAAATAAATGTGTTCTAAACAAGATAAGATGAATTGATGGCCCTATATGCTCATGTGTTGAATAACATTTCCTTAGTGTGTTGTTATATATATAAATATATGCTATTGAACATTGCATATGCATTAGCTAGTCTGGTCCTTGACTTCCAGCATCCTGGGTAGGAGCATGTTTACTGCTATTAGATGATAAATGATAATATGCTTATTGGATCTGTGCAAAGGTGTGAAGCATATTTATGTAAATGGACTGGACGAGGATACTGTGACATGATGAGATTTTGATTGATTGATTAAGATGCATGATTCATGAAGATTAGGGAACATAATATGTTTTATGATAATTATGATTTTATGCTCACAGTGCATCTCTAATTTAACATGCTAAGATTAAGGTGACATAAAACATATGGAAGTGATCCTCTAGACTCCCAGAATTAAAGGTTATGAGAGGTAAATCCAAAAAGGACCCTTTAGACTCCAGGAATTAATGGTTATGAAAGGTGTTCCTATGCCCCCTAACCCACACTCTGGAGTCAAGAATTTGGCTTATCAAGAGGATAAGTATGGATTAGTGACGACTAGTTTAGGTATGAGCTCATAACCTAGAACTCTTAAAAGGGAGAGTATTAGGGTAGCCCCCAAGGAAAAAGAGAATAAGAAGTTTAAGCCACCTAAAAGAATGAATAATTTGCACTCGTTATGCTAAGTTCATTCTATGTGATCCAATTTAAAAAACTATTTGAATTTTACGACGAGTATCTCAAAAGTTGCGCAAATAGTTATATGGTTTACAATACAGAACTTTTTATAGGAACAATACATTGAAATTAATATTAAAAAGATCTTTAAGTATATTTATTATTTTTTTTTATAAATTATGTATCTCAATTAATGTACTTCAAACCAAATCAATTGATCACAGAAATGTAATTCATGCAGTGCTAATCATAGTTTTAAAAACTAGACGGATAGGTCGATTGGGATCAAAATGGTGAACCGGCCACTGACCGATCTAATTCCAGTGAACCGAATCTACATACAACCCGGTCAAATGGAGGTCAAACCGATCAAACTGGGTCAATCGGCCAACCAACTACATCGAACCCTATACTAAGAAGAGAGACGAGTGCACATGCCACTAGGTTAAGTTGAGGGATTGAACCCTATACCAAGGGGATCACACAGTGCACATGGCTTCCCATGACGAGATCCCCGACATGATCATCTTAAAAACGAAGAGATCCTCAATGCTGTCGTCGGGATCTATGAATTTGAAACCCATCTTGAGTCTCGCCATGGCTTCCCACCAAAAAGGAAAGAAGAAGAAGGTTCTCGAAGAAACTAGAAGTTTCTTTTGTTCTTTGTTTAGAAGGGTGTTTGTTATGTTGAATTGGAGTGGCGAGCTAAGCATGGGAATTGTGATTCGTCCATTCCCATGGAGGAAGTAAAGAATGGAATTTGTGAGGTGCTGATGTGTATGGGTTGTGTATCAGTTCACACAAAATAAAGTATAATGAGAATAAAATATTAATTAATATATTTCTTTTGGATGAAAGCTAAGTTTGAACTCGAAAAAATTCACTCAAGTTTAGGATAGATCATTATATATATATATATATATATATATATATATATATATATATATTTGAGAAAATTATATTGACCTCCTTTTAGGTTCAGGAAAATTATACACACCACCCCTCTAGTTGTCAACCTTACAATAATCTCCCTTTTGTCAAATACAACGTAACACCGTTAGTAATTTAAGTCTATTGTCCAAAATACCCTCACAACACTAGCCCCCCATCACACCAGCATATCCTACAACACATTCTCATCTCACCACCTAAACTTACCCACCCCAAATTGCAAAAGAAAAAGAGAACAGAGAGCGAGAGACAGAGAGGGAGTAGCACTTCGGCGTCGGGAGGAGGTGGCTTCGCGGTAGGTTTCAACGACAGCGGAGAGAGGCGCGGAGGGGTGGCTTCACGATGGATGGAGGTGGTGACAAGGCGTTGCGATGGCGCTTTCTCAGCGAGCTCTGGCACAGGCTTCGTGAGGACTTCGCGATGGTGCTACAGTTAGTGGCGCTTTTCGTGTTTGAAGGCAGAGACCGCCACAACTTCTCTTGCTTTTTTTTTTTTTTTTGTTCTTGGGTTTGTTTTGGTTTTGCTCTACTATTGGTTTTATTTTGTTTCAAGCTTGATTTTGGTCGACATCACCTATAATAAATTAGGGATTTTTTCATAAGATGTCGAACAACCATTAAAAGGTTAAATGGATGATGTGTTCAAGCCTGACATGTGCTTAATTGTGGTTGGGTGGATAGGAGCGGGATAGGGACATGCAATAGATGATTTGAGTCCAAATTCATATATATTGATTGATCTTCGGGCATGACTTAGTGTAGTAGCGCAACATGGAAAATCATTCATTATAGTTTATATTATTCCTTAGTATATTACAAGCACTACTAATATCTACAAGAAATTAAGTTTCTAAGGTTAATGCTCTTTTAGAAAATATCATAGAAGTTAATATCAAGTATGCTAACTAATCTTAGCATAATGAAATTTATTCACGATTTTATCTCTTTGTATTTGTATTTAAAGTTTCAAGCTAGTAAATGAATAATCAATAATAATAATCACATTTTTTAAAAAAATGAAGCAAAATTAATACTCCCAATGATTACGTGGCACGTAAACGTAAATGTCAGGACCTGGTAGTGCCATGAGACAAAATAGTCACTAAAAATACTATGGCTTCAAAGTAGTTAACTACCATGTTCAATTCCAAATCCGATCTTTTTTAATATCATCGATGAATTCAATCTTTGAACTTGAGAATATTCCTCTTGCGCTTCCCAATCCAACCCAAGGGGCTTTAATTTTTTCAAAGCCCTATCTTGTCTTTGATTTTCAACGATCCTACCTATCTTCAACTCTTTTCTACACATGTGATTTGGTAATTGTAATAATTCAAAATCTTTTGCTTGTCTTCTACATTGAACTTTCATAATAATAAACAAATAAATGAAATCTATCATGTATATACCCCAATTGAGATTTTTAAAATGACATATTTTACTCTTTTAATAGTATTCTTACGATTAATTTGTATATTTTTACTACATTTTATAAAATTGTATATAATTGTCATGTTGTATCTTGACATACCTATGTCTTTATTTTGTCAAAAATGGCATATTCATGCACCATACTTATATCGTATTGGATACACATGCCTTTAGACCTACATCCAAGGTTATCAATGGCGGATGGCGGTTTATGGTGGGGAGCTAAAAAACCGCCATAAAAATATGGCAGATGGCATTGCGGGTTATTGCGGAAGTCATGGCGGACTAAAAAATATATAAATATATATATAATATATATATATATATATATATAAATAAAATAAAATACAAAGCCTCAAAAACATAATCAAAGCCTCAAAAACATAATCAAAGCCACAAATACACAATCAAACTCACAAACAAGGACAAAAAAACCTAACAATCCATGATCAAAGCCACAAAGACATAATGTCAACACGAAATATAAATAAAGAATTCAAGACAAAAATTAGTGGAAGTTTTTATTCATTTATTTTTTTTAGGGGTTAGAAGAAGTTTTTAATCTTATTACCAAAAACAAAAAAAGAAACAGGAACACAAGCCCACACCACATAGCCCACACCCAAAAATAAAAATGAAATCCCAAAAAAAATGACTAAAAAGATAACCTAACAGCACATGACTAAAAGGCTAAATGCTTTGAACTACACTCCACACTCAAAAAATAACCCATATACGTGTCTAAGATCCACTTACCAACACATGCAAAACCAAAGAGAGAAATAAAATCAGATTTGAATATCTAAACCCCACAAAATAAAAAAGAAAGAAGTAGAGACCGCCAACGCGAAGGCAGAGACACAAATGGTGGAGACCGCGGCCAGAGGTTGCATGACGACCAGGAGGCTTAAGGAGGGAATCGGCGACGACGCATAGATAAGGAGGGAGCTTATATGTAAGGGAGAGTAAAAGCTTGGTTGCACCACGAGAAGAAGGAGAAGAAAACAAAACAGAGAAAGGGAGGAGGAGGAGAAGAAGAAGAAGAAGGACCTTACCTAGTGAGCCTCACTAACACCTAATAATTAACTTAACACGCCGAGGACGCGTTCAAGTTAATTATCAGTTATTACTCCTTTGTTTCAATTTTTATTCTTTAACTTGGAAATACTTTAGTGAAAATACGGTA
Organism: Dalbergia oliveri; assembly: GCA_030441495.1. Lineage (NCBI taxonomy): Eukaryota > Viridiplantae > Streptophyta > Magnoliopsida > Fabales > Fabaceae > Dalbergia > Dalbergia oliveri. The sequence continues at coordinate 7,719,476 of JAMLFY010000010.1, forward strand.
TATATATATTTTTTGGAACTTTAAAACAAAATGTGAGCGCGTATAACTGAGATCCATCGCTCACCTATCATAACAAAAAAGGAAAATAAAACTCTTTCAGGCATATACAAAATATGATAGCCTTATGAATATAATCACACCATCATATATGTACATATAGGTAGCATAAGCATTAACTGTTCCATAAGTCACACCAAAACAAACCACTAAGACAATAATATGCCCATTAGCAGGATTTGGCCTACAGTCATCACACGAAACATAAACAGTATATATACAAAGACTAAGATCATCCTACGGATGACGCTCGTGAGAGGGAGGAAAGTAGGGGGTAGCAAGACAGCCTCCGGATGAACATGAGCTCCCCTTGGACGAGTGGCTCCTTTACCGCATACGGACTCCCCTCATAGGCTGCATCACTATGGCCTCTGCATCTTTGCCACTTCCCACATCTCTGGGAACGGTGGGGGCGAACCGCCTGAAGAGTGGGAAGGAGATTCCTCCAATGGATCCGACTTTAGTGCGGGAGGTTGGGGTGTATAAGTTGGGAAATCACGGATGGAGATGCGGGGGTGTGGCCATGAGGAGGCTGCTCGGACGCGGACGGGCACGCTCGAAAACAAAATCATCAGTGAAAGGGGTAGCAGTGGAGAACCAAAAGCTGGTAACTGGATGTGCAAAGGACGGTCTAAGAAATGAACAGCGGACAGCACATCGACCCACGAAATGATAGGACTGGTTGGTAGGATCAAAATACATTTCCCAAGTGGGAGCCTCAAGGTAAATCACGAATGTGGCCATCGCCCTCTGAAGACGAAATGGAAATTAATAAGAAACCTGAACAATCGGAGGACTCTTGCCTCCAGTCATGTGTCATCATCTTCGTCTTCAGGAACCTTTGGTTTCATTATGAAAACATGGACATAATAAGGTTCATTTATTAAGTTTAAAAGCCATTAGCAGAGGTCCGTGTCTTTTAGCGTGATTCTTAATGTTATGAGTGCATCACACCTCATCATAAATGCATGTCAATGTCATGTGAACACATATCATAATAATCATAATAAATCAATATGGCATAAAGAACACAGGCTATCATAACTTGATATTTCCTCTTTAATAATCTTAGGTGACTTAACTTTCTTGCTCTCTTCTAAGGGCCACCCTACTACTCTCTTCTCTTGAGAGTTCTAGGTTATGAGCTCATACCTAACTAGTCGTCACTAGTCTAGTGCGGGATAGGGGGCATAAGATCACCTTTCATAACCATTAATTCCTAGAGTCTAAAGGATCACCTCTTTGGGTCACCTCCCATAACCATTAATTCCTAGAGTCTGGAGGATCCCTTATTGGATAACCTCTCATAACCATTAATTTATGGAGTCTAGAGGATCATTTCCATGTGTTTTATGTCACCTTTAGTATTAGTATGTTATTAAGAGATACAAACATAAGCATACGGTCAAAGCCATAATCATAACTCATGGTTCGACATTTTACGTACAAGAATAAAATTGAAACATGAAAAAGAGAATAAAATTTTAAGAAAAATTAATTTTAGCTTCATAGCTATTAGCTACGCAGACATATCCCTTGGTGCAATGAGGAACTGAAAGTCATGTCGTTCGCTATAAAATATTCATCGGTTGATAGACTCTATTTTCTTTGAAAAGAGATTAAGAATATCAAACTGTATTAAGCACCAATAGAAAGTAATTAGCATCAACATTGCAGAACACATGTAGGTCCATAATAATATCATAATTATAAACAAGAACAACATATACAATATTCAATCATATAGTCTTTAATCATAACGATAATCCGTAGCATAACATCATCATATGTAACATTTAGTGCAAGATATACATATGTGTGTGTGTGTGTGTGTGTGTGTGTGTATGCTAAAATGAAACAATTAATACTTAATAGTATATTATTTAAAGAATGCTACCATTAAAATATGTCAACATAGTATAATAACGTTATTACCACAAACACATACACATTATACACAACAATGCAAGATTAATCAAAAGGTTGAATAAGTATAGAACAAATCGAGAGACAATGAAAAATGTTAACAGTGGAATTGAACCTAATGAATTAAAAGAAAATAAGCAGATCATTCAACTATCTTTATCTTTCTTGTTTCATTTTTATTTATTTATTTATTATTATTATTATACAAAAATTGAGAATATCAAATCTTTGCAGCTAAATTATTCTAGAACATAAAATTTACCAAGCATCAAATAAATTGCCAGGCCACCCTCTTAAACCCATTTATTTAATTTCACTCGAATGACTTAAAGCGATTGCTAAAAATTTCAAAAAAGATCACACAACAACCTAAAACTCCAACTAATATAGTATACCCCTTGCTAACATAAAATTAAATAGCCCAAATAAAGGCCAAACAAAAATTTGATAGAGGCCTAAAAGAGCATTTCTAGAACCAGGAAAAAATCCTGACAAAATGAAATTTCAGCTTAGAAGACTTGATATTCTTGGCACATTGAATAAAAAAGAAATTACGACCAAATGAACCTAGACAAGATAAATGATATTACTTGGTTTAAAAGCTAAGTAGGAATGTTAGGGACTTCATTTTTATCATTATTTTTATTTTTATTAGGCTTAAAGAGAGAGAATGTGGGTTAAGGGATAACACACGCTAAACAAACTCTCTCTCTCTCTCACTCTCACACGCACACACACACACACGGTTCTCTCCCTCTCTCATATACACACACACGAAACAAACTCTCTTTCTCACTCTCACACGCTCACACACTTATCACAAAACTCTCTCCCTCTCACTCTCACACGACACTCTCTCATTTCTCTTACACACACCTACATGCTAAAAGAATAGAGAGAGATGGAGACAAAGAGAGAGAGGGGAAACATGGAGAGAGAGGACGCGGAGAGGAGGGGCCGTGAAGGGGAGGCTCGTAGAGGTGGGCCACGATTGGGGATCACATGGAACTGCGGGACCGTGGCGGCTACGGTGAAGGAGAGAGAGCGGACCGTGGCTAGGAGAAGCCGAGACTCGTGGCTGAGGTGCATGCAAGGGAGGAGGTGAGGGGTGGCCAAGGAAGAGGCCGATATGCCGCTTTGGGCACGTGACGGAGAGGAGGGATGGGATCGCCGGGGGGGGGCTGTTGCATGCGATGGCTGGAAGGTCGCTCCGCCATGGCTGGTAGTGAGGTTTCTTTCCCTTCCCTTTTCTTTCTCTCTTTTTATGTGATGGTTGGCTTATGGTGGATATTAACTTCGGGTTATGACTTTTAGCAATTAGTGTTGGCCGATTCACGTGGAGGGAGGACAGCCGCTGGTGGGTCAGCCGGCTAGAAGAAAGGGAAGCTTCACAATTGTTTGGTAGCTAAGAAGGGTGGCGTAACGGTGGAGCATGGGGAGACTCACGATGGTATGACAGCGTGTGGTAGACCGCCACCACCCTTCCTCCTATTCCTCTATTTCTTTTTTTTTTTATTTGTATATGGACGTTTGGACTAAATTTGGTTGAGAATAATTGTTTCTAGATTTTTATTTCTGGCTATGATTTTCTTGATTATGGCTTAAGGATATTTTTGGGTCGAGATTTGTGTTGGCTGGGATGGATTGTTGATGGTTACTTTGTGTGTGTAATTCGTAATCAAAAATGAATGCGGAAAATGAAACAAAGATCGACAAAAATTTACTACCATGTTATTCTCCTTTTTCCTTGAGGGTGAGGATAGAAGTTTAGGATTTTGATTTTTCCTTCAGTGATAGATGATGAGGAGGGATGTGTGGTTAGTCTCTTCACTACGGGCTCTTAGTCTTCTCAAATACTCATGCTCCTCTGCACTTGTTTTTGGAAGTTTATAATTTGTCCTATGCTTTGTAGGAGAGTCATATGCTTCATTCTTGTCCATCATCCTTGGTTTGGTGTCTTGGCAGAGTGCCCATCCCTGAGTGAATGGAGAATGCAGGGGATGGAAAGAAATGTCGCATGTAGGCCCATCATACAAAATAGAGCAAAATATTTTCCTATAGAAAATCACTATTTTTTTAAAATTCCAAGTCATAACATAGCCTTGATGCACCAATTTCCATAAATTGGCATGAAACCGTTTTGTCTATGCAAAAGAATATCTGACATCTATTGGAGGTACTTCGTTTGAAGAAATGATATTTCTTTTACTAAAGAAAATTGAAGAACAACTAGAGTGTACAAGGCTAAAAATAAGAGGCATCATTGAGAAACACTTTCCAAAAGAGAGAAGAGAGAGGCTTTAGGGAAAAAAAATTGTGGCTTAAAAAGATTGCTAAAATTTTCAAAAAAGATCACACAACAGCCCAAAACTCCAACTGTAATATAGTATACCCCTTGCTAACATAAAATTAAATAGCCCAAATAAAGGCCAAACAAAAATTTGATAGAGGCCTAAAAGAGCATTTCTAAGAACCATAAAAAAATCCTGACAAAATGAAATTTCAGCTTAGAAGACTTGATATTCTTGGCACATTGAATAAAAAAGAAATTACGACCAAATGAACCTAGACAAGATAAAGAATATTATTTGGTTTAAAAGCTAAGTAGGAATGTTAGGGACTTCATTTTTATCGTTATTTTTATTTTTATTAGGCTAAAAAGAGAGAATGTGGGTTAAGGGATGACACACACTAAACAAACTCTCTCTCTCTCACTCTCACATGCACACACACACGGTTCTCTCCCTCTCTCATACACACACACGGAACAAACTCTCTCTCTCACTCTCACACGCTCACACACTTATCACAAAACTCTCTCCCTCTCACTCTCACACACGCACTCTCATTTCTCTTACACACACCTACATGCTAAAAGAAATAGAGAGAGATGGAGACAAAGAGAGAGAGGGAAACATGGAGAGAGAGGACGCGGAGAGGAAGGGGGGTTGCGATCGAGGGCCGCGGCTAGTGGCACATGGAACGGCGGCATGATGGCGGCGCCGCGAGGGAGAAGAGCGGACGCGGCGAGGAGAAGTCGAGACTCGTGGCTGAGGTGCATGCAAGGGAGGAGGTGAGGGGTGGCCATGGAAGAGGCCGATCTGCCGCCGTGGGCACGCGACGGAGAGGAGGAAGGGATTCGCCCCCGGCGGGGCCGCCTGCATGCGGCGGAAGGCTGCTCGCCACGGCGGTAGTGAGGTTTCTTTCCCTTCCTTTTCTTTCCCTCTTTTTATGTGATGGTTGGCTTATGGTTGATATTAACTTCGGGTTATGACTTTCAGGGTAGTGTTGGCCGATTCACGGAAGGGAGGGACACAGCCGCGGTGGTGGGGTCAGCAACTAGAGGAAAGGGAAAGCTTCACAGTTGTTTGGTAGCTGAAAGGGCAGCGTACCAATAGAGCATAAGGAGACTCACGGTGGTATGACAGCGTGTGGTAGATCCCACCACCCTTCCTCCTATTCCTCTATTTCTTTGTTTTATTTGTATATGGACGTTGGACTAAATTTGGCTAAGAATAATTGTTTCTGATTTTTATTTCTGCTTGATTTTCTTGATTATGGCTTAAGGATATTTTTAGGTCGAGATTTGTGTTGGCTGGGATGGATTGTTGGTGGTTACTTTGTGTGTGTAATTGGTAATCAAAGATGAATGCAGAAAATGAAACAAGGATCGACAAAATATACTACCCGTGTTATTCTTCTTTTTCCTTGAGGGTGAGGGTAGAGGTTTAGGATTTTGATTTTTCCTTCAATGATAGATGATGAAGAAGGATGTGTGGTTAGTCTCTTCACTACGGGCTCTTAGTCTCCTAAAATACTCATGTTCCTCTGCACTTGTTTTTGGAAGTTTATATTTTGTCCCATGCTTTGCGGGAGAGTCATATGCTTCATTCTCGTCCATCATCCTTGGTTTGGTGTCTTGGCAGAGTGCCCATCCCTGAGTGAATGGAGAATGATGGGGATGGAAGGCACAACATACAAAATGGAGCAAAATATTTTCCTATAGAAAATCACTATTGTTTTTAAAATTCCAAGTCATAACATAGCCTTGATGCACCGATTTCCATAAATTGGCATGAAACCGTTTTGTCTGTGCAAAAGAATATCTAACATCTATTGGAGGTACTTCGTTTGAAGAAATGATATTTCTTTTACTAAAGAGAATTGAAGAACAACTAGAGTGTACAAGGCTAAAAATAAGAGGCATCATTGAGAAACACTTTCCAGAAGAAGAAAGAGAAAGGCTTTAGTGGGAAAAAAATTGTGGCTTAAAGCCTTCAAAAAGGACAATTTATATAAAAGTTGCTAAAACCTCTTTGTTAAAAAAAATCACTACGATTTTCATTCTCATTTTAGCATTGCATAAAATAGCAAGGAAGGAATTGCTCGCAAAATAATAGGTTCAGGTAAAAGAACAAGGTTTTCACAATTTAGCCTTTGCAAGCTTGTCAAACAGGTGATTGGAAATGTGTACATGAAAAATCCAATAGGCGCTTGGTTTAAATCTACATGAAAAAGGGTGGCAGCCTTTAATTCCATCGTTTGCAATAGGAATAATACATATTACTGAATTCTGCACTATAGAACCAGAATTATGCATAGCATAACTCGTTATAACCAATAACATATCATCAACCAAGTATGGCAGCAAACGACAACATGAACTCCCTAGATGTAGTAAAGCAAATAAACCGCGTGACCACATAGTTCAGAAAAATAAAATAAAATAAAACAAAATAGTAGCAGTATAGATTGCCAAAGTAAATAAAGATAAAATCAAATCAAAAACAAATTAATTGCAACCATAGCGCAAAAGCAAAGCCTACAAATGCAAAACTTACGTGGAAATTCCCAGAACTTCCCGGAGATGACCGGGTCCAGTCGTCACTTAATTCCCGCGCTAAACTTACCTCAGGGTATTTTGTACAACAGCACACAAAAAAAATCGAGGTATTACACCACCGCCACTATGTGGTGAGCCTCCACTCGCCGCCTGGGCTATGGCCTCCTGAGAAAGTAGAAAACAAGAGATGAAGGAGAAAGGTGAGAGACCAAGAGAGAGAGTGTCTGTGAGATTGAGAGAAGAGAGGGAGCAAAAATCCCAAAAATACCCTCTAAATTTAAGGAAAAAGGGGTTTTTTTTTGGCCTTTTCCGCCATGGCCGCCATACTTCCGCCATGGCGCCACCTAAATGCGGTCCTACGCCTGCCACACCATTCACTTTCACATGGCGGCACCCTGAAATTCTGCACGCCGTGGCGTCTCCATGGCCAATATTTAACAACACTACCTACTTCATATGTCATCATGGCATTAGTGTATTAGCTTTGGTGTGTTTCTCAACAAAATGAATAACCATACATACTAATGTTAAAGAAATTCCAAAATCAACGAGTTAAAAATTGATGTAGGCCATAGAACATATCATTTCTATTTCTCATTCTTTTCATGAAAAAAAAAATCAGAGTAAAAAAAATTATTTTTTATGAAAAAAAATCTATTTCTCATTCATAGGTCCAAGGCTTAGCAGGATTCATTTAAAAATCATAGTGATTACAATCTTAAATAATATTGCTTAAAAGTGTTTAGTCCTCATGCATATAAATCATTTAAATTTATTCTCTCCATAATTTTTGTTTTGATTTTGGTACCTCTTTTTTACATTTTTATCTTTTTGGTCCCTTTTGAAATATTTACAAGGACCAAAAGAAAATTTTTGAAATATTTAATGTAAAAGTATTTTTTTCAAAATTTGTAACAACCAAATATATATTTAAAAAATTTATTGAGACCAAAACTTAGAACAATAAGGATAAAAAACAAAGAGAATGAATAAAAAAAAGGAATAAAATCAAAGAAAATTTTTTAGAAAAATCAAAATCAAGATAACCTATATTTACAAGAACTAAAAACATATTTAAGCCTAATATTATTCATTTGACAATGCCCAATTTTCATAACAACTTTTTCTCCTAATTAAAAACATGATTAAAAAATATATATATATATATATATATATAGTTGTGTCAACTTTACAAAATCATATTTTGGTGAAACTACTACCTTCATTAAAAGAAGTATATTTCAAACACATAACCAAATTAAAATAATAATAATAATAATAATGACAATGGAGAAATTTTAACTCAAGTTTGTGTGATGAAAAATATTTTTCACCAAATTTAATTATATTGATATTCAAAACACAAAAATGCAACTTAACGGTATTGTTGTACCCAACAAGCTAGAAAAATATAAGTCATATAGATTATAATAACTACAAAATCTAATATAACTGCAAAATTATATTTCTTTTTCAAATATTAACTTTATTTTCTTAACGGGAGTTTATTTCAGGATATATTTAATTATTTCCAGAAATAAATAATTGAGAATGATATATTCCTATGTTTGTTACAAGTTTTACAAAATTTTTCTTGAATATTAATTATTCTATGGAAAAAGATTTTCCTATGATTCAGAAAATCTCATTCCCAAGTTGAAGGGTGGGGAAAAAAAGTTTCCATGACTTAGGAATCATAATTATTAAGCTCAATTACTAAATCATTCCTAAATTATTTGACTTTTTCCTCACAATTATTTGATCTAAGGGTATTTTGGAAATTATGACATATATTCTCAAGAATGTAGATTATAAAACAAACAAGTTTTAAATTTACTCTGAAATCTTAACAAATAATCCCATGAATATTTAATGCTCAACAAACAATTTTTTAAAGATACCCAGGAATAACATTCCTGAGAATGATATTCCCAGGAATACGATTACTTGGAATATAATTTCAAACCTCGAAACAAATGCCCCCTAATAGATTATGAGTTCTTTTTCAAACACGAAATAAAAATAATAACAACAAAATGTAATAACAACGCTGAAGCATTGCACTTTCCCATTTCCTACATTTGCTTTATTACCTCTTGTTTTCCAGAGATGAAAAACATAATAAGGAAAGGAATGACGAAAAAATAAGGAGTTGAAAAAAAAGGAATAAGATGTAAAGAAACAAAAAAGTACCGTTTATTTTTGATACATGAGTTTTACACGTCATCCAATCAAATATCTCTTTTTGTATGACTTATCAAGTAGTAGGGATTGAAAGTAACCATATTTATTGATATGTCATTATATGATTGGATGAATGTATAAAATCATTTTATATTGTTAGTACATTCCAATTAAATCCAAAAAATAAAAATAAATGAAATTGATTTGGATCAAAGTGTTAATTCTATATTGATATTTAATTATGTATTCTCTAGTTAATATAAATAGTTGACTTCTATATTCATTATCTTAGAAGCCTTACGATGAATAATACATGATTAAGTAAAAATATAATTACTTACTGCATCAAAATTTAATAATAAAAAAGTTAATAAATAATATGGAAATGAAAAATAACGAAGGAAACAAAAAAATACAATAGAATATACGCAAAAAAATTGTTAAAACAAAAAAGTTTGGAAAGAGATAAATAATAGTAATAATATATGAACAAAGATTAGGCATTTTTAGTAAAATTAAACAGTGACTACTTTGGGAGCAATCCACAACTAGAATTTCTAGCTTATTTGATCACCCAACACTTTATTCTGGTCTTCTTTATTAACATTCATTGGATTACTATTTTCTTTCTCATCTGCCATTGATTTAATATAAAGGTCTTGAATACCTAACTTACTAAAATGTGATATTGGTAAAGGTGTTAGGTACCTTGATCATTTAATTTGAGGTCTCATATATAAGCCATGAAAAATAGAAATAATCCTCATTGAAAGAATCATATATGTCATCTGAACTCTACCCCACTAAAATTTGTGCATGTATATATATATATATATATATAACCCTCATTAGCATATTTTAAAAATACTACTATATAATACATATATATAATCCTCATCTCCCATAGTTTTGTTTCGGGTTTTTGAAAATAATACTTCATGAGCAGATTTTAATTCTACAAAATATATAAATTGCTAAATGGGTAGTAAATTTGCATATTTTAATTCTTGTTCTGAACATTTAGCAGTTTATATATTGGTCTTTGAGAATCTAGGGGAAAATCTTTATAAGATGTTATTAAGGATTTTGAAGGGATTTCTTTTATTTCAATTCCACCTAGCTGTTGGGCTACAATATGTGGAGTTTGATTAGTATAGTCAAGTCATGAACCTTTTTAAAAATCTCTATTTCTTGATTTATTTTAAAAGGGGTAGATCTACTTCTAAATCTCTACTTACTAGTATTTTTATTTGTTCTAATGAAGGATGTACAGAGAAGGTATTACTTCCATCTAATTTTCCCTTCTTTTGTTATCGTAGTGTTTGTATTTGTTTTTTTTTTTATTTATAAAGGATTCTTATTCATGATAGTAAATTTTTACATCTTTTTCTAAAAGAGGTTGTTACTTTACAATCTCCTTGTAATGGAAACCTTTTTGAAAATAAATGATATTGAAATTTCATAATACACAAGACTATTGAAAGTACTTCCTTTTTTATAGTACTATATTTTTCTTGAGATCTTGTCCATATTCTTGAATGATATCTGACAATTTGCTCTTTATCAAATCCTATTATGACTATCAAGAACTCCTAGATATGGAAATCTTTTAATTATTTCTTTTAGTTGTTTAACACTATTAGTCATTTCTTTGTTCCAGTT
>JAMLFY010000010.1:8330647-8643249 GCA_030441495.1 Dalbergia oliveri
CTAGTCGCCTCATAGAAGGATGAAGTAGTCCTGATGCAGAGACAAATTATTTCCTCATTTGTTGGCCTTCCACATAAAGTAGCATCCATAATTAATAAGACGGGCTCAGATTGTAAAATTGAAGGCATGGATTCAAAGTTCCGCAACATTTGCAAAAATCTAGAAGACTTATGCGCTGACACGGATAACAGAAGGAAGATGGAGATTAAACAAAAATGCTGTAATAAACGTACAATAATAGCTGTCATTCTAGTGGGTTCAATTTTTGTGCGTTACGTGTGTTTGAAGAAATTCATAAAGAAATGAATGGTTACCATAGGTCTATCAAAACAAAAAAATAAATGAGTGTGTTTGCTCTTGTAAGTTTTGTTATTTATGAGTGAGGAAATCCAATGGATTGGCCTAGAAATGACATACTACTTGGGAGCTCTTTGTAACATCTCCTCTTTTCAGGGTATTTGGAAACCTTTAATGAGATGAAATTGAATTAAATTCCATTGAAATTGAATTCTGTTAAGAATTGAATTGAATTGTTATGTTTGGAATAAACAGTAAATTAAAGAATTCAATTCAATTCCTTGATTTGGAATGGGTCTAAAAATGAATGAATTTAATTATTTTTACTATTTTATCCTTCATTAATAGGTTAGGAACAAAACATTATATTCAAGTAAGGTTATTTTAGTATTTTCATTTGTTGGAATTCAATTCTCACACCAAATCACACTTCTTTGGGTCTGATTTCAATTCCTTAGTTTTGATGAATTTCAATTCCCATGAGAATTCAATTCCTTCATTTAAGTTGCTTCCAAAGCATGGAATTCAATTCAATTTCTTGATGGAATTGAATTCAGGGTTTCCAAATGTCCTATTATAAAATAAAGTGGTTCGTGTGAGAGTATTTTTAATTTATTTATTTAATAAAAATATTTTATTTGTTTTCTACAATTTTGCATTTCAATTTGTTTTAAAAAATAAAGAAATAATATAAAATTACATGATGACAGTAGCGTGAACAATTTTATACTACATGTCCATGTCCATGTCCATTCCCCTTAGGTTTTTCGATGGATTCCTTTTTGTATTTTGGTCTAATTTCTCTATCATTCTATTGGCTCCGTAGCTTGTTCTCTTATGGCAGCAACCATTTAACAAAAAGTATCAATCATGTTTTCCAGCTTAGCATTCTCATTCCTAGTACGTCTACGGTTTGCCATTGGTTCCTTAACACACCAACAAAAGATATTAAGTTGATCAGACTCAATACCATGTTAGGTGTGATAGCAACCAATTACAGTACCACTAGATTGTCATGCACATCTAAACCTTATATCCTATCATATAGATAAGATTCAAAGCATGGCTTATCTACACATTGGAAGAATAGCTAGTCCATTCCTCAAGGTCCTACTAGGATGAACTGCTCTAATACCATAATGTAGCACTCTCTTAAGTAACAACTCCTAAGTCTAATGTCATGGCTTAAGGATGATGTTGTACTTATGAGGGTGTTACAACTCATACATGTAACATCCCAAATTTCATCTAGGCTAATTGACTCGATGAACTCGAGCAATTGATTTCCTGACTAGGCGGTTGATCTTAGCCCCATAGTGGAAAGGGTTAACATTGGTGATTTATTGTTGATTGATAACAAATAATGTTAGAATAATCAAGTGTGTCTAGAAAAATATGCAAATAATTACAAAAATGCCATTATTTAGTGAAATTATGAAAATACCCTTGCTATGTAAAAGAAATTACCAAACTACCCTTATCTTATTTATAATGACAAAGACACATTTATTCTATAAATGGAATTACAAGAATACCACTGTCATTGTCTAATTACAAAAATATCCTTGTCTTGGTTAAAGAAATTACTACAATGTCACTACTTTAATAATTGGTACAATGTCATTTGCACAAATCCCTAGACTTGTCTTTAAATAAGAATGAATCTAAGCCATTGGATTAAGATGACAATACAATAATTCAATCACATACATCATGCACATTCTTAACCACATACATGCACATAGACAACTCCATGCTAAAAATTAAAAACACCAATTAAAGCATAAAGTCACATGTTGTAAACCTATGATGCATACATGCATTAAAGGTTAGAAAATTTCCACCAACATTTTTACATAAAACATGGAGTATTTTGATCCTAAGCATTTTCATTCCAAAATTAGGCAACATGTTTGCATAAAATATGGAGCATTTTCATCCCAAAATTTGGCCAACATGCTTGCATAAATCATGCAAGCATTTCTTCTTCTTTTCTTGATCCTTCCACTATAAATACTCTTCAAACTCTCTTCCATTCATTCCATTTCCAAGTCACAAAAAGACCTCACCATGCTTTGCAAGAGCTACATCCTCTAACTCTTGTAAAATACATACACTCTTGCTAGTCTTCAAGCCTTAGAAACTCCCTAAGTGTTCTTTCTCTCTTATTCTTTCTCTACCATTTCTTCTTATATTCTTCTCTTGAAAGACTTCTCGTCACTCTCTAAAATTCAGCTAAACACTTAAATTCTAAACCCAAACTTTCACTAGCCTTCACAAGAGTTACAATCTTTAACTCTAGTGAAAAATATTTTCTTAAGCACTCAAGTTCTAGATCCAAGATACAAGGAGGGTCATCCACTCCAAGGACTCTTGCTCAAGCTCAAGAAGAAGAGAATGACTCTTTTTAGATCCTACATAAGAGGTAGGGATTTCTTTTTTATTTGTTCAAGCATTGTTGGTTTCTAACCTTGGCTATGGTTAGCTGCCTCAAGCTTGTGTTATTGACAAGAATTTTGAATGGTTTGTGAAATATATTTTTATTAATCACTGCATACACTTCTTTATTATAAATGTTTTTATGATGTTTTTATGCTCATATATGGTTTAAAAACATGGTAGATGGTCCTTGTGTTAAGAGTAACATCAAATATGAAAATGATAGGTCCTGGATTTTTAGCTATTTTTTACAATAGCTACTTCAAAATATGAAACTCAAGAATATGAAGCTTTTGGAATAAACCTATTTTTTCTACAAATTAGACTTAATAAAGAACATTCTTCAAAAGGAATCACTTAAAACAAAGTTCTCTAGCTCAATATATGAATTTTCAAAGTTAAGCCAAAGACTGAAACTCTAAATATGACCCTATAGTAGTAAAATAGGTGTAACTCACTCTATAAAAATGTAAATGGACTGATTTCAACTCTGTTGGAAAGTTAAAACACAAAAATATTGAATGAGAAATAAACTTAGAGTTAGTGGCTGAGAAAGTCTGGAAAGGGGCACTTTGGAAGAATACTATAGCATAATCATAAACGTGGTTTTAATGAAATTACCCTTAATGAAAAGTTTGATGAGTTAGAAATCTGGAAATACCTTTAAGAGGCTGAGATATTAAGTACATAGAAAGTTATAAATTTTCATGTAAAAGATATCAAAACTATAAATAGAATATTAAAGTCTTATAAAGAGAAAGTTTTAAGAATTTAAATTGCAATAATCTTCAAGAGGAAAAATATATATATAAAAGTCATAGGGAATCTTAAAAATATATAAAGAATCTCTAATAATATTTTAAAGTGCATTAGCTAAGTCTGGTCCTTGATTTCTAGCATACTGGTAAGAGCATATTTACTTTTCAATGAGATATTGATGATAACATACTTATGGATATATGCAACAAATGCGATGTATACTTATGTGATTAATTACATGATGATTTGTGGCATGTTATGATTATGAATGATTGATTGAGATGCATATTTGATATGTTATATGACAAAAAGTAAATTTAGGAAAATTCTATTCCTAGCCATTATGCGGTTAGATTTTCACCAAATTTGTGGACTTAGAAAAATTATGGAATTTTGAGCATGAAATGATGAATGATAAGTTATGTTTATATGCTCATATTTGCATCTCTAAATGACATGCTAAGATTAAAGGTGACATAAGACACATGGAAATGATCCTCTAGACTTAGGAATTAATGGTTATGAGAGGTGATCTAATAAGGGAATCCCAGACTCCATGAATTAATGGTTATGGGAGGTGACCCAAAGAGGTGATCCTTTAGACTCCAGGAATTAATGGTTATGAAAGGCAATCCTATGCTCCTATCCCGCACTCTGGAGTCAAGGATTAGCTTATCGAAATGATAAGTGTAGACTAGTGATGACTAGTTAGGTATGAGCTCATAACCTAGAACTCTCAAGAGGAAAGAATATTAGGGTGGCACCTTAGAAGAGAACAAGAAAATTAAGTCACCTAAGAGAGTAAAGAGGAAAGATTATATTAAAATGAATTATGTTCCTTATGTTATGGTAATTCATTCAAGTCTTGTGCTATGTTGCATAAGCATTGACATGCATTTCATAATATGGTATACTGTATTCATGACATTAAGATTCATGCTAAAAGATAAGGTCTCGGATAATGGTATTTGAAAACTTAATAAATGAATCTTCTTATTATCCACTATTTTCATAATGAAACTCGAGGTTCCTAAAGACGAAAATATTTGTTTGGAAGCATATTTGTTTGGAAGCGAAAGCCCTCTAAGATTCTTGTACAAGTTCTCATTCCCTCTTTTTTTCTTTTCCATCTCGTCTTTAGAGGGCAATGGCTAAGTTAGTGATCTATGTTGATGCTCCCACCTGGGAGATGCACTTCGATCCTACCAACTAGTCTTATCATTTTGAGGTCGTCTCGCTCTCCTCCGGACCTTGCTCATGTGCTCGGATACCTTTTCCTCTCTCAGAGCATTATTAATAGGTGTTGATGGTGGACCTCTTGGAGTAGTTGTGAATATCTCATTAAAAGGATAACTTTAATTTGATATTTTGTTAGAAGTTATCTACTCTAGGCATATCCCAGTAGGAGTTGTGGAAAGAGATGTTTTAGTAAGTTGTTTTAGTTTCTATCCATATACTATTTATGTCTTTTCTAGATAGCTATACCTAGCCTAACCTCTGTTGGTGGGCATGATACCCTTTTAGTAGTTTATTTTGATGCGTGATGTGGAACGGTTAATACTTATGCTATTATTATATATGGTAATGTGATTATGTTCATGCGATTGTTGTGTTTGTACTTGTGCATGTTGTGACTTGTTTTTATTTCTCCTCTATATGTGCGAGATAGATAATGGGTTTTATTTAGTACGCGTGGCTCACGTTTTGTTTTCAAAGTTCAAAAAAAAAATTACCCATATTTTTACTAAAGTATTTTCAGGAGTTAACAACAAAGACCAAAACAAAAGAATAAATTCTAATAATTAACTTAAATGCGTCCTAGGCGTGTTGGTTTAAATATTAGGGTGTTACAATGCTCATGTGATATGACATATGCTTTTGTGGCATGACACTCATGCACAACTAGGATCCATTACTATTATCTTTTCTTTTTCATCTCACTAGTGTTAGCTCCAGAACCCTAGGAAAACTTGAAGATAATATGTTTTGAATGACAATAAAATCAATTTAAAGAAAATATTTTAAAGAATGACTGATATCTACCTTGAGTTTCTTGAAATAGCAACAGGTTCTTTCGTTAGCATAACATAGCTCCATTAAACGTAAATAATTTCACTTTACATGTGGAAACATGTTTTATCTCGATTTAAAACATAGGAATCAAATGGAAGTGATAATATCATAATTCGAGCATATACATGCCTAACAGATTGAAGAAAATCATCCAGTATAAGAAACCAAACTTCAAGACTTAAAAAGTACGTTAAAATGAAGATATCAATCAAACACTGAAGCCAACATGTTCTATAATCTTCAATTATCATGTTCGCAATCAAGGCTTATTTAGCAAGATCCTTTTCCCTTCACAAGGATTCTTTCCCAATATGGGCTGATCATGAAGCACTCTTGAAACTGATGACTACTACTTGGGTGGCGTACTTGTTTGCAAGCTCATCATATCCCATGCGAGAAGAAAAGTAGGGAATGGGGTTGTGCATCCTTACTTAGGAAACTACCACATGTATCTTCTACTAGGGAGTCAATGCCAGTGATGCCAAATAGAAAGTGTTCCTCATGGGGAAATTTCATAGCATTAGATAAGCAAAATTAGACTTTCATGTCCCCATACTCTATGGATAATGTGCAGCAAAAATATCAATCATAGTTCTAGGTTTTCAAAAAGGGTCTTCCCAAAATTAATGTATGTTGGCTAGCATCAGTGTCATTCTCTATCTTAAGTACATAAAAATCACCAAGGAATATTAAATCATTTACCAAGTACCAAGATCATCTTCCAATACTCCCTATGGCCTAGTGATGTTGTAGTTAGCAAGCTAGATTTGCAACCTAGTGGGCTTCAGCTCTTCAAAATGTAGGGACTAATAGAGTGATTTTGGCATGACATTAATGCCAACCCCAAGATTAGTCATGGCTTGCTTTATGTGTAGGTTCCCAATGGTGTAAGGAACATAGAATGTGTCGAATCCTTGCACTTGGTTGGTAGGTTGCTTGACTTGATAATTGACGAAGAATTTACCCCATAGTCACATTTTCCTCCCTCCTGTCATTTATTCTCTTCTTATTAGTGCACAGATCCTTAAAAATTTTTGCATACTTTGGGATCTATTTGATTGCATCTAATAGAGGTATATTCACCTCTACCTTCCTAAAGGTTTCCCAAGCTTTTGGATCGATTTTTGCAGTAGATGCTTTCTTGGGTTGCATCCTCCTAGGCTTTGTTTGGATTGGTGGAAGGGGATGGAATGAGGTGGAAAGGAATGGAATCATTTAAAGTGTCATTGTTTGGATACAAATTACTTGAATGGAATAGGATGGAAGGTAATAGAACCAATTCTATTCAATCCCACCAATTCCCCACATCTAGCTTCCCTTCCAATTTGGGATGTATAGGATGGAACCATTCCCTTCAAGCAATTCTTTTTATACAATTACCACTCTATCCCTTCACCCTCTTACTCTTTATGTTGTGTGCTTCCATCCATTGTTCTTCATTAGCTTCACTCCCTCCTCACAAAATCTCCACTCAGCTACTCCTCTCCTTTGTTTGGACAAACCCTTCCCTCTCTTTTTCACTGTTCGGGCTCATCAAACAAACATGGTAACTGACACATGTCCCTATCTTCCTAAGTGCAGTACCATCAGGTTCTTGCAAGCTTGTGACCAATTATGCTCATGCTCATGCTCACAATTCCATCCATGCCAACGTCTTCGATGTATGCCAACACGACAAACGAGCATACACACACCTTCGAACAATGAGAAAGTATATGCAAGAAAAGCTAATAGGAGATGTACATGGTGATTCTTGGCACATATTTTGTACTTTCCTAAAATATTATAATAAGACGTGGCTAAAGCAGTTTTATATTATTATTATTATTAACCACTATTCGACTTGTGGAGGAATTGCTTCAGTTGGAGCATGCTAACTCTCTAACCACGATTGCAATATTATTTTTCATGTTAAACAATTAAATTGTAACATATTTATCATAAGGGTAATTATGGAAAAATAAATTATAATTATTTTGATTCCATTCCTTTCCATTTTATTAGCCAAACAATGGAGCGGTAATTATACTCCATTCTATCTTTAACAATTCAAACAATAGTGTGGGATCTCTATTCTATTTCACTCCACTTCATTTTACTTTATTCCACTTTATTCTATTCCGCTCCATCCACCATTGTTTATCCAAACAAGTATGTTTGGATTGATGGAGTTGGGTGGAGCAGTATTTTAATTTGGTCTATTGTTTGGATTTACCAAACTTGGATGGAATGACGCAAAGAATGATGGATTTCATTCCATCCAATTTCATCAATTTTCTCAACTCTTTTTCCCAAATTAGGCGGAATTGGATGAAATATAAAATATCCAAATAATGGGAGCGGGGTAATTATTTTGTTCACTTCACTCCACTCTATTTTATTTCATTTTACTATGTCTCATCCAACTCCACTAGTCCAAACATACCCTCAAAGAAGCATGAAGTTTCCTCCTTACACCCTTTTGCCTTTTTTTTCATTTTTAGGATTTGATTGAATATTAACGTAGTGTTTTGAGCTTTATGGGTTGCTTATTTTCTTTTCTATGTAAAAAGGTTCATTTTCTAACTTTCTTTAGGGTTCTATTATTTCTTATGTTTGTCCTTTTTTTGGTTAGTTGTTCATTATTATAACTATGATTATTATTTTTATAATAGATAATAAGATAAAAACAAATAAAGTAAAATAATAAATAGATAATTAAATATGTAAATAAAAATTAAACATATCATTCATACTTGCTTATTTCACGTGACCATTATTTAGATATTTAGACAGTATTTTGACTTAAATAAAATTTTTATTAAGAATCAAATTAACAATGAAAAAATTAATAGCAAGAGCGTTAGTCAGATCCAATTTCAATAGCAAAATATAAAACTATAAAAATATTTTGTTTTGCCTTTAATTTTACCATGCCTGTAAAATAAAAATATTATTTAAACACAAAAAAGTGAATGTCATTAGGATAGCCAAATAGATAGTCACTTTAGAACCATTGGGCAAAGTGGATATCTCAATGGATATCCACTTTGACGCTTAAATAACGTCACTCGTCTCTAAAAGAATGTTGTGACAAACACTAATTTGCCTGTGAAATAGTTTTGGTGGTGAGGAGTCTAATTATCATTTAAATTTGTTGATAATATTTTTTATGTGACCATTATTTAGACATTTAGACAGTATTTTGACTTAAATAAAAATTTTATTAAGAATCAAATTAACACTGAAAAATTAATAGCAAGAGCGTTGGTTAGATCCAATTTCAATAGCAAAATATAAAACTATAAAAATATTTTGTTTTGCCTTTAATTTCACCATGCGCCAAATAGATAGTCACTTTAGAACCATTGGGCAAAGTAGATATCTCAATGGATATCCACTTTGGGACGCTTAAATAACGTCACTAGTCTCTAAAAGAATGTTGTGACAAACACATATTTGCCTGTGAAATAGTTTTGGTGGTGAGGAGTCTAATTATCATTTAAATTTGTTGATAATATTTTTTGTGTGCTAATTTGTTGATAATATTTGAATGTATAGAGATTAAAAAAAAACTAAAATAAAAGTATTCAGTAATAAAACTATATTAAATTATATTAAGAAATTATGATTCATTTTATGTAATTAATATAAATATTTTTCAAACGCAATAAGCTCAACGGATTTTTGTTGTCACTACAATACTTTATATCAAGAACTTTACAATTTTAATGAAAAGAATCTTATTGACGAAATATCATGTATTGAAATATTTATTTTTAAATAATAAAATACCATTTGTCACAAATTTATCAGTTATAAAAAAAAATTCGTTACAAATTCCATCACTAATTTCAACCAAAATTCGTCCATTGCAAGCATAGCAAATTCGTCACAAATTCTATTGCTGAAGAGAAAAATCCAGTTGCTAATCACATGTTCTTTAGTAGCGTTTTGTCTCAATGAAACCACCAATATCAAGGCCTATTACCAAGAATTGACAAGTCTTCCCCAACTAGATTGAGGTTCCCAAAGGGGATAAAGATTTAACAATGATTTTTTCTATTTCTAGGACTTGAATACAAGACCTTAGATGAAGGAGTCAAAGACACCTAAGACTCTAATCTACCCTACATAGTTACTAAAATATCTACTAACTTTGATGAAATTCCCCACCATCAGAGAGGTTAGTTCCAGCCTTCCTTACACCATCTGTATCCCTTTTTTTTTTTTTTTCAAATTTGTTTCCCTCAAGTATCCTCCTACCGAAGTAATTCTATGGATATTTGAGATTTTGAAGAAGGCATAACTTAACCAAGAATTGATGCAATGATAACGAATATGAACTTGGAAAATCACCAAGATTCAAACTCTTAAAAAAGGTATTTGTCACAAGGAAGTTATCAAAGCATCAGTCTCACTATAATGTGTATGATAGAGTTTGGTTAGTGATACAACAGAAGACCATGTACAGACATTATAATTTTCTAGGCCTCATTAAACTTTCATTACAAGTATACAAAATGCAAACTTTGGACGTCTTTGTGATCCACATTTTTTATTTGATTGATTAGCTTCTACATCCAACCTTGGAAGAGATATTTTGGATTTAAGGAAATCACATGCACATTGCACAGTAAGTGGGAACCCCTTAACTGAATATTTTGTTGTGTGCTCACCACTACCAATTCAGCACTGCATTCCGCAAAATTGTAATGATATCCAACCCTGCAATGCTAGCTGGATGAATGCTTGGGGTAAAATCAACTTCTGCACGCCATAAAAAGATAAAACTCATCCAATCATGTTGCAGCTCCTATCACCTCCGACATAACCTTGTATGGAGAAACTATTGGCTGCAATAGATTCTGCAAATTTAAACAGCAATCCTTTGGAGGGGTTGATGGATTAGCCATCTTTCTGAATCACATCATTTGCAAATGAAACTTGATTATTAGCAGATGATTTAGAAAACATCATTCGGTACATGGGGGCCCCTCGCTCCAAAACATGTCTTTCCCAATCTGACCTAACCCCAAATGGGTTTTCCTCGAGCCACCCACTTTGGCCATTGCATTGACTATGCACCAAATCAAGCTTACCTTTGCCATATCTCAAAAATTGTTCTTTCATTCTCATTGCTACAGCTTGTACATCAGATTGCAGAAAAACCTGGTTGATATCACCAACGTAAACAAGCCTTGATATCAATAAACTCAAACTAAGTGCAATAAGTCACTTTCAGCATCACAAAGTGTCACTTATCAGGGAAAGACACAATAAAGAGAACACAACAAACTATTTTCCCGTACTTTTAAGGCCGACTGTTCTCCACTGAGATATGAGAAGCAATGATGTTTTATTAAATTATGCGGTAAAACAGATCATAAACTGCACAATGATCAAGGATATACAAATAAAACTCCCCCAAATATAATTACCTTCCCATTAGATGCTAGGAGATCCGCCACTGCATCAATTAAAGATCTCTGCAGCATCCTCCATCTATGCTCAGGTTTATTGAAATCAGGGTTTGGACACTACAGAGAAAATAACGCCGAAATTAAGATAAAGGTGTACATTACTCATTAGAATATACTCAAAATGGCTCATTACCACAAGGAATAAAAGCAATGTTGAGACCCCTACAGCTATCAATAAATATAGTTGTTATTTTAATTGCAGATTTTTCTCAGATGAAGTGCATGTTTGGAAGTATTGGAAAAAAAGCTTTTTCTAGGGGAAAAAAAGTAGTTTGAAAAAAACAATCATGTTTGGTAAAAAGATGAAAATAGATAATAAAAAATTGATAATTTTAAGCTGAGAAACAACTTATAATCATGAGCAATTGTTTGAAACTTTTGATTATAAGTAGAAGTTGTTTATTTTAGAATTACAATATTTTTATCAAATTAACCCTAAGGTCAAATAATATATAATATAAACAAATTGTTCCATACAGTTTTTATTAATTTATCATACAAAAGCAATTTTTCCTTTTCATACAATCCCTACAAAATACTTATAATCGAAAACACATTGATTTGCACATGATCGAATATATAAAAAATGCTATTATACTTATAATTGATTATTGAAATAATTTTAATCACTTAGCTTTCCCAAGCGAAAACCAACCAATTAGGGGAAATTGTGACATCAAACAACAAACAGTCTATAAGAGAAAATAATAAGAGGAAAAAGCAAAATGAGGCCCTAAATTGGCTCCAGCAATATTATTAGTAGAATGATTAGCAGATAAATAAAAGTATGAACACTCTTTTTAACTAGCTCCGTCTCACAGAAACAGATTTTTCCTTAAGTAGACTATGAAAACTGTACAAGTTATCCACCATAGTTGTTCCACTGTCTACAAGTTAGTATCATCATGACCCTAGATGATGCTTCCCATCAAAAAGGCAGTTCTCAGTAATTGATATAATCAATAACTTCAATGCCACTCCCAAGTCTCGAGATAAGGGTAAAAGCCTTCTTTATATTCAAGGTTTTGACAGGCCACATAAATGAAAAGAAAGACAATAAGCTTATGAGAAAAGAGTCAAACCGAAGCATAATCATTATTCAAATTCAGTATAAGAACATAATCCTGGACTGAATTAATAATTTCCTTTTGGGACAGATTGGAGGCATGGGCGGAAGCATTCTGCTTCAGCAATCATCTTTTGACTGTTCAACATATCAAGAACAGTGATGACTTTATATGAAAATTGATAAAAGAAAATTATGCTATAATTTTGTCATGAACTATCTCTCCCCAAAGGTTAAAGTATTGGGTAAAGAGTAAAGACACATGAATGGTTTTATATTAAACACGTCTCACGTGAATGCTTCTTTTGAGCTAAGTGTGAACAATTTATCAGATTAGGAAACAACACTGATTGAACTCTGATACCATATTATAAATCATCTTTACCAAAAGCTATTGGGTAGAGGCCAAGAAATATATCTAAACAATTCAAAACATAATGAAATTTAAGCTTGACCTGTATGGAGACAAGAATTAACTCTCCTGGGTAAGTAGAAACGATGAGCGGAATGTTGATGTTGCATTAGTAGCTATGAAGTACCTAAAAACGGGGAAACCAAAAACAGCAAAGGTTACAAAATAAAACAACAAAACATTTCAATTATGAAGGTACCCTTAAGATAAGTTCCATCGTATCATGTCCAACTTAAAACCAAACAAATGTTGCACATACTACTACTTTGACAGCAGGAGTGTTACCCATTCTTTATGCCAAATTGATTTATAGAGTCCAGACAGCGCAAAACAAGCTGAAAATTACAGTAATCGTTAAGAAACATAAAGCAGCATAATATGTAGCCAAAAATGTAGGGTACAAGGGAAGGGATTTAGCAAGTGTGGAACCTTTTCATTAATCTCCAAACCAAGGAAGTTTAAATCTTGCCTCCTTCTAGCCATTTCCAGAAGAAAAAGCCCATTACCTGTCATTTAGGAACTCATATATCATAAAGAAACATTAACATCTGCCCTCTTTGAGGCCCCCTCTCCCTCTTCTGTTACAGAACTTGAGAACTGCCTTAACAATATCACAGTTAAAAAGATAAGTTCAATAATTGGATTCTAAAAAGACAAGATTGTGTAATGACAACATGTTCAGATCAACCAACTGCTCACATACTGTATACTGCTTGAGAACTTACAGATCATATATTTTCATTTGCATAATTTTACTGAATATTTGCATAGTAAACATTATATAAGAGAAAAAATACCACTTCCTATATCAACAACCAGAGGCTTAGCTGGGTCAGAATAAATGTTCTTCCAGTTGATTTCAAATGGGTATGCCTGCAAAATGTAACTACCATAAGCAGTAATAATTTTATTGATGCGGAATGTCATAAGGTCTTGAGTTGCTTAAAGCAAGATTAGATTCATCATCACAATTAAATGAGATGCTAATATCAGCTGTTTACCAAAAAAATATTATTATAGTACTTTTTACTACTTTATTTTTTCACAGTAGGGCTGTCATCTATAAACTATGATCTACCAATGAAACAAGATCACTAGAAAATTGAGAGTCAAATTAATTGCCCTTGATCCTGGTACCACGTTAATTATTCCACTACTTCCGGGTCACAAAATCAATATTGTCTTAATATGCTGAAATCTTGATCACATTTACCTACAAGAATTGCTATAGGAAAATGACTATACGTTTTTACTACTTCATTCGTCACTTAAAATGCATGTAAAAATATTCTGTACCAATTTTTCAAATTTAGAATTTTGGTCATTGAACAACAAAAATATATTTTCTTCCAAGGAACATCATGTACATATTTTGGTTTCACCCAAATCATGGCATATAAAATAATGCACATGATAACCATGTTACTTTATCAAAGAAAACTAACATTCGGTGTTTAATATAATTTCAAGTAAGACAGTCATCTCCAGAAATTCTGGGCAAAAGCCATACAATTCAAGTGTATGAGGTATGCAAGATAGTTTAGCAAAATAAAATGTCATATCATTCTCCTAATATGGAGTTGAAGAGTGATATAAAGAAAGAGGTTACCAAAACATACTCTGTCTACAGCCATAACACCAGGGAGCTTCCTTCCTTTAAGAAATTCCCACACAACTGACGCATTCTCGACCATACTTATAAAGGAATTTGAACTTGTTTCCTGCCTCACTAGTTGGCATGCCAAATTCCCAACAACAGTTATTTTACAGTATCTTTGGCTTAGTTGATCAAGAATTTTTGCCAATTTAGATGCCCCATTTGTATGCTTATTTGAATCACCAAATTTCACTGGACCAATCCAAATGATTTTCTGCATGGATTCGAAAAAAAAAAAAAGAAAAGAAAAAAAGAATACTATTAATTGCCAAAATGTATGTTAAGTATAGCAATTGCATGATATTGATCACATGCACAAATTTGAATTAAAAATAGCAGAAAAGCTGCAGGAATCAAATGCTCATTTTAACAGATCAGTCATCCTAAGAACACAAATGATAAATCAACCCAAATGCCCAAAGGCATTTTAAGATATTTTAATAATGATAATAAATTAAACCAACAGCGGCTTATGCTTAAACTCTAAAAATAAATTGATATGTACCTTACAATTTGTAAGCAAGGAACCTATTTCATTTAATGATATAGGTCCAAGGTCAACAGGTATCCAACCTAGGACAAAATCAAACTTGGATCAGTTTTATTTAATGGATAAAATAATGTCAGACTCAATATCTAAGTATCACAACTGTGTTATCAATTTGAAGAAAAAAGCTCACCATCCAAAATTCCATGAGAAGGAAATACTTGCAATTGCTGAGGATCACATTTATTCCTACACCAAAAATCTTTTGGATACAGAATCTGCACATTTCTATCATGGGCAAGTCTCACTATATCTTGAGCTTCATTAAATGCCTTACGGTCCGCCAATTTAAGAGGTACTGAAACTCCTAATGCATGCATTACTTGAAATGACATCATTCCAACAAAGACAAACCCCTGGCATCTGGAAGCTAAAAACTGAAAGGAAGCTGCTTTATCATAGAGATTACCCCCTCCAATCTGGATTGTTTGAGAAACAAACAGTGAATAAATTTATGGATAAAAGAATATGAGGCGGTTTTGAATGAAATAAATATTTCTCATAATTAATGTTACAGCAGTGGCTGAGACATACAATTGCAACATATGGTTTACTGCCGGCTTCTGCAACATTCTTCAGTAGACAAAGCCTCTCCTCAAAGTGAAAACCAGCTATACAGGCATAGCAGAATCGAGTAACACCAACAGTTGATGCTAGAACTTTGTGACAGTTGGAGAACGAGTCATTGACAAAGATATCAACTCCTGATGATAATTCTTTAGCAAACTCCAAACAATTGGCAACTTCCTCTTTAAAATCAGAAAGATTCTCAAGAAGATAAATATTCTCTTTCTTGAGGCCTTTCATCTTTGATGGCTTGTTATGAGAAATGCCTTGCAGTGGAACAACTTGTATTTGAAGAAGTGCAGATAAAAAATCTGTAGTAGAGATCATCAATTTCATTGTAGTTAGAATCTTACTATTCACGATTAAAAATCCACTTTTTGAATACAATTTAATAGTGACGATACGTTTCTTGCAGTATATCTAAAATGAACATGTATCTTACGATACATGTGTACAATTGAATATGATTTATACAATTCAGCAATTCAACAATTCATTAATTTCCTATTTTTTTAACTTTTTTCACCAATTCTCACAAGAAAAATAAAATAGTCAAAGAAACTTAAATTGTTAAATGAATTAACTAAAGAGGTGTCACTAAATGAACCAAAATTGACTATTCATTGTTTAGTTTTCATTCCTTTAAAATAGTGATATCATACAAAAAACGTCACTCACTCACTCACTCACTCTATACACACCTTATTTGGTCCTCCTATTATTCTAATTTTGTTCATTTGAGTAGCTTTCAGGTTACTCCTCCACTCTATATGCATCTTGTATGTTTCTTCACATGAAAATATTGTTGTGCTATTTTTATTAGTGATCATGAATCTTACGATTCACGATTAAAAAATTGTCTTTCCGTTACGATCGTATCGATTTGACAACCATGATCAATTTTATTGATTGCATCTTCACACTTCAATATTAAATCAATTCCTCCTGTCTTTTTCTTTGTTTAATAAAATAGAATTGTGATAAACTTTACATAATAGCCAAACTTCAAAGTCGCAAGTAAACACAAAGATTGCAAGGAAAGCCTTGACGTACCTGCAACTGACGTTCTGAAGAAGTTCTGAAGTATTCATATTCCAATCACTGACCAGGATTACCTTCGCTCCAGCATCATATAAATATTTAATTGTAGACAGTGCATTAAAACCTGACTGAGTCTTTTGGTCACATTCTGGCTTGAGTAATATGTTAGAATCAAATCTGACCATGACAACTTTTCCAAAAAGCTCCTCCCTAGTAAATTCTCTAAGAGTTTGTATATGAGGAATACCATTCAACTCTTCTCCATTACTAATGTAAATCTAAAAGTGAAACTTCCATATTTAGAGTCATACCAAAATATACAGCCAATAGTTGTATTTAACTGACACATTCTTTCTTGTAAGAATACAACAAGCAAGCTTTGCCTACAATCTTTGATCTAACATATTCTAACTGGTTATGCTATTCAATATTGAACCCTTGATTTGATCCCACTGAGATTTGAATTTCAGAATTTAAGTCAGGAAAATTATAAAACTCAGACCACACACACGGGAAAAAAAAATGTGACCATACAACCAAAGCCTTTTTATTTCTACATCAGTTCCAATAAACACTAAGCCAAACTTTTTTTTTCTTCTTCCCTTTATGAAAGTATATCACTATAAAGTGTTAAAGATACAAGATCATTCTTGGGCATGGACCTAACAACTTACACTTTTAGAACAATTGGTCCTTGACTCCTTGATGTGGTATCAAAGCCCTGGTGACCTGGTGGCTAGGAGTTCATTTCTTTCCACCACTGTTCTTCACAGTTAAGTTTCATCACAAAGTATGACAGGTCTGTGCTTTGTCAGCACTCAACATGTAAGACCAAAGGGCTTCCATGTAAGGGGTCATGTTAAAGATACATCCAATACTTAAGCTTTTATGACCTAGGGGTCAGCAGTTAGATCCTTGCAACCCTTGCTCTTCATAATTAAATTTCAGCACAAGGCATAATTATAGTTACACCTCCACCCCCCTCCTCCCCCGTCCCTAGAGGCGAAAACAACCAACTAGAGCACTGAAGAGAAGCCATAATATATAGTTACCGGGAGCTTCAATCATCATGCATTTGCTTTCTTTCTCTGTGTCCACCTCTCTCTCTCTCTCCCTCCTTACCACTTATCGGAACAAAGAAAATACCGGCATTCTTCCATAATCACGTCAATTGTAAATCAACTTCAAAATTGAAATAAAGTAGCAGCATTCATAATGAGGAACCGGTGTAGTGAAATATCAGAACATAAGATTGTATTTGTAGCACAAAAGGGGGACCTAGACAGTATATTACCTTATGATTTTGTGAGCTCTCAACATGAGCTGCTAACCCCCCAAAGCCTGTCAGATAACATCAAATAAAACACAGACACAGATAAGAGAGGAAAGAATAATTGCCAGAAAAAAAAAAAAAGCTCCCTTACACAAAAACAACCTTGCAAAGCCAGTGGCGGGACAACATTATACTTATGAAATTTGGCAAACATTCCATTATAAAAGCATGCCTTTTGCTTAAGGGACTTGGGGTAGTCATAGAAACGTGAGTTGTTTAAAACAACTGTTCCATGGAGTAGATTAAGAAAGTGGCCCATCAGTTCCCCAATATTAGAGCTGCAATTTTTAAAGAGCAACAGCTTAGCCAAAGGAATGTTGTGAAAATGTATTGAAAAAACAAAAAAAAGATAAGCTATAAGCTAAAACTCAAATGGAAATTAGATAAAAGAGGAAAGGAAGCAGAAAACTCTACTGTTTGAGGAACTGAGCAGAGAACAATAGTCTCAGTAAAACAGAGGAGATGAAATTTTCAATGTGGGTTCAAGCCTAGTTTGAATCTTTATTACTCCGTTGTTGCTTCTCCAGAAGCAGGGAGCAATATCATGAAAAATAGGATAGTCAGGACTCAGGATAGTACACTGACTTGTGGAGGATTACGCGCGGGATTGCCCACCCTTTTTTATTTTCTTTTTTTTTGTCATTTATTTTCCGGTACAGTCACACACCATAAGATGGAAACTGAGTTTTATAAATAAGCGTCCGTGCTTGTCGAGTCATATTTTTAACTTTTGAGAATTATTGTGATTAATATTAAGTATTATGTATGAAAACTTCAAATAGTGTAATATGTCCAAAATATCAAAAAAATGAGTAAAAGAATTGCACATGTATTACTCGCACTTAAATAATATATTTTAATATAATTCATTGCCATTTGGAGCACACTAATATGAAGAGAATGCAAAGTTACGGGCTGTTACTTTGTGAAAAAACTTTCAATTTTCATTTTTAATTTTTAATTTTTCATTTTTTGAAAACAGTTTTTCATTTTCAAATTTTTAGTTTCAGAAACTTGTTTGTTTTGATTCTATGTTTTCAGTTCCCAAAAACTAAAACTTAAAACCAGTTTATTTGTCTGTTTTCAATAATAAAAACTTTTGAAAATGATTTTATAAAAACTTCAAATTAAATTTTAATTGAAATAATTTTATTTTTAATAGACTATCATTTGATTCTTACAAAATTTTTAACATTAGTGATGTTGAAATATTTTTAATTTTGACATCAATTTGATCCTAATAAATTTTCTCAATATTAGTTTAGTTCTAGTTCTTTTAATTTTGACCTTAACTCAATCCTAATATTTTAAATTTATTTTTAATTTTACCCATAACCACAAAGATAACCTATGGAGGAAAGAAAATTGAATTACATGAGCATAGACACAATCAGGAAACAATAAAAACCAAATCAAAAAATTACTCATAACCACAAAGATAACCTATAGAGAATTTCACACCAATATAACAAAATTTTTATTACAAATCAGGGATTGATGCAATCCTAATCATAATCAACACCCATTCATTGATAAAAATAGCAAAGCTCTCATATTCACCCCTTGAACCCAAACCCCTTGAACCCAAAACCCATGGAACCCGCGGCGGCGACTCCTCCTCGCGGTGGTCTCGACTCCTTCCCAACGCGGCCTCAAGCTCCTTCCATCGGCGGCTTTGCCTTCCTAGCGGTGCGGCTCCCTTCTCACCGGTGAGTTCCCTTCCTCACGGTCAGGGTCCCTCCTGTCGCAATCGCGGAGGGCCCTTCTTGTGCAACGCGCGTCGCGTACAATGAAGAAGAAGAGGATAGGGCCAAGGGTAGGTGAAACACGATGAAGAAGAAGAAAATCAGAGAGGTGAAAGGGAAGAGCTACCTGGCAATAGAGATGAGGCACGGAGGAGGCGCTCCCAAGTCCAATAATGGCTGATAGGTTTCATAAGAGAAATATATGTGTTATAAAGTTTATTAATATTGCGTCTATGCCAGCGTTTTCACAATTTTTGCTTCTCATTCTCAAAATTTTCGAAGGAAAGAGCGAAAACCACATTTTGTGGTTTCCAGTTTTTTCAAGCTTTTTGAAAAAAATTTATAGAAAAGTTTTCCAAAATTTTAAATCAAACGCGTTTTCAATGTTGTTTTCAATTTTCAAAAAAAAAAACACTTAAAGCAAACGCAGTAGTTTTTTTGCTTATGTTGAAAATTTTACATGGTAAATCATATTAATAATTTATAACATTTACAATGCAAATTGTTATATTCATTTAAAAAATGAATAAATTGCTAAATGAATAATTGCTCGTCCCACATTCAGAATTTTTAGCTTCGCCTGTGATGCACTTGTCCCATTCGTCCCACGTTGCCTAGAGGGTTTTTGAGAAGTGGTTGGAGAGAGAGATATAGGGGTTGTTTGGAAGTACTTTGTATTTATAGTTTTTTAAAATCTTTTAGAAAACAAGTTTAAGATAGTTTTTTAAAAACAAAAAAACAAGAAAACTTGTTTGGATAATTTTTTTAAAACACAACTTTTAAAATGGATAAAACAAAAAATTGTTTGGCAATTGCATTACTACAAATAACAACTTGGTATCAATTTACAAATATTATAACAACAAAGATCAACACGGCAGCATCCACAACAAAGATCAACAAAGAATGACAGTTACAACCACAACAATGAGAAGGAGGGAGAACCAAGAGAGACAAAGAGAGAAATCCAGAAAGAGAAGATGAGGCGTGCAAAGAAGAAGAGAGAAGCCGCGAATCTGGTGGCGGTGAAGGCGTGCGGCGATGTTTTAGGCGGTGCTCCGCTCACGGTTCTCACGGCGAGCAGAGGAGGCAATGACGCGATGCTGACAATGAAGATGCTTCGCGATGGATCTAAGCGGCAACAAAGACATGCGAAGGCGACAAAGGCTGAAGGTGTGCGACGGTGTTTAGGCTGTGCTCAGCTCACGTTCTTAGGACAAGTGAGGAGACAACGACCCAATGCTTCGCAACTCGCTCCCATGACGGCGGATAGGACTTCGCGGTGAAGGCTCCGCAGTGCCACTTAGCATGTAGCAACATCGCGACCAACGATGTTGAGTGGTGGTTGCGCGGGCGCCGTAGCGAAGTGTTGCAAAAGGTTGAACATCCCACGACCCAACCACCATTGGCCTCCACACCACCCCGAGCTCCACCATGGAGCTGCCACTACCTCTTCTCGCATGCCTTCCTTCCTGTTTCAAGTGTTTTTGCCGTTGTCAATTTCCCTATTGTTTGTTTGGCATGAGATGAGAATTGAAGAAGTGTCAACCCAAATTCACAAAATTGTCACTGTGTTGTTTTCAAAAACATACTATATCTATTTTGTATTTCTTTGTTTTAAAATCCATAATCTGTTTTTTGGTTTTTAAAATCAATGTATGGAAAACAATTGGTCAAACAAGTTTTTCTATTCTTTTATTTTTAAAAGTTGAAAAATTTTCTAAAAACGTTGCCAAACAACCCCATAAAGAGAGAAGTTAGTTGAATAAGGGAATGGAGAAAGGAGTGGGTTGCATTGTGAAGAAGTGGTTTCCAAGAAAAGTAACAAAATTAGGAAGAGAGTATTAAATTCGAATTTCAAAACAATTATGATACAGGGTGTGTAGACTTTAAAATAAGTTTCAATTGAATTATGAGACACTAAAAAAAGGTTATGTACCTCAATCCCTTTAATATAATGGTATAGATGAAATGGAATCACTAATAATGAAATGGAAAATAAAAGTGAATAGTAGAGTAGAAGATACTATGTCATTTTTTATTTAAAAGTTCCTTTCATTCTTTCCTTAACCTCCAATTTAGAGGATGAAAAAGACCTGATTTTAAGTGATAAAAAAGAACACATTGTCATGCTCTCCATTTTTATTCTTCCAATTATAGTCTGAAATGTTGTGTCCATATCTTTTTGGGTCAATGTATTGGTTCTGTAGAACCAGAACGATGATCCACCCAGGCCTCTATTATTCCTGGCAATTCCACCCTATCCTAGGCCCATTTTATTTCTACAACCCAACTATTGTATAAAAAATAAAATAAAATATCAACTAAAATAAAATATGAAAATGCTTAATGAAAGTAAAAATTATGGTGCGTTTCAAATTTTAAAATTTTCTTTTATGAAACTTAAATTTTCTTTTTATTTTGGTTTAGTGGATCCATCATTGAAGCGGCACTTTACATCAGAGGATAAATCGCTCATAAGCATAGTTATCGGAAACTAAACGCAGGGGTCACTGGGTAATTGGTTCAATAGTAGAGTCATTGGTTGAATGGTTAAACCTAATTTAATTAAATTAATATATACAAAATTTGGTGTAACTAAATATAGTGCATATATGTATAATTGATGACATTTATTGAAAAAAGAGCTACTTAGTCTAGCGGTGGTGGAGCGCTCCATGAAGTGGGAAAGTTGGGTTGAATCCCACTTCGTACAATTTTTGAACATCTGGGACAAGCACAAGGCACGTGGCACAAGTCATGTGGGGTGCGTGGAGCATGGAGCAAGGTTTTGTTGGCCCAGGTTCTTCAGGGTTTCAGGTGACTCTAAGGATTAACTTTGACAAATTTGACCAATTTAACTACATAACGGTCTAATAATCAAACCGAACATAACCGGTCTAATGAGTCAAAACAACCAGATGACCAAGTTCACGATTTCCGTTTGGCAAGATTGGTCCAATTCAGTTTCATTACATTGCTCGTAAGGAACCTCTTTTCATGTATGCCACCATAAATTTTATATATACGTAAAAGATGCGAAAACTTATTCCTTTTAAAAGTTTAATTAGTATTCACAGATGATGTAAAAATATTTTATATTATTATTTAATTATATATTATTAGATCAATAAAAATAGTTAAGTGTTACACATATTATTTGAAAAGTGATGTAAATATGATGATTTATTTTTTACACTTTAAAATTTGTTTACATTGTTAATACATAAAAACTAAACTCTATTTTTTTAAAGCTATTTAAAAATAAGTAAAGGATTACTGGTTCATGAAATTTTATACGTGATTTATTTTAATTCTTAAAATTAAGAAATACCATTTAGTTCTTGAAATTTAAAAAGATAACTCAACTTAGTCTTTTAGTGATTCAACTTAGTCTTAGGATCAATAGTAATTTGAATAAGGATTAATTTGAATCACTTTTTAAAATTTCAACAACTAATGTGATACTTTTTTAATTTTAGAGATTAAAGTGAATCATATATATAATTTAAGAGGAAGAACCTTAACTCATTGAAAAATTAACTTATTTTTATTTTATTTTATACTTTTGTAAAAGTTATCTAAATATAAGTGATTTGTGGATGGAAAAAAAGTGATTTTCAGGCGTGAACTGAAAATCACATCCAAACGCGTACTTAGTAAATTACACTCAAAACTCGTAGCAATTTCCCCTGAACTGAAACCCCATAGCCATAACCCAAGTTCGCGATCTCTCATCATCAGTCTCGCCGGTAGTGCCACCGCCCCTTGCCTTGCCCCATCGCCCTCTCTCGACTCCCAATCTTCCCTGAATCAATTCCGCGCGTACCCGCCAAATTTTGAACTGGAGAACTTCGTGCTTTATTTATGTGATTCAGTACGATGGTCAATTATCACTCTTCAATTCCATTAACCCTCGATGTTTTCGCCCACCAAAAAATTCAATCTTTTTTTTTCTTCTGAGGCATGGACTAATTTTTTTTGAACGTGCAGTCTCACGTATATTGGTTGTTTTGATAGATTATACAGCACTTGAATCTGTGAGCATTTTGTGTGTGTTTTTGTCTTGGTATGATTTCAGCTTAACATGGACTGAGACTATGTTAGTTGTTGGTTTTAAAACAGAGGGATATAGGAAGAAAGAGGTGGCATCAAAGAGACTCAGAAACAGTGGAAATGGAAGGGAGATGAATAGATGAGTAGAAATGAGTAGGCTGTCTTTCAGACCCCGACCACTTGACATTCACAAGAAGCTCCCCATTGTCAAGTCCATCAAGGACTTTGAAGATGATGAGGCGCCTGCTTCTACCCAAATTCGCAATTGCTGCGTGCTGTTCCTGAGGTCGAAAATGAGGTATGTGGGGGGCTTGAACTTGAAGCTTCATGGTGCCATTTATTGTGTTGCACCATATTCCTAATTACTATATATTGTATGCATATAATTGTTTAGTCTTGGTGTTTTTTGTATTGCCACAACTAGTGGTGTAGTAGTTACTAACTATATGCTAGGTTGTGCTATTGTGGTTAGCATAAGGAGGATACTTGTTGTACTATGAGTCAGAAGCACTGAACATAACATGGACATGGAGACACATTAAGTTCTTAAAATAGCAGCATAATACAACGAATATATACATAGGTAAAAATTAGTTATAAGAGAAAATCTTCATAATTCATAATACATATATGTAAAAGGTTCAAGATTAACAACATCTTCGGATATTGACAGATGTCAAACTACCAATACTCACTACATACTAAAACTCTCCCAGACATCGTGGAGCATTCTTAATATATTTCATATGTGCGAATGCTTGCTATTTCTTAGCCCCTTCCACTAAAACATGGGGTATTATTTCTATTGACATTTCCAATGGAGTTCCTGAATGAAAATGTCCTAGTAAAACTGGCCAAGTGCCTTTAGTTGTGTGGGTATTGGGTTTGGCTTTTTATATGAGCTAGTTCATATAAACAAGTGCACGGATGGAAAAAAAATTAAAAGAAGTGTCCAAGTAGTGTCCACCTTATTTCCAAGCCATGTTTGAAGTTTGTCAAAGGCTCAAAGCCCAAACAAATATTGTTTTAATCTTACACATGGATGTGTACGTGAGTCCTAAGTACTCCTGTCCGGCACGTCTCAAAAATGCAGATGTGCAACCAAGTTTGTGTGTTTATGCTTTCTAGTTTAGTGGGTTATGACTATGATAAAGGTAGACTATTGACAAATTTTCTGCAGAACTTTTGGTACTTGATAGTTGAAATTTCTAATATGCAGAAATTGGTCAGGGATAACTCTGCTTCCCTGTCATAAACTGAGTAGTAATGAAACCAGTCAATGTCTATTAGCTACAGAAATATAATCGGTGTTATCAGTAACACTTATTCATTTTTCTTAGGTACATCAAGTTCCCAGCAAAAAAATTGCTTCTGAGATACCTACTCCTCAGTTTGTTGTTGTGGATACATATGAGAGGGACTATTCTTGCACTTTCTCTCAACCAACTTCTTATTTGCGAGCAAGAGGAGGTACTGCTGCTACATAGATGATTTAGTTATATTTGAATGGTTTCGCAAGGTTTTGATTTCAAAGTCCATTTGTTGTGCTGAAATTTCTTTCAATTGTTGCAGTCCGGGCTGAGCTTGGAGAGTTCGTTGAGTATGACTTGGACAATGAAGACGTGGATTGGCTTTCAGAGTTTAATGAAGAAAGGAAGATTCTGACTCCTGAAATGTAACTTGTTAGACTGGATTCTAGCCTCATTGTTTCTTTTAATTATTTATGCTATATATCCTGTTTTGTCTTAACTAATTTTGTCTTGTGTGCTTTGTTTCCGGATTGCTTGAAATCAATTTTGTACTATGATCATGGTTTGGTTGATTTATTTAACTATCAATTCTGTCACAGTGAATCAGCTTTAATGGTATAGAGATTAATAAATGGATTTTGAACTTTGAATCAGGATTGCATTAGTGCAAAGAAAAGCAGCATAACATGGATCCTACTCATTTCAAGTGATTGTTTTAGACTTCCTACAGAATGGTTTTGTCAGTGCTATAAAGTGGCTCATATTAGGGTTTTGCTGACATGTGAACCGACCTGAAAATCCTGTGGTGTAACCTTAGAAGGATTTTTTATGTAGTTTGAGTCTGTCTTATTCCATCAAATTTTGGTTGTTTGCCTCTCATCTTTTCATATTATCCTATAATGTTAACATTAGACCTGCATTATGTGTGCTGTCGTATTTTCCTTCCTGTTTTCATTTATATTGATTGGTGGTTAGGTTTGAGACTCTTCTTTTCAAGTTGGAGGTATTGGATCATAAGGCCCGTGAAAGAGCTGGGCTTATAACACCTACTCTTGGTTCACCAATTCCTGTGCTACTGCGGCCTGATACTGCTATTGAGGTCAAACTTTTTCTAGTTTGTTTTCATGTTTTCAGAGTCATTCTTGAATCATTCTGTGTAGGAATAGGACTAGTTGTGTGTTTGGACTTTGGATCAGCCTACTATGTTTAAAACTGGTTATGATCTAACGTTTCCTGAGAAAGCTTTTTTAAATGAGCAATATTTTCCTTAAAAATAAGCAAAACCAAACCTGCTTTAGTCCAAAAACAGTAGAGTGCCATCTTTTGCATTGTAATTTAGGTACTTTGTGATAGAATAGTTTGTGTAAAGAGAAAAAGAAGAAGAAAGAGAGAGGGTTGGGGGGGGGGGTTGGGCAGCAGTTTTCGTTTATACAGTCAGTTCTCTGGTGTGTTTGGTTGGAGAGGGATCCCCAATTTTCGAGGGTGACTCTGCCCTTACATTTCTTACAGGATAGAGTTGTTTTTGGTTGGTCTTTGCTGCTCGGCTCATGGTTATTTAAATTGAACTTTAATTACTGATATGCAAAGAGACTGGACTGCTTTGTGGTCTTTCTTTTTCTTTTTGCAGTCACTTCTGCTCGGACGATGGTTTTTATCTGTGACATCAAATGCACCCTCATGTGAAAGCCATGTGGGCATGAGGTGTTCAAAGCATAGAACCAACTTACTTTGTGCTGAAATTATATTTCATTAAGAAGCCTGGGCCTGGCAATGATCAAACTCTTGACCATTTGGTTGAACAAGCTTTTAGGTGGAGAGCTAGTGAACTTTGTCTTTAACAGTTTTTAAACACATACAAGTGATATCAGAATAACACTAACATGAAAGCTGACTGGCTTCTTCTAAGGGAAATGCATATTAATTTTCAAACCTAAAACCTTAATATTATCCTAAACCTATATAATGGATATTTCGTGTTATTCAAGCATTTGCTTTCTTAGGGTCTGAGTGCAATGTTGACCAGTATTATGCCAATGGTGAACCTAGGTGTAGTTTATGAAGATTAACATTTGATCCATGGGTATCTCTGTTGTACAGTTTTTCCTGTTAGATGAAACTTTGGATATTTAGTAGTTGTTTTCCTCCTGATGATGCCAATAAACTATTGGTTTTCTAAATTTCTCCAAAGATGCCCTTATTTAGGTTGCTATTTATCAATTTAATATTCTCAATTCTTCATACTGTAGGAGCTTCTTTCAAATTTCAGAATGCATTTTATATTTGTCCTGCAAAACAAATATTGCTTTGCATAAGCTGTGTCTGATTCACCTTGGGCTTATCAAAAGTCGTCTTCTTGAAATGATAGGCCTTACAAGTGCAGTCCATCAAGTATACAGTAATCCAGTCTGTCTATGATTACTGGAAAGAGAAGGTATGAAATCAGCATCAAACTGTCATATATGAGGGTCATGCCTCCGATTGTTTATCAGTTCAGCTTTCTGAATGATTTTCAATAATTGGCTTCATTATGGTATTTGGAAATTGTGCTGAACATGGTTTGCTATGTGGATGCTGTTGGGAAGAGGGACAGAGTGAGAGTGCTAGAAAATGGCCCACCCTTCACAAACATAATAAATGAGAGGATTACAATAAAATTTCATCTTGGAATTGGAGACTGATAAATTTAAATAATCCTTCCCTCATCTATACTGGTGTTATGGGTGATAATTTTATGTTTATCCTGCTATTGATTCGTAACTAAATGATTGTAGATAGTACATAGTTCTTTGCTATTATTAGTCAGTATTTACCAAGAATATTGATTCCTTATTTCCTTTTTTTTTCCCACTTGTCTACCATATTGTTTTGGGGGCAGCGAGAACGGTGGCAAAAGCCCATTTGCGACGTTTGCAGGTTAGATTTCAGAACATGACAATTAAAATATTCTGTCACTGATATATTGGTGCTTACGTATTTTGAGTTAAATTTAAGATAAATTATTTTTATTTGTGATTTCTTGGTTCTATCGCTCAATTTAGCTACAACATCTTTGTAGTGTGTTTGGCTTATTTTATTTTGAGTTCAAAACAAGTTATTTTTTATTTTTGTAAAATAAACCCGATTATTTTTTTAGAAAATAAGCTATTGCCAAATATTCCTTTGACTGGTTTGCTTGGAGATGTATACTTCAATTGTTCAGCCGTTTCTTCTAGCTATACATAACTAGCCATGGCATGATGTCAAATTTTGATATGGGATTATAATTGAGTTTGTTATCGCTTGTTCTTTACATGTTTTTGTAGGCCTTCTTTTAACATGTTAGTGATTTCTGAGCACTAAGTTTTCCAGTTCTTTTAGTATGAAGGGTTTTGGCTTAATTCACCTTCTCATACAAAGTTTTCTTCATTCCTGGATCCATTTTCTATCTATTCAAAATTTTCCTCTCAAATTTTTCTCCTTTCAGTTTGCTGCTAGCCTAAATAGATTGGGTTGCTGCTGTATTTTATTGTCTTTTTGGGGGTTGGGGGAGGGGAGTAGCTGTAGTTACTTGTATGCCTAGAGTAGCATGCTTGACAAGCTCATTTTGAAGATGTTTGAGAAATGAAATGCATTTTTCTTGCAGCCGCCCCCACCTGTAAATGACACCAACCCATATAATGTCTTCCGGCCAAGGGAAAAGGCCCACAGGCTTCACACAAGAAGGGTAGGTGAAAAACTTGGTTCATGTTTTCATTTTACCTCAGTTTTGGGTAAATGGTTTTTCCTCCAAAGCATTGATTTATATAATTTCATATATTACTTTTGGTTGACTATGCCCCTACTGATTTTCTGTTCAGATGCAAAGGAGAGAAAACAATGTGCAGTCATTTGAAAAACTTCGCCAGGTTAGCTTCTTTAATTGTTTATGATTCTTAGGCATCTGTTAAAATTAGTGAAATGAGCTAGCAGCTTCATGACTTCATATCTTTTGCAGGGCTTGTGTTGGGAGTGGGGTTAGTAGGTTCATGAACTTGTGGTTTACTCTTTTCTTGTGAATTGTTATTTCTATGAAAATGAAAATGAATGTAGGAATTGTTATTTTTGCAGAGTACAAGTGTCTTAAGTACACTTCAAACCATTTTCCCTGCAAAATTCTTCACTAGTTTTTCTGACG
Organism: Dalbergia oliveri; assembly: GCA_030441495.1. NCBI lineage: Eukaryota > Viridiplantae > Streptophyta > Magnoliopsida > Fabales > Fabaceae > Dalbergia > Dalbergia oliveri. The sequence goes on from JAMLFY010000010.1 coordinate 8,359,505, forward strand.
TATATATAGAAATTCGATGTGCTTCAATATGTATTAAGTGCAAAGTGTATCCTCATCTGAAAAATTGGTAGAAAAAACTTTGTTACCTTGTAGCATATCAAACAATTCGCTGTCAAGAGCAAATCATTTTGCAAAAAAAGTCATGATTTTGAAAACTATAAGCTATTTCAGGGTTATAGATGAGATGATTGTCCTCCTAACACTGTTAAACTAAAAAGTTGGTGGGGCTGAGGGCTGATCATAATTTGACCAAAGAATGAACAATGCAAGTGATAGGGATTCCCCAATTTAGTGCATGACTTGGGTGCCAGAATTGTTTGAAAGACAACAGAGAATCGGGTAAACCAGAGTATTCATCTTAATGGAGGGTAATTTGTGGATTATTTTCTTTGCTGAATGCTTCAAATAGAAGCCAGGTGGCTGATAAGACAGCATGCAACTAAATACATGAAATTGAAAGTATTGACAGTAATTACAAGTTTACTTTATAAGAAACACAATTGGCAAATCAAGTTTGAAATAGTAGAGAGTCTGCATGCTTTCTTGCATTAAATCTGTTGATGCATTACATTTAAATGGTACACTACTATACATGTCATTATTTTAAATGCAAAATGCTATGATTGGAACTCATTTAGTTTTAGTTTCATAAATTTCAAAGTGCATTGTTAGTTTTTCTAACTTAGAAGCTATTGACTAAAACAACAATGACAGCATTAAGCCTTGTCTAACTAGATGGGATCAGTTTCATAGATTAGACGACATCAAAGTCCTATCATGTCTATAGTTAACCATTAAAATCTAATTCTTTCTTGGAAGCTACTGACTAAAAATGATATGATTTTTATGGTTGTGTAGTCATGAAATGTCATCTTAATTGTCTTATGTGGCTACCAAATTTTAGTCCCTTCCGAATTGGTATGTTTTTGATGCTATATATTACCTGGAAATTTATCTAAAAGCTTTCTTCATAAGCAGGTTAGGCGCAACCTTGACCAGGCTAAGAGCTTGTTGGAAGCATTGATCAAGGTGTGAATTTCAAGTTGTGGCTAGAGAGTTTTGCCCAATTTATATCCTTTTGTGTTCATACTTATTTTGTTCATATACACTTGCAACCAGAGGGAAGAGAAAAAAAGAGAAGTAATGGAGAGTGAAGTTACACTACAGAGGATACAAATGAAGTATAAGGTATGTGTATCCTTTTGTAATTTGTAAGCTTATTGTGTTGATACTTAAGAACTAACCCTTAGCCTTAATTCCTGTATCTCTTTGGAATCTTGGCCTTGTTGCATCTGTCATCTATTATGGGCTACTTATAATACTTTTCCTATTTAAATATGTTTGACGCCTCTTGAACATAGTAAAGATAATTGGTGAATGCCCTTTCTTGGTTTTGCCCTTATTATAGGGTCTGCTAGTCAGAAATGAACTCTCTCTATTCTCAAGGCTCTGCCAAGGGGTTGAAAAAGAAAATTAAGAATTGGATTTCTATAAGGCTACACTATTCTATGCATCTTGCTGGACCAATTTATCCTTCTTAGGAACTTATAGTTGTTGTGGACTGTGGACTACTTGTTTCCTTTCCACTGGATTGTAAATTGAGTAGTGAAGTAGTTCGTTTGAAATTATAAACTGATGTATAATTCTCTATTTCAGCACGAAACGGAGTTTTTGGAAGACAACTTGGCACTCTCTGCTTTTACTCCCTTCTCTTCCAAGTTTGTTTCAAGCGAAGAAGAATTCTTTGACTCAGATGATGTCATGACAAGCCGTCTTCCTCGTGCACGATCTTCTGCAGTACCGAGTGTGCCGTCATATGATGCCAACCTGCCCATGGTTCCTGCAGTTAGCACAAAGCAAGAATTTAAGAGGAGACATGTCACACATGGATGGCCTCACAAACTGGTAAATTTTAATAGTATTTTTTGTTGGTTAATGACTTAATGTCACCACGGATGGCCTTTCAATGCTTTGTTATCTCTCTCTCCTTTTGTGAGGTGATTATTGATTCCAATAATTTCTTATATATTTTTATTGCCATAATATGTTACAACCTTGGCAATATAGGCTTTTTGTCCTTTATTATTTTCAATTTGATTACTTATCTTCAATTGATTTTCAATTTGGTCCCTTATATTCCAAATCACTTTCAATTCAGTACTAAGTCATTTTTCCCTCATATAACTAATGGAAATTGATGACCTAGTACAATTCACATCAAATCCAAATGTGCAATACATCAGCATTTTTCATTATTTTTATGATGAAAAATAACTAGGGACCAAATTGAATTCTATTTGAAACATATGGAATAAAAATATAATATAAAGGAACAAATTGGAAAATATAAGTAAAAATAAGGGACTAAAAAACCACTTTTGCCTTACAACTTTTGAGTTTTGGCATTGGATTATGCAGGATCCTAATGAACCAGTACTATTATTCACGAAACCTCTGCTTCCAGATAAGTTGGCAATGGCAGGGATTGTGCCATCAGATTCAATCACAAGAAATGGGGTTTCAGCGCCATCATATAAATTTCGTGGAAGAATTGGCAGAGGTGGCCGTATAATATTTGACCGATGGAATCCACTAATGCGAACTCCAATTGACTGTGGCAATTCTTATTATATGCCACCAAAACCACGGCCTTCAACATGTAACTAATTTGTACATCTCATCTGGTGCTAAATTGGTACCTACCCTGCTCGTTAGGATTTAGTTGATAATCATTTAGGAAAAGTACAATATTAAAAACGGAGATTGTAGGCCAGTCACATGATTTAGGCCTACAATATTTCATTTGAGGCAGGAAGTCAGATGCATTTTGTATTGATATATCTTCCTTTTTTAGGTCATTGGTAAATGTTCAAGTGTATTTCTCTGCCTTGGGATTTTACTTCCCCGCCCCGAAAACAGGTTAACGAACAAAAATGAAATAGATGCAATAGTGGCCCGTGAGTCAAGCTAGTGTGTGAGCCATTTTCGGCTAGATTCATTAGTAGCTCATTAAACTAAGCTTGTAAGCCAAATCTGAGCTAACGATTTGAGCCTATTTACTACATGAGTTAAGCTTGGGCTGTATATTATATTTTTAATATATATTATGTATTAATTCTACGTATATATTTATTATTATATGTACTATGATGTGTTGGTTTTGATCAACGAATATAACTTGATAAGTATTATGTGTATGATATGTAATTTATATGAAAATAGACTACATATAAAAAGTATAATCCATATTTAAATGAGTTAGCTTAAGGGCAAACTCGAGTTCGGTAAGTTTTTATAAGTCGAACTTGAACCTGAATATTAGAGTGTTAATAAGCCAAACAGAATATTAACAGTCTAGCTTAAGATTTGTCCAGCCTGACTCACTCACTATTTTATAGCCTGCCTTGAAATTAATTCCCATGTGTCAAACTGTCAATGTTGGTTGATAAAATAAAATTAAAAAAAACTATCAAATGCTGGCCACAACATCGGTCCAATTAGCCATCTGAGCAACATCTATGACTAAATGTGGAAGGGACCAAGGACAAAAATTAGTGGCGGAAAAAATTGTCACTCTAAACCTTGATTGTGAAAGCTTTAGTGCTACGCCTAATTGTTCTCTGTTACTCTGGTGGCATGATTTTTTTTGTTTTGGGTAAAACATGATGTTTTTGCTTCAAGCAGTGGTTCCTATTTCTTTACAAATGTAATATCTTGTCATTGTTAAATATATAAAATGAGGGTTTTCTAATGTTATTTATTAATATAACATTTTTGTATGATGATTACTACATATGCCAATCACCGTTGGATTTAATTTTGACGTGTCGTAACTAATTTTTACATGTTTCAAGTATCTAAAATGTTAATCTTAGTGATACGTACTTGGTGGTTTTGATTAAAATAAAACATCTTAGAATAAGTCCCACATTCCTAGGAATAAAAGAGAGAGGAAACCTTCTTGTAACAAATCTCACATCACCCATAAATGCAAGTGGAGAAGGGAGGTCAAGGCTATATATATAACTTAAGTTCTTTGTTTCAATTACACCAATCAAAAATCCTTAAGTTTATGTCTGACTTTTTTCTTCTCTCTGCCTTCTTGCTTAGAGTGTTGTGAAATATAGTTTAGATATTTACTTTGGAAAGTGTAGGTGTATTGGAGGCTGATGGGAGGTGTGTGAGAGAAAGTCTATATGTTGTAAAAATTTTCAAGTGTTATTCTCTAGTTGTCGTTTGGCAACGACTATGGTTTTCCTTCGATTTTGAAGTTTTTCACGTTAAATATTATGTTGTGATTGTGTAGCTGTTTTATTTCTCTATGTTTAAGGGTAGCTCTCATGGGGGAATGATGCTTTTTTTTCCCAACAAGTTGTATCAGAGCTCTTGTTCGGTTGGATACTTTCTTAATATGCTTTGTGGTTGTAGCATTGTCTAATCTTCTACATCATAAAAGAAGTATGGTACTTGGTTGAGAATTATCCTTAGTCGCTAGAAGCAAGTGTGATACTTTATAAGTGCATGGTTTTACAGTAGGCGTACACTATTCTAGTATACGGTTGGATAGGGAAATTGATGGAAGGATTGATTTTGGCTTGTGGCAAATACAAGTCAAGGATGTCGTGATACAATCAAGATCACGCAAGAAAAAAAGTGTTATTAGCATGTCCATGATTGCACACAGGTATTGGTGTTTATGCAAGGTGTGTAGTGGAAGTATGAAGTTGTTGCTAGCGGATCCACGGTTGCACACGGGTATTGGTTGGCATTGATGCAAGTTGTGTGACGGGATTATGTCGATAACTAAGGAACTTCCATGAGAGCCAATATGGAAGTTGTACCATAAATTTTGCAGTAAGGTTTCGACATGCGTTAAAGTGAAATTCTTGAAATTATCCCATTTCAAATGAATATACTTTTTAGGTGAAATATAATAGTTTTTTGAACTATAATTATCGGTATAGACAATAATTGCAAGGGATTGTTGGTGTAGATAATGGAAGCTAAAGATGTGCTCATTTCAATTAAGGTAGAGATTGTTAGTTTTGATTGAAATAAAACTTCTTGGAAGAAATCCCACATTGCCCAAGTCTCCAAATGGAGAGGCGAGGTCAAGGCTATATATATGGACCCAAATTCTCTTTTCAACTTGCATCGAGTCAAAAGTACTTTAAGCTTGTGTCTAACTTTCTTCTTTCTCTTACTCGTCTTAGAGTGCTATGAGATATAGTTTAGATATTTGCTTTGTTGGAGAGTGTAGGTGTAGTACTAGGAGCGATGGAGTGTGTGAGAGAAAGTTCTATGTGTTATACAAATTTTCACATAATGTTATTCTCTAGTTATTATTTGGCAGCGACCATGATTTTCTTTATTCTGGAGTTTTCCACGTTAAATATTATATTGTGATTGTGTTCATGTATTATTTCTCTATGTTTAAGGGTAGTTCTCAGCAGGAAATAACATTTTTCCCAACAGTAATATTGGTCAAGTTATTATTATTATTATTTGAATTTACGACCATCAATCAATCGAAGAGGAATATGGCTGTGTCTGTGTCGCTAATATAGGTTGTATTTGTTGGGTATCGCTCAAAATCAACTCCAATATAGACCTATTAGCATATTCCTTTAGTTTAGGGGAGCATATTCCTTTACCTTTGAACAATGGTGTTCAAACAATTTCCTTGTTTGAATGTGATATTTTGCATGTTCCGTTCGTACACATTGTTTTCATGTGGTATTTGCTTTTGAAGACATTCGAATTTACATTTTCAAACTCATCTTATACACAATAGAGAATTTATTTTTTTGATGTGCTACACGGTACACACATTCCTTTTTTCTTTTTCCTCTTTTTTGGGGTCAAACACACATTCCTTTTAAATGTTATGTACCAGCAATACATGCCAATTGTATGCAAAGAAAATGGACGGTTTAAAAAGGATGGAAATGAATCACATTATCAGCAATACTACAATAGATATGGTAAAGAAAATGAAGAAAACAAGAGAGATTTCAACTTTGACAATTTTCTCTCTCCCTAATGATTTGATTGTGGAAATTCTTGGTCGAATTGCTTCTTCTTCATTGGTTGATCTTTTCCATGCAAAGATGAGGTGCAAACAACTTAACATTTACCCATTTCGTTCATAATTTAATAACCATATTTCTACTTTGACATACTAACTGTTTCTACCTGTCTATTTATACAGTTGCAAAGTTTTCAATCAACTAGCCGAGGAAACCTGCATCTACCAGAGAATATTACTTGATACAGTGCCTGTTGTTCCATGGACTCAGAGAAAAGTCATTTTATCATTTCTTAACAAGTGTCTGGAAAGCAAAAATCCAGAAGCTTTGTATAGACATGGGGTGGTATGAATTTTTTGCTTGAACATAAAATTCAATGTTTTCATAACTTGAAATGTTAATAAATATACAATGGTCGTTTGTTTTCGGTACATAAGCACTTTATTTCTCGTTTGTTATTTCTTGCACCCAATATTTTGGCACGAGCTATATCTTGCACCCAGTATATCGGTTTTCAATCAAATCATAATGTCTGTATTTATAAATATTGGGCGTAAATACCACCTAACCGATTTTGGTTTAGTAATGTATTTCAACATTTAGTCATATTATGTGTCATGAACTGATTTCTTTGTTAATTATTTGAAGGAACTGCAGCTTAAAAAATGCATGGTCGGCTCAAAAAGAGCTTAGAGTCTAAAGATTTTGATAACAAAGCTTTTAATTTATTTAATTAAATTATAATATGATACATAATTGCTAATGAGCACAGGGACACACAATATAGTGCATATGGCACGCACAAGTGGCCCTCGAATACCACTTCTCTAAACTTCTATTCACATATATAAATTATTAAGCCCGAAAGTTTGGAAATATTTTGGGGCAATAAAGCAGAGGCTTTATTGGCTTACGGTTGAGCCATGTCTAGCAATTTTTTTTCCTTGAAATTCCCCTTAATTTCTCCATCTTTCAAACAACATAATGATAATAACAATGTCTTTTTTTTTTTTTGTTTACTATATAGGCTGAATACTTTTGTTGCCAAAATCTGGATGAAGGACTGAAGTACTTGAAAATAGCAGCAAATTCAGGTCATAACAGTGCTTTATATATTCTTGGAGCAATTCTAATTTGTGACATGACACATTTTACAAAGGCCAAAGAATTCTAGGCAACATGAAAGATCAACACTTAAAAAGTGCCGAAAGAAATTCGAACGTACTGTGCAACATCATTGGGTTAACAAGAAACTAGAATATAATTCAAACTGTTGTGAAATGAAGCATCATCATATGAACATGGATGACAGATGGACCACTAGAAGTGACAGCGAGGAGAGATAAAATGTGTGGGATGTAGATGTTATGGGAAGTTACTTTTGTTTGTAATGTGCTAGAAGGTTGGGAAAAATATAAGTATTAATAGAAATTATTGTATATAAATCTAAATTAGTAAAACATTCTATCAGTTATCAAAATATCAATCTTTAAAAAATATATATATATACCCTCAATTCCTCATTATTATGAAATCAATTCAGCTAACTAATTTCAAATCTTAATTTATCCTAAATATGAAAGGATGTATACCATGTAAATTGTAAACAGTTCATATAGTAACTAATAATATGAATTTACACATGAAGCACAACGCTTAACATTAAATAAAAGGATTACAAGCATAATGTTCTAGTATGACAACTTAATGTCAATAAGTACAAAACTGAATACTTCTAAAATTTGCAACATAAAAATCACACATTAATTAAACATAAAATTCATAAGTTTCTGGCAGCTCCTTAACTCGTGTTCCTTGGTAATACTGAAACCAGAAATAAAATAAAAGGAAAAATGAGAATTTATAAAAATTCAGTAGAGAATGAATGGTTTTAAAATATTTGAGTTATGGTTGGTTTAAGGGTCTACACGGAAAATACACACTAGTAACGTTATATGAACATAATTGTTATCATATTATAAATAGAATATGTCATGTAGAACCTTTCATGCATAGAACATGTCATGCATATCTTATAAGATTATGATTTCTTACTTTAGCTATTCTTCATTTGTTTGCTGCTCACATATAGTTGAATTTTTCTTGGAATTCTCATTCTTTCGTATTATTCTTCCATGTGAGGAAAGCAAGACATTTACGCCATTCTAACCAAGACATGTATCATAAAAGGATCTTATATGTATAGGTTGCCTTCTGTGGTTACGGCAAATTTTAATTAATCATATTCTTTTAAATTACTTAATAGATATTGTGCATAATTTCACAATAAGAAATTCATATAATGAAACATAAATAAAAACTCATAAGTTAATCAACAATCTAAATAATGAAACATATAAATAAATTGGACAGGATAGTAACGGTTAGATCCAATTAATGTACAATGGATAATATCATAATTAAAAATGAACATTTAACTAACTTGAAATAAATAATAAATGACATAAATATAAAGAAACATTAAAATAAATAAGAAACTGGAGCGTGGTAGTCAACGTAAAGAGGAGAAGAAAATATTTTTAATTAAATAATAAAACAAAAATAAGAAGCGGAATGAAGGTCCTCAACATTTAGGTTAGAGAGAAGGGAATTATTATAATTAAGTGATAAAAGAAGCGAAACGAAAACCACGGGAGTCAGAGAGAAAGATTACTGGATTAATATTATTTTAATTAATATTTAGGCCCATGATTATAATAATATAAAAGAATGCTAAAAGCAAAAATAATAATAAATAACTATGAGCATCTATTGTAAAATAATAGTACGGAAGTGGTAATATTAGTAATTGTAGTCATAGTTTTATTCACATAAAAATAAATTCCTTCCTACTTAAATTTCGTTGCAGATAAAAATTATGTACTTAATTGAGTTTTGTAGCACATTAACTATTTTTTTTCCTCCCTTTTCTACTCTCTCTCTCTCTTCTACGCTCTCTTTCTCTTTTTCCTTCTCTCTCTCTTTCTCTCTCTCTTTTCTTTCTTTCCTCACATTCTCTCTCTTTCATTGCTTTCCTTTCTTTTTTTCACGTGCACACACATCACTCTCTTTCTCCTATTCATATATGTCAATAATCCACTGAATGTTTAAGCAGCGGTAAGTTTCAGTGGGTGAGTGGCGGTGCCTATGTGCGCCGCCCGTCTCTTTTTTTTTTATGTACTATCTTTATTTTGTGTGTATAAAAATATACAGGTAATTATTAATATTTAGCATATTATTATTTATTACTTTTAATAAATTTAATTCTTAACTTAGTATAATATATTATGAGTTTATTCTTACCAATTTATGGTCTTATTTTATAGAGTTAATATATGTATTTTAAAATTTTAGTTTAATAGTTTAAAATAGATGTTGATATAAAATTAATGAGTAAAACTAATAAAAATATTTGAATATGATACATGACTTAAAATTATTACACATAAACTATTTTTTAATTTATTTTAAAAAAAGATGTTACATGTAAATGCACCACTTTTAATAAAAGAAAAATTAAGGAACAATAACTCCTAAAAATGTTAAGGATTCCTCTTTCATATACCATAAATCTTAAACCCTAAACGATGCAGACAATTAAGCCAGAGACTATAGACTATTTGCTGTGCACAAAACAGGGAAAATCCAAGCCAAGATATATGATCATAAGTGCAATACTCCATATCCTCAACCATGTAACCCATTTTAAATGCTTCCCAAAAATTAAGCATGGAAGCAGCGAAAATCCAACTCCCTTGAAAATTAGAAATACTTGCGCATGTATTCAATATTCCTCCTAAAACTTAAAAGTTAAAAGTGTATTTTAGCTAAAATGTGAACCTATTATTGAATATGGAGTACATCCTGCAAATATGAGTGTTTATCATGCAACATAAATGGAGAGTTAGCTATTCAAAAGTACACATCAAGTCTTCTATTGTTATATTTGTGCACATCGACAGAAGTCCAAGCCTATCTGATCTGTTGCAAAATGGAATCGAGTCAAAATGACTCCTAGCCACCATCTTCTTAAAGGCTTTTCCACTAACATCACACTTCGTAATCATGCCAGAAGTCGAAGTTTATGGCTTCAATTTTATCCATTCCCTTTTCAACCCCAGAGCATTATTTTGCCACAAAATGTAAATGTTAGGAAGGTCATCTATATTTTTCAATATTTATTAAAGTTCTCAAACACTCACTAAGGCAAATGGAGAAAAGGTACAGTAAAAAAAATAGAAAAACAACGCACCAAACTATAACCATAACGCTAGTACTTAAACACCACCAATAACCTTTTTCCAAATTCCTCCTTCAAACCAAATAAACTTCAAGATTACTTATATCATACCACAGTCCCCTAATGTTGGTCACGCACATACCAACCTCTAGAAAGTTTTCATAGGTCTCCTTCGACATTGTCATCAAGGACACTCACCAATGAAGGTCATCTAGGTATTTGGAAATTGAAATTGAGGAAGGACTAAGAAATTAACCAAAAATCATGTAACATATATTCATCAAAGTTGTGTAAGGGTATATTAGGAGAATTGAATTTTATAACTTTTTGAAATTGAAAACATATTTTTAATTTTCTTTATTTCATTATTTGGCTATACTACTATAATTGCTTCTCAAATAGTAATTTTCAATGCTTTTCAAAATGTTAAAATATTTAGTTTATCAAAAAACACTTTTTAAAATCCAATGTGAACAAATTTCCAAGCTAAAAAATTAAAAAAAATTTCAATCCATTTTATTTGAAAAAAAGGCCTTAGCCCATTTCTTTTTTTTTAGTTGTTTGATTTTAATAAGCTCATTTTGTCTATTGCTATTAAAAAAAAAAAAGAGCCAACGTGTGTCTTTTTTTTTTTTTTGAGTTAAACAAAAATGGAGAAAAAGGAGCAAAAAAAAAAAAGATAAGAAGTATGTGAAGAGCATGTCCGTCCTAGAAATCACGCATGTGGAAAAAGAAAAAAACGATGTCTAGCAAGACAATGAAGTTGATGCTGAAGCGTGCAAGCGCCTAACAAAGTCGTTGAAAACATGCACAGGAGTCAAAAGCAGCTGACATCGAATAAGAACAAGTCAGGAATTGCAGCACCGAACAATGCACGAAAAGATTGGAGAATCTCATGAAATCAGCAATCTGATGACAACAAAGATTTTTTTCATTGAACGGCTGTATAAATGGGGGAATTCTCTTATCACCAGAAAAAAAAAATTTCTCATCACCATTCCTTATCCAAAAATACTTCCAACAAATAACAAAGGAGAGAATACAGACAGAGATTAGAGACTAATTTCAGCAAGTCACACAAGGAAAATACAGAGAGATTAGCAACAAATATAGGCAACAGATCCAGCAAATTCAGTCCAACAACAAGCAGAAAATAAGGTAACAGCAGTATCATCATCATCTAAAAATTAATAAAAAAAGCCTACGAAAGGGAAAAAGGGAGAGAGGCCGCGGCGGTTCTTCCACCACCACCGCGGCCTCACATCATCATCATCCTCGCAAGCTCATTCTCTTCCTCATCATCATCACAGCACAGCCAACACCCTCCCTCCGCCATGCATCACCTCTGTTAATCATCATCAAACCCAACTATCACTTTCAACCTTTAGATTTGCAGCTCCACAAACATCATCATCATCATCCTCAATTAGATCTGCCACCACTGCCTTGCCTCCCTTTCCACCTCATGCAACCACCACCAAACAGCCCCTCACAACCACCGATTCTCTCCCTCCAACGCACTCCCTCCATCTCATCCCCATCGGATCTGCCTTCCTTTGCCGCCAACCGTCACCATCATCAAAACCACCGTGAACCTTCCTTCCCTCTTAATCCCTCTCTCTCTCAGCCACCGCGCGCTTGCCGTGGCAGATCGGGCGACCACCGTGTGGGCACATCGCCGTAGACCCCACCTCACCACCGCGGCCCTTTCTTCCTCCCTTGGTCGTAGATCTTTCTCTCTTTCCCTCTCTCTTTTCTTCTATGTGTGTGAGTGTGTTTGTGTGGTTGGGTAAGTGATTTGTGTCAGTGTGCGCGTGGATGTGTTAGTGTGTGGGGGTTTGGAATTGTGCCAGAGTAAAACCATCTTCCTTCGCCTCATTGTAAAGTTTTTTTTTTTTCACCGAAAGCAAACATTTTTTTGTCTTTCCCTTTCCGTTGAAGTCACAGCACTCTCCATGTATATTCGAACCCTATGTCCCTGTTTGCTTTTTTAAAAAAAGAGCCAAGCTTTTCAACTTGTCGGTTCTTTATATATATATATATATATATATATAGTTTGTGTTAATGAGAAATGGGGCTACTGTTGCTAATATGTGTCAATTTGTATACTTACAAGTCCGAGATTTTTTTTTCTTTAAATATGTGTCAGTTTGTATACCTAAAAGTCCGAGATTTTTTTTCCTTTAAACAAAAAAGAGGATATATATATATATATATATATATATGGCTAAAACTTGTATATAAAGATTTTTTTTTTGGACTAAATCTTGTATTCTAGTCTGTTTCAAGATAAATAGAGAAATGAGTGGAATTCAGATTTTCAAATTAACTTAGTTATGACGACTTGTAAATTTTATGTCTAGATATTTTAGTTAAAGCTTGATATTCTAAAACTCCATTTTAAAATAAAATAAAATAAAATCAATCAACCCACAATTATATTTTAAAGAACTACGTGATTTGAGTTTTTATTGCAGGAGGATACGTAGGAGGTGATTCGATCTGTCAAATCAAAATTAAATTTTCATAATTTTTATTTTTATTTATTTTTTATTTTTTTATTTTATGAGACTTTTTATTTAATTTACACTTTTCATTTATTTGGGGAATTTTGGATAAAAAATATTAATTTAGCCGTAACGGTTTGTTAACTTAATATTGCGGGCATTTGAACTTGAAGGCTAATGATTCAAAATTTCCCTGAAAATTTATTTATTTTCTTTCCTTCTTGTAAAAAATATCAAAATAAGTTTGTTAGTTATTTGTAAATATTTTATGATTTATAAGAGATCTTTTTATTTCCATGTATTCAACTTGTCATATTATTTCAAATAAATATGTTAATTTAGTCGCTTTAAACTGGTATTTTGGACATTTGAATTGTGATTTGATGTTCCAAAATTTCTTTTTTTTAGAAAGATTTTTTTAATTTTCTTGTAAATAAAATAAATATTTTGAAGGTTATTAATAATTTGCACAAATCAATAGGTCCAAAGGGGTGTACTAGGGTGCGTAGGATTAAATCCTCCTTCTTATGCATGGCTGACTTCAACTGAATCTGGTTAAAAATTTTTTTAAAAATAAATGGTTTTTCCATGTTTTCCATTTTGAATAACTTGTGCAAGCTCAATTTTAACTAACTCTTTTTTCGTCCGCAAATTGGACACCCAAATAAATATTTTTCTCTTATTTTAAGGCCCATTTGAATAAATAACTTATTTAAATTCTTATTTAAAAGTAACTTTTGAAGTTATTTTATTTTTAGATAAATAGTAACAAAGTGTTTATTTTAACTTCTCACCAAACACTAAAAATGACTTTTTTATAAGTAAGAGAATAAATGTGATTATTAACTTCTGAAAAAGTTGAAAAAAGGTAATTAACATTATTATCCAAATGGACCAATATATATTAAAATATAAAATAATTCATTCATGAGTTACTTTTTAGAATTCACTTTCACATATAAACATTTAAATAAATTATTTACGCAAGAAGTCCAAATAAATGTTTGCAAAGAGAGGAAAAGCCTTGTAGATGGTTATAAATTAGTTTTACGCATCGTATTTTCTTCCAAAACGTGGACAATGTGCTCATCAAATCATGAACATTGTTTTCACTTTTCTCCACTTTGTTATCTGCTGTGTCTGAAGATCAACGTTGTGTAGATTCAGTTGCTAAAATTATGTACTCAATTTATCGGACGCCCAAAAAGGTTATAGTAAATATAATTTTCTTTATAGTACTAAAATTAGAAATATATATATATATATGTATATGTTAAATAAAAATTAAAATACGTAATTAATAATGCCAAACTTGGAAACCATATTTAATCATCTACTTTCTTATTTTTATTATTTTTAATTTTATTGCTTGTAATTTCATTTATATTTTTATTTTTCATTAATATACCTTTCATATATGGTTTTAAATTTTTCATTTTATGGTGAATCATGACTATTCATCTTTTACAATATGTAATATTTTTAATTTATTTTTAAATTTTTCTAAAGTTATCTTGAATGAAGTGATTCATCATAATAGTAATAACAATTAGAAATAAACGTCAATATTTCAATAATATTTTAAAGTTGTAATATATATATATATATATATATATATATATATATATATATATATGTGTATGTGTGTGTGTGTGTGCGTGCGTATGCGCATGCCGCTCATGTATTCTTCACTATAGTATACATTTATTACACACAGTGAAAAAAACTATCAAGTGAATGTGTACTCCTAAGCCCTTTGTATTATCAAATTTATTAACTATTTCAGTAACTTTTCTTTTAATTATTTTTTGTTTTAATTTTTTATATTGCATCTTATTGATAATCTATGGTAGTTTAATTTTGTTTTATGTATGTTTAAGCATATTACTAATTTTATAGGATGAATTTAGTTACTAATTTTACGTACGTGGACATATAGCAAGTTACAATTATTTAATTTAACTTTCTTTTTCTTAGTTAATAATATTTTTATTTATTTCATTTAATTGATATCAATATCAAGATATACATATATATATATATAAAGGATGATTATAAGAGAAAACAAAAAATTTTCTCAATAATAACAAAAATATAATTCCATTTGCATATTTTAAGAATTTTATAAACTTTTTTTGCTCACACAAAAAGAAAAAATTTGGTTGTGGCCAATAAAATTAAATAGTTTGTAGGCATCTCCATATTTTGTAATAATTTCAAACATATATGTAAAATAAGAAATAAATAGAAGTATGGTTTTAATAGAATTATGGTTTTAAATAATTATACTAGTATTTTGATACCCTCTCCCTATCTCCATATTCAATCACGTTCACTTCAACAGTAACCCAATTCAACGTGTGAGTTCTAAACACTACCCAAAAAAAATGTGAGTTTTAAAGCCATTTATTCATTCATTCGTTTTTTAACTACCAACATGATGTTTGGATTATCAAATGTATAGGTTTTAAAATTGTATAGTTATTATAAAATAGTATGCGCTATATTAAAAAACAACCATCTTCACCACATCAATATTTTTCCCATTCAAACTTTCAATTTTTTTTATCTCCCACCTTGCATCTTCACTGTTAATTAATTCCTTCTTCACCTGTAATCTTTCAGATCATTTAAATACAAAGCCGTATTCTTTATGTTAACCTATTTTTTCAGTTGGCTTCTGCTTTCTTCTTGGAACATTATTGGGTTTGAGGTTCAATTTCTCTTTTTTTTTAATTTTTTAATTAAAAATGCAAATTTTACTCAGTCTACCATTGTTCTAATCCGTGCTTATGGATTTTTGCTTGAAGTTCGAGAGTCTTGGCATAAGCTTCCAAGAATTAGAGGTAATATTCATTTGAAGAGTCAAAAAAGGCAAGTGAATTGATAGCATCTTCCAATAACTAAAAGAGTATCATAAATCTAGGAATTAACCAAGAGTGCCTCCTCTAGCTAGCTAAAAATAGTTTCTTCAGTGATCTTTTTTCCTTCAGCTTCAAAAAGTGTGTTGAGCTTGGCTGTGCAATTCAAACTTTTCTATCACATACCACAAGCACAAGGTAATTTATTTTCTTTCAGTACTTATTATTTTTGTACCTCTATTTCTTATTTATCTTAAATGTGAAAAAATTCATAGAAAATATTGCATTATTATTTACACCACAATTATTATTTTGCATAACTTTACCTGACATAGAATTGCAAATAATAAGCAATGAAAGTAGAGTTAATTATAAAAAAAATTCAAATATTTAATTAACAGATAGTGTTTTTTTAAAAAAATATTTTCCCAAATGAAACAAATTCAAGCATTATGTTTTTCATACATCTTATAATATAAATAGCAAATGTGACTGTAATTAATCTTACTTTTGTGTATAAATAAACTCCATAGAAAAACTCATGATGAAAAAAGACTCACCCCAATCACCTGATCTCATTATTTTTATTTTTTTTTGATACACTTAGAGAAATACAATAACTTTTTTAAATTAAAGAAATACAATAACTTTGGTAAGGAGATGTCATGAAAATTCCATATTATCACTTTGTATATTATTTATTTATTTATTTATTTTGTTTTACTGACTTCATATGTTAAATTTTTATTTTTGTTAAAATGGTATATGAGTTCATTCTTAACAAAATTAATATATTATTCATAATATTATTTCAGGCAATAGATTCAGCTTATGTTTATTATAATATTTTTACCTTTTAATTTGATTTGATATGATATACCACTTTTAATTTTTGTTTGAAAAAAATTTTACTCTTTTTCTTATTATAACGTATCATTTGATAGTCTTTTGTAAAATATAGTTTTAAATTTACAATAATTCAAATATAAAAAACCTCATTATTTTAAAGTTCTAAACACAATTAGTCTTAGTGTGCATTTGGATGGAACAATTATAGGGAGAAATGTAATTTTTAGAAGGATTTAAAATTTATCATAATAAAATATCTTGTTTAGATATTCACTTAGAAAAAAATTACAAAATTTAAGAGATTTTAAAAAGGAATTTTATCTATAAAATAGAGGATTTTAATTTTCACCTATAGAGAAAGAATTTTAAAAATCCTTACACGTATAAGTATATATATATATATATTTATAATTTTGGTAAGTCTCACTTTTATTATATTCTATTACAATTTTTTATATTTATGAGATTTTGTTTAATGTTATTTTTAATTTATTTTGTTGCATTTTAAATTTTTTAATATTCAGTTTATATTACATGATATTACATTTAAGTATCATTCCATTTTATTTATATAACAATTAAATCTTATAATTCAAATTTAAAATATTTTGTAAATAAAATTTAAGATAATTTATAAAATATGAACTCATTATAATTGATTTTAGATCAGTTGAATTTTGATTATTAATAAAAAAAGATTTATTTTTTAAAAAATATTTTTTTAAAAAAATACATTATATTTTTCAAATTAAATATGTTAAAATCAAGGTAATATAACTACCTCACCCAAACAAAGTATTTTACAAATGAAAAAAATATAATTATCTATCCAAATAAAAAATTTAAAAATTGAAAGGAATTTAATTGAAGTATTTTAATTTCCTAATATTTTAAATTTCCTTATATTTTGAAAATATTCTATCCAAACGCACACTTATTCTTTCTGAGAAAAGTTTTTTTCTCCTCTTGATAGCTTTGTAAGATTATTTATCTACTATATATATGTTAAAATCCATCCTTTGTTTAATAAGACATCCTTAGATTTTTTTGAAATTGTGAGTACAATGGAAGAAACAAAGAAAGATGCGGGTTGATTCAACAGTACCAAAACATCCTTATTTATTTAGTTTATTTTTTCTAATTATATATTGATCATCGTAATTGATTAACTCATTAGTCATCATAATAGACAGGTTCAATTACAACTGAAATCTCTCAACACTTTAAAAATAAAATTAAAAAGTTTGACAAAGCTTATTTAGTTAACAAATAATTTGGTTAAACAATTTTTTTAAAAAAAAGTAGATGTAAATAGACGAATAAAACATTATTATAGTATAAAAATTATTTTGAATTTGATTTTAATAGTACGTAAAAATAGTTTTCAGAAAAGTCTTATTAGTTAAAATTTTATTTTATATTAATATTTGTAGAAGTTATAACTTAAATCACATGTTTATATAATAAAATTAAAATTAAATTATATCTTCAGTTTCTGATTCGTTTATATTAATTTATGAAAGAATTAAGACTACATATAAAATTCTATTCTATTGTAAATTACAACGTCCAAATAAAGTTAGTAATGCTGAAATGAATACTCATAATTTAAACTAATTTAATTCCAAAAATTAATGAGGTTATGTATAAAATTCATTATTACTTTCAATAACACCATTTTATATATAATATTGAAAATAATACTGATAGTAGAATTTTACAGTCGAGTATTTGTTTAAAATTATAGACTTTGAGATTTTTTTGTTTTTTAGATTTGTATTCTATGAACAAATGGCATCTAATGACACATTATACTCTATTTATAATTACCAGATTAAAATAAATGAATTCAAAAAATTATGCTTAAAAATATTTACATAAAACAATAGTATACTTAAAATTGTTCTTGAAAATATCTAAGAGTTGACTCTTTTACGTATAATAATATTTTTTATTTCATGTGATACCCAAATTATTAATGTTAAAAAATTTAAATGTTTATTATTTTTTGGTATGCTTTTATGTATGACTTTTTAATACATTTTTATGTTAATAATAATAAAACAATACTAAACCACGCTTTTATTAAAAATTTCTAAAACACGAGTTCCAGCATTTTTTAGGTTATTTTTTTAGTTTTTGCTAATATCTTTGTGGTATGAATTATTTGTTATTTGTCAACATTATTTTATTTTTTATGAAACGTTCTTAATTATAATTATTTAAAATTTCTGTATATTTTACACAAGCTGAAATATCATTGCAATAACTTTTACAGCTGAAAAAATAAAGAAGGAAAGAGGTTAGCTCAATTATATTTAAACTCCAACGTATAATTATATTTAATTTTAAATAAAATAAAAATAATTGTCTATTTAACCTTTTTTAATCCTCTACTTTTATTAAACAACGGTTTAATAAGACATCACATATAAAGAAAAATAATAATAATAACACATGTGGGATGAAGAATATTTTAGAAAAAGTGCAATACTGACTCCTTTAAATGACATTATTGATTAAATGAGATTATATTTTTCACATAATTGGCGGGTCTATCAAAACAATACAGAAGTTCATAACAGATAGCACAACATGAACTTATGTAGAATTATTAAATACTTGAAATTTTACTTGATTCCTAAATCATTATTTGCAACTAAAAGAATGAGTGATAGTTATGTTACTCATGAACATAAATCCTTCATTAAATGTAAAATGGTAAAACTACTTATTATGCATTTGAGAGATTGGGACAAAGAAGCAAAAACTATTAGAGGAAGTAAAATTAATGCACAAGTACTTATATATCAAATAGTTTTGACAGCAAATGACTCAAATAAGCCTTTTATTTTATCAAAGAAACAATTTTCCTAGAAAATCCTCCTATGTAATGACAATAAACAAAAGTCAAGACCAATAATTGAATCATGTCATGGATAATTATATGTGGCATTATCAAGAGTGTTTCATCAAAAGAGTTGAAAATTCTTATAGCTTTAGGAGAGTATAAAATATAAAAAATATACTATAAATATAGTTTATAATAAAGTACTAAATAAAGTTATTTAATATAATTACTATGATCCACTTTATTGTGCACAACAAATAAAGAAAATCATTTAATATATTCTTATCATATATAATTTTTAATAATTACAAAGTTTTCTTTAAATATTGAATTTAAACTTAATCACACACTTAAATTTCTTTTTTAGAATTAAAACTTATAGAATAAAATCATAAATTTTCTATTAAAATATTCTATTTTCATTTGGATACGTTGTATATGTAAAGTTAAAAAGAGTACCAAAATATACATTTCTAAAAATAATTAAATCAAAATTATATTACATAGGTATCAAATTTTGAATGTAATTTTACTTTATAAAATTATAAATTTATTTATAGTAATTTATTTTATACTAAAATAAATTACTTGATTTATAAATATACACGAAACATTTTACCACTAAATAAAATATCCATAATATTGAATATAAAATTTAAAATTTGGATACATTTTTCTTAATTTTATATTTTTAAATAATTTTAGGTTATAATTAATCTTCGAATTCTATGTTCTTCCTAGTTATAACTCAATAGTTTCGTTTCTTCAGAAGAATTTTATCTTTAAAATAATCATTTCAAAAAATGCAAATGATGACATATAATAAAATATAAATGTGAATTTTTTTTTTTGTTCATACATCACAAAAGAAGTATATATGTTAGAAATGATCATTATCAACTAATCTAATATTTGGAGACAATGATTATTGCGTTATTTAAAAAATATTTATTTTAATTTAAATGACCTTTTAGCTTTTAAAATTTATATGTTATTAATTTTAAAAATATAGAAAATGAGATTAGACATTTCAATTAAGGGTCCTGACCTATAAATTCAAAAATACTACGCAAGAAAAAAATCTTGAGACACATCTCATCATGATCTTAAAATAATATATTTGAAGTGCATACTATAAAAAATTATGCAAAAATTATATATTACCCAAAAATAAAAATATCTTTGGCATATAAAATCTATAAAAAAAAATAGTTAATGTTAATCGTTATGTATTATATGCATTTTAGAATTTAATATAAAAAATATAAAAGTGTAAAATGCTTATATAATTAGGGATTAAATTTTAATGAACTAAGAGCATAAAAGAATTTTATATTCCTATCTAATTATATATAATCACATGAGCAATTATGATTTATTCTCACACTTGAGTATACTTTCTTAAAAAATATATATTAGTAAACAGTGAACATCATCGAAGTAAATGCCGTTTTCATTTTTAGGTACGTTTTAACTATTTTTTAAATCACTTAATTCAATAATTATATCAAATTTTTTAATAAATTGAAAATTGCACTTACTTTTTCTGAAAGAAAATTAAATGAAAACGTAACTCGTAACGAAACTCTTGAATTAGTTTATATATCTTAAATCTTGTTTCTTTATTCTAATTTGATTTAATTAATTAACTGAAAAATAAAAATTTCCAGTAATTATTAATATTGCAGCCAAAAATTTATTGAGGGAGCACTTGAAGAGTTGAAAGAGAATAGAAAGAGAGATAATGTGGTATAAAAAGTTATTTGAGCAATTAATTAGAATAGGATCGAATTACTAAATTGTCCATATTATAAATCTTATTTATAAAAAAGAGAATTTGGTTTGTTGTAAAAAAAATGTGGAAGATGATGCACGTGAATATGTGAAAGTTAGCAATACATACATACATTGACTTGGATACAAGCTTTTTTTCATAATTTTGTTCTTTATCCTGTTGAGTTATTTCTTTATTTAAGTTCTATTTCTTGTCTTTAGAGTAAGTTCTGTTTGTTAGTTCTAATTTAGTATACTGTAAGTGGGAGTTGTTTATATTGGTCAACTTAGATAGTGGTCCAAGTAGTATGTCTTGAGTGAGGCAGTGAAATTGTTAGTTAGCTAGGGTGCTCCCATAATATAAAACCTGATAAGATTAATGACAGTCATTCTTAGAACTTTAAGTAATTTGAACTTAAGAAGAAATAATGAGATAGTAGTAAGAACAAATAGTGAAGAAGCTTCAACATCCAATAACAATAATAGCTCCTCAACATAATTACAAATAATGAGATAGTAGAAGAAAGACTGCATAACTAGTCTATACTAATAATTAGAAAAAATGAAGTTTATAAAAGCCAATATTTTTTGCAACAAAGAGATGAAGAAATTCATATGTTATAATATAGTTATCCAGGAACAAGTAATAATAATATAATAAATATATTAGAAACTGAAAAAATAAGAGAACATAAAGAACAAAGAATTAATTTTAGACATTTAGGATTCACACAAGTTGTGGCAAAATCAAACTTTAAGATAGGAATAAATATTCCCATACTAATAATACTAAGAGACATAAAGTTTAAAAAATTTGAAGATTCATTAATTACCTTATAAAGTAATTGTCATGATAGTCCAGTTTTCTTTAATTGTTATTCTAACTTTACAATGAATATAAATAATGAATATACTTCAGAGGCCATAAAATTATATGTAAAAACCCCTAATGATATAATAAATGAAAAATATTATCCTTTCTAGATAATATATAGAATATATTATAAAGTAACTAAGATAGATTATAATTTGAGAGCTTTAAAACAATCTCCAAGAGATGAAACCATATTGGTACAAGCAAATCTAAGAAAAACCACCGTACAAGTCCCTAAGAAACTAAAACATTCAGAAGTAATAAAGTATGTCCTTGAAGAACGGTTATTAGAAGATGTAGTAGAACAAATGAAAATTGAAAATACAGAGGTAAGAAAGATAATTCAAGAAGGAAACAATATAAGGTTAAGAATGAATAGATCAGCATCTATAAAAATATGAGAACCTCATATATATAAACCTGAATCCTCTAGACATTCATAGATGGATCAACAATTAACATAGATATTAGAGGAATTGATAATAGTAAAGCTAGAATAGCAACTCTGGTCTATGAGGGCACCCAATATTCTCCAACCGCATCACAAATATTAAATGTATTAACTAAAAGAGAACCTTTTAAAATTGATAAAGAATGGATAAGAATAGATTTTGAAGCTAAATATAATAAAAAAAAATTAAGAAAATGGTATTTTAGAACATTTAATAAAAATGAGACGAAGAAATTAGGAAAATATTTTATTAATATATGGAAGATAATGAGATTAATTTATATATCTTTAATTGGTTAAAAAATAATTATGAAGAAACAAAGGCAAAAGAAATTTGTCCCTTAGTAAAAGTCACATCCACCTGGAAAACGGCCTAGAAAAAGTAATAAAATCAAAATATCCTCCAAAAGAAAATACAATAATAAAGGTTTCAAGATAATCCTGAAGTAGAAATATCCCATGTAAAGACACAAGCCTAGAAGGGAATACAGACAAAAAATACATCAAAAAGGTAAATCAACAAATAAATTATTCAAATGTAATGCTAGAAACTATGGGTAAATAGCTAGAAAGAATTGAAAGCAAAATGGACAATGATAGTACTAGCAATAGCATAAGTAAAAGCCAAATATTTACTAGTACAAGTAAGAGTCAAGTAACTCCAAAATCAATAGAAACCCCAATATACAAAATAAATAGCAGCTCTAAAATCTTTAAGCCTAAAACTATCGAAGTAGATATAGAAGATACTAAAGGAAAAAATAAAAAATTTGAATTTAGGGAAAAAGCCATAAATACTTTAGAATTAGAGGTAAATAAATTAAGCTCTAAAGTAAATAATTATCCGAGCAAAACTAAGGAATTATTATGCAAGGCCTACACTAGTTGATTTAAGTTTTGAAGAAAGAACTCAAATGGTACAAAATTCCTTCACTAGAGCAAGTTTAGAAGAATGGAATCTAGATGGAATGAGTGAACAAGCTCTATTAGATCTTACGTGTCAAATGGCAATGGTAGTCATAGCTTATAAGTCAAGAAATATGCTAGAAGCCAATACAACAAAAACTATAACCCAAGGATTTACAGGACGGTTAAAAGGATGGTGGGATAATTTTCTAACCAAAGATGATAGAAATACAATACTTACTAGTGTAAAACAAGAAGGTGAAACTATAGTATTAGATGCAACAACAACTTTAATCTTTTCAATAATTAAAAACTTTATAGGAGATCCAAGCATATTTAGAGAAAAAATAGGAATCCAATTAATTAATTTAAAATGTCTAACTATGTCTGATTATAGATGGTACAAAGATGTGTTCATGTCAAAGGTAATGATGAGCAAAGATGCAAATGCACCCTTTTGGAAAGAAAGATTTGTAGTAGCCTTACCAAGATTATTCGAAAAGTAATCCAAAAATTATAATCTCACTTTGGCACTCAAATTCCTTATGAACAATTAATTTTTGGTCAAATCCATAATACTATAGTAGAAACGGGAATAAAAGTTTGTACTAATGTAAAATTACATGATAGAATGAGAAAGGAAAAAATAAATAGTAGAAAAGAGTTAAGAACCTTTTGCCAATAATATGAAGTGGATCCTCTAAGAGCACCTAGTAATCAGAAAGAGACATAAGAAAACAAGCTAAAACTATGAAAGCCAATAATCTCAGAAAATATTATAGAAAGCAAAGCTATCAACCTCCACAAACTTATCAAAACAAACCAACTCCTACAAAGAGAAAGTGTAAAAGAGTGATTAAAAAAGAAAATATGTGCTGGAAATGTGGGAAACCAGAATACTATGCAAAAAATTGTAGAGTACAACAAAAATAAATGAACTAACCAATGAAGAATTAAAACATACTTTATTAGCAATATTAATTAATTCTAAGCCAGAACCAGAATTAGGAAGAAGAAATTACTAGTGAAGAAGAAGAAGCAATAGATAATGAAATCTATTAAATAGATAAAAACTCATTAGAAGGATCAAAAATCAGGAAGAAGAAAATCCTGTTTTAACAAGAGACCAAACAACAATATTAATATCAATAATAAACAAATTAGAAGACTCACCACTGAGAAATGAATTCTTCCAACAATTAAATTAATTAATTCTAAAAGAAGAGCAACAAGTGAAAAGAAATAAGACCAATATAAATAAAAGAAGTTTATAATAGATTTAAAGTTTCTAAAGAATTAGTTACAGTAAAAGATTTACAAAATGAAATTAAAACACTAAAACAAGACATTTTGGACTTAAAGCAACATAATATTGCATTAGAATTCATATTATTAAAATTAGAAGGAGAACAAATTATAAAAGTACAAAATCCAAAATCAATAACTATTAAAAAAAACCTTGAAGAAATTGAAAGTTCTATACCTTTTACTAATATATTAAGCTTAATAGTCACTCATAAACGGTGGACAAAAATCACTCTTATTGTAAAAGAAGAAAGATTTAGTTAACAGCCTTAGTTGATTCAGCAGACATTAATGCTATACAAGAAGGAGTAATACCAACTAAATATTATGAAAAGACAACTGAAAGAGTTTAAGAAGTAAGAAGCAGATTAAAAATAAATTATAAGCTTTCAAATGCAAAAGTTTGTAAGAACAAGATCTGCTTTACAACCTCATTTGTATTAGTAAAAAATATTATGAACACTATAATATTAGGAACCCTTTTATAATTCTTTTGTATCCTTCTTGGACAACAGAGAAAGGAGTAGAAATATACGTAGTACAGAAACTCCAATCCTTTTTGAATTTTTAGAACCACCAAGAAAGAAAGAGTTAAATTTATTATAAGAAGCTTCAATATTAGGAGAAAAAATAAATAAAAGGAACATTAATAAATCAAAAACAAAAAAAAATTAATTTATTAAATAGGGAAATCCATTATAAAAAAATAGAAGAACAAATACAAACACCTAAAATATAAAAAATAATAAAAGAATTTAAAAAATAGAAAAAAAATTTGTGATAATAATCCAATGATATTTCATCATAGAAAAATACATAAAATATTTTTATCGTATGAAGAAGGATTTAAAGAAAAAGATATACTAACTGAATCTAAGCCAATACAAATGAATGAAGAATATCTGAAATATTATAGAAAAGAAATACAAGAATATTTAGAAAAGTGATTAATAAGACCCTCCAAGTCTCCTTGGAGTTATTCAGCATTTTATGTTATGAAAGTATCCATCCAAATTAGAAAGGGAGCCCTAGATTAGTAATTAATTACAAGCCATTAAATAATGTTTTAAAATGGATTAGATATCCTTTACCTAATAAAAGTTGTAACATATCCTGCTACTTTATGGATTGACGATGCCACAAACCAACACAAGTCCTTTCAGCATGCTTTGTTGTTATTCACACACTTCCTGGGAAAACTTCTCAAGAGGTCACCCATCTCAAAATTTCTCCAAGCCAAGCACGCTTAACCATAGAGTTTTTTAGTGATAGGCTACCGAATAAAGATGCATCTTATTGGTATAGGTAGTACCAATCAATTTATATATGTCATCCTTAATGTATAGTCCCATACCTACACAGTCTCAAGATCCTTCTCATTTTGGTGTGTAATCGGTTCATGTACCCTGAGCTTAGAGGCTTGCTAGGAGCCGCTCTTTGTTGATGTCTTCTTACACCGGCGATCACTTATTGCCTTCATCACTGGGCGGTACATGCTCACGTTTCACTTGGTTCATCCCTGAACAACATCGTCCTGGGAGAGGTGCGGCTCTGATACCATTTGTAAGCCAGGCTACCAACGATGAGATATTGTCCGCTTGGCACCATCTTACCCAAGGCACCTCATGGTTTTGTTCTTTCCTCTTAGGAGGGAAAATGCATTTACATGGGAGAGGTATCCACATCCTTATAAGGCATGCTTCGTTCCCTCTCCAACGATGTAGGACTAGCTACCTAACCAAGGTTGGCCTAGTTTCCACCCTGCGCGCGCAAAGAGTTGTTAAAATTGGGAGTCGCCACCAAGTTTATTTAAATTGGGAAAACATGGAAAAACCCATTTTATTAAAAAATTGGTTTTTGAAACCGACTTAGCTCGGAGTCGGTTATGCATAGGGAAGGGTAAGATTTTAGTCCTACGCACCCCTAATACACCTTTTAGACGGTACCTTAATTGATTTGTGCAAATTATTAATAACCTTTCAAAATACTCATTTTATTATATTTTTTATTTACAAGAAAATTACAAAAGAAAGAAATTTAGAACACCAAGCTGTCACAACTTCAGTGTCCAAAATCCTGAGTAACAAGCTCTCGGCTAAATTAAATTTTTTAAAAAATAAAATATTTCCTAAACAAATGAAAATTAAATAAAATATCTCATAAAAAAACTCATAAAAAAATTTACAATTAAGACAAAAATTACGAAAATTTAATTTTGACTTGACAGGGATCAATTCTACTCCTACGTATCCTTCCAATGGGGAATTCAAAGTCACGTAGTTGTAGAAAATATTTGTGTGTTGGTTGATTTTATTTATAAAGACAGATTTTATATTAAGGAGCATGAAATCCGTTATTGCACAGAATAAGTTAGCATTAAGCTATTTAATGAACTCTTATGATTCGAATAACAATAAAGGTAACATTTGCTACTCAGCCATCGTTATTGATCATTGCACGGATTAAACATTTTCTTAAAAATTCCTTTTTATTGTTTATTGGAAAGAAAACCATTTTTTATTTATTTTAATGAACACTAATTTCAATCATGGACTAACAAAATTAATTCAAAGACAAACTATTAACTCCGTGAAAACATAAAATGATTAAAAATTTAAAGCAAATCAAAGACCCAAATTACTATTTTTTTATTTTTTTTATTTTTTATTAAAAGGTTTTAACACAAAATTCATAAAGTATTTAGAAATAATTAGATCATTTCCTAAACCAATTTATTTGACCCCCACTCAAATAATTAAAAATAATTGCTAAGAAAAACATCTCACAATCTCTTTTTTTAGTAAATTAAAATAATCAAGTATTTATTTTGAACTAAACTAAATAAAGCTTTTTTGTTTTTAGTTCAAAATAACCCAAAATAACTCAAACTCCAATCAAACAAACTCCAACTAAAAATAAGATAAACAATAATCATACAAATAAATCCAAACAAACAAATCTCATTTCTAATCCAATAAAATAAAAACAAATCTAACCAAAATAATAATAATAAACGAAACACTGTCTCACCACCATCACATACACAATCACACATACACTAACACAACACTTTCTCTCTCTTTTACACATGCACACACGCACCCTCACTAACACAACACTCTCTCACACGTTCTCACCCACTCATACTCATGCTTACACATTTCACATACACAATCAAACACTCATCCTAGGAAATAAAAAAAACGGAGAGGAAAACAAGAGTTAAGAAATAAATAGAGAGAGCAAGAGAGAGAAAGAGAATGAGACAGAAATCCAGAGTGAGAGGCAAAGAGGAAGAAGATCGGCGGCCAAAAAGGATGGAAACGAGTCGGCGATGATGAGTTAGAAGATCAGTCCACCACACCGAGCAAAGGGGCCGCGGTGGTGAGGCATTGGCGGAGCGATCGCGACGCTCAGGATGAGACTCGTGCGGCGTTGGCGAGGTCGAGAAAAGAGTTGTAGCGGTGAGCCGATCCACCGCTTCAGCACTATGGCGTCGCGAAGGGAGGCAAGGCTCTCGGTGATGATGTTTGGTTTGGTAGCTATGAAGGGCGGTCTGAAATGGATGTTGGTGGGTTGCGCCGCGAGATGCCCGATTCAGTGAGGGTGGCCTAGAGAGGGTGAGATGTAGCGGTTGCGTGGAAGGTGACCACGGAGGAGGAGGTCGTGGTGATGGCAGGGGGGAAAAGTGGCGGCTGTGTGGCGGAGGGGAAGAGCGGTGGAATGGAAGAATAGATGATGGTACCTGGCGCGAGGCCGTGGCGGTGTTGGGAAAGTGTGGAGGCAGGAAAGGAAGTGTGGAAGTGTGGCGGTTTTGGCGAGAATGATGGTGGTGGTGAGTAGTTCATGGTTTTGTAGGTGTCTATGGGTTTAAGTGGTGATGATGATAATGGGGTGAGGTTCATGGCTTGTTTTGTTGAGAAGGGAAGAGGATGTGATGAGGGAGGATGGTGGAGCAATTGTGGGTAGATTGAGGAAGATGATGATAATATGAGGAGGATGATGATGATATGTGAAGGAAGAGGAGGGCTGATCTAAAGGGTGATGGAGGGTGGCCACGGATGTGGCTATGGTGATGATGATGTGAGGATGATGATGATGCGAGGCCGTGGCTGGTAAGGAGCATCGGCGACCTCCTCTTTCTTTCCCTTTTTTTATATTCTTATGATGATGACTGTTGTTATCACCTTATTCTTTTCTTCTTGTTGGGATTGTAATGTTGTTTCCCCTTTCTCTGGTTCACTATTTTTTGTTTTGAAATTTTTCTTGCTAATGTGATAATGGTGATGGTTGTGAAATGGGATTGGGTTTCAGAATGATGGTGGAGGATGGTTTAGAGTTGTAGCTTGGTGGTGATCGTGGTGGAGACCTTTGGAAAGTGAGGGGTTCGCATCAAGATGATGTTGGTGTTGTTGAGTTTATGGAAGTCCTTAGAGAAGGGATCGTGGTATGAAAATGATGATGATGCTGTGATGGTGTGGGATCTAAGGAAGGAGGTGATGGTTGTCAAATGAAAGTGATTGAGGGTCGTTGTTAAGTTTTTAGCCCTCCCTCTTTCACGCTCATTTTCCTCTTGTAACTGGTTCCCCTTCCAGAAAGAAAATTGTCATTATGCAATTAGTGGAATGAAACACCATCATGGTGTCACCACTTTTGTTACTTTTCATTATGTTTCCCCATCATCTCCCGTGTTTGCATATCTTGCCAAGAATAGATAGCAGTGACAACCATTGCTTCTCTATCACCTTTTTTTATTTTTTATGCACATAGACTAAAATATAATATAATAGAAAAATGAACTTTGGGCTAAACTGAATTTGGATTAAACACAATAAACTTATCAACATGGGTCAATTTTTGGGATTTTTGTTTTATGGGCCGGACAAAATGAACACACCCCTAAAGGGCCCAAGCGTCTGGCACATCATTTGATCAGGCACTAATACCATTTGTAACATACCGTGCTACTTTTTGGATTAACTCCATAAACTAACATGGGTTTTTTCATGTGCTTGTCCTCACTCAGACACTTTGGAAAACTTTCAGAGATCACCCATCCAAAATTTCTCCAAACCAAACACGCTTAACCGTGGAGTTCTTTAGTGATAGTTATCGAAAAGAAGATGCGTCTTGTTGGTATAAGTAGTACCAATCAATTCATATAAGTCATCATTAATTGTATAGTCCCATATCTAGGTCTTAAGACCCCTCTCATTCTGGTGTGTAATCGGTTCATTATGTATCCCTCTGCTTAGAGGCTTGCTGAGGTCTCTTGTTGTGCCTTCTTGCACCTAGATCACTCCTTGCTTTCGTCACGGGTGTTACAAAAGTGATTTAATTAAAACATTGAATAATGTTAATATATTTTCAAAATTTGATATAAAATCAGGATACTATCAAATATCTAAAAAAAAAAAGATAGATATAAAACTACATTTGTAGTCCCTTTGGACATTATGAATGGAACATAATGCCTCAAGGACTTTAAAACGCTTGAAGCGAATTTCAAGAAATTATGAATAACATCTTCTATTCATATATGAAATTTTCTATTTTGTATTTAGATGATGTTTTAATATTCTCTAAAGAAATTAATTAGCACATACAACATTTAGAAAAATTTATTGAAATTATAAAAGAAAATAGATTAGTTGTATTAGCCAAAAATGAAGATATTCCATATTAAAGTAAGATTTTTTGGATATAAGATTTATCAAGGAACTATTACCCCAATTAAAAGATCGATAGAATTTACAAAATTTTCCAAATGAAATAAAAGATAAAAAACAATTACAAAGATTTTTAGGATGTCTCAATTATGTTGCAGAATTCATTCCTAATATAGGAACTATTTGTGCACCTTTATACAAGTGTCTTTGGAAAAATCCCGCCATGGGATGAGGAAATGAGTCAAAGAGTTATAAAAGTCAAAAGCATTGTTAAGAGTTTTTCATGTTTAGGAATACCAGACCCCACTATATCATTAATAGTAGAAACTGACACCTTTAACCTTGGTTATGGTGGTGTTTTTAAACAAATCCTTTCAGGATTAATAAAAGAATAAGTCGCCAAATATCATTCAGGTATATGACATCCAACTCAACAAAAGTATTCAAAAATTAAGAAAGAAATTTTATCTATAGTGCTATGCATCACGAAGTTTCAAGATGATTTATTTAATAAAAGATTTTTAGTACAAATAATGTAAGGCAACTCCAAATGTCTTACAAAAAGATGTTAAAAATCTTGTTTCAAAGCATATTTTTGCAAGATGGCAAGTGCTTTTATCATGTTTTGATTTTGAAATTATCCACATAAAAGGAGATAAGAATGCCCTACCAGACTTTCTTACAAGAGAATTTTTGTAAGGCCCAAAATAAGAAGACTAAATACGAGAGCTAATTATGGTCCTCCATTGGATCATAATAAGCAATCTATACAAGCTTCAACATCAAAACCGATGACTATATCAGGTAGTTAAAAGCTTACCATCAATAAGTAAAAGCTCTCTGAAGTACCATTACAACATAAATTTTTAGCCCATCAACCATTAAAACCATCAAATTTATTTATTACCAAGCCATAATCATATGAAGATTATCCTTACATTAAAAAGCCTTAATCCTTATTAGTACTATCTATAGAAAAAGAATGGTTTACCTTAGATAGAAAAATCATGTATGAGCATATTTTCCCAAAACCCTTTCATTGCATACCAGTCCATCTATAAAAAAAAACCCTAGTTTTTTATGAGTTTATTTTAGTTGACACTGAATCTATAGAAGTAACCCATATACCTGATAAGAAAGACCCAAATAGAATATCTCATTCCAAGATGAAAATCCTAAAAGTCTTAACCTTAAAAGACTAGAACCAGAGTCTTTTCTAAGCCAAAGAATTTAGTAGAAAATTTGAGCCTCCACATTATAATTATTTTGATTACATAGAAGCATGGCACCACATATTATACTTCTCTCCAAGCCTTCATTCATGGTTCTTTTGGTTTAAAAAGGGAATCTCTTTACAATTCCCTAAATGGTTTCTCAAGTGGTTCCTAGAATTTGGTTCGATACCCACCATTTTCCCAAAAGCCAAAACCTCATTTTTGGAAGCTAAT
This sequence comes from Dalbergia oliveri, assembly GCA_030441495.1. Classification (NCBI taxonomy): domain Eukaryota; kingdom Viridiplantae; phylum Streptophyta; class Magnoliopsida; order Fabales; family Fabaceae; genus Dalbergia; species Dalbergia oliveri. The sequence continues at coordinate 8,391,268 of JAMLFY010000010.1, forward strand.
CTCATTTGTAACATCCTTATGAATAACCTGGATGATGAAATGGGATTATGATTCAGCTAAAATGGCAGAAGATACGGGCATTTATTTAATCAGAGTCATTAAATTTAGATGGTGGGGAATTTTTTATTTGAATCTCATCAGTAAAATTGCTATTGACGCATGGATGTCTTATTCGCATAATAAGAAGACTAGTTCCTTAGAAGGCCAAGCCTTTACAAGCATCTCCAATAACATAGAATTTGAAAAAGAATCCCAATTCCTGGCACAGAAAATAATTATTGGCAGCACTAGTAGCAATCACGTTAGAAGAAGAAATGCAAGAACAATTAAAAGCCATATCAGTCAAATAGAAGAAGACGAGGATATTAGTTCAAGTCCGGGCCATTATTTTAAAGATAATGAAGACCAGTACAACTTTTGAAGAAAAAGAAGAATTGTAATAATAAAGCAATTCGTAGCATCGCGCAGTAAAAGAAAGCCAAGACAAAAATTATCAACATCTTTCAACAGTAAAAAAAGATAATGATCACGAATCTTAAAAGCAAAACCCCAAGAGTCAAAGCCTACTTTATGCAAGCATGAATTATTATAGTCCTTCAAATAGGAAAAGTAAAAAGTTGATAAGATAGTTGTTTGTCTCTTAGCCATCATTTTAATAGTTAAGTCACGAGCTATTATTGTAATAGTGGATTAGCACCTCTATTAATGAAGTATTGTAAGCTAGAGAAAAAAGCGAGAAAACACTAGCCTTAACTCATTATCAGAAAAACCTTGTATCCCCCACTTGTACAATTTCCCAACATTCAATAAAATCTCTGAAGTTTTGAAGTTTTCAATTCTGAGCAAAATATTTTGTACCTTTGTACTGTAACATCCCCAATTTTTTTTAATATAGTGTTGCTTTATTATATCTTTTTATTTAGAAAGTATGAGGATTTTGTTTAGCCAAAAAATATTCAGGGATAATCATTAAAAAAAATATTTAATTAAAATATTACAATACTTAATAGCTGTACAATTGGAACTTGGCACCAAAATGTGAAATTTTAATTGTTCCCTTGGATTTTATTAAAATTACAAAAATGTCACTAGAGGATAGAAAATAAACTTATAATATAATTAGCTTAGAAAAAGCTAATAGAAACATTAGAAAAGCTTAGAGAGTATCATTAAATTATTAAAAATGATAAAAAAAAATTATAAATACACCTTAAACATAACTTTGATCATAAATATCATTATTAAGTAAATTTGTATGATATTAGCATAATTGCACAAAAATAACCTATCGTGTGATGTCAAATAAATTTAGAAAAATCCTAGAAAATAACTCTAAGTCTAGTAAATTTTTTTTAACTAAGTTATGATATTAGACAAAGAAGACCATGAAATAGGCCTCTCCATTAAACTATGGATAGTGTTAAAAATCACATTGATCTTTAATTAATTAATTTTAACTTAAATTAATCTTAAAATACCTAATTAACTACTTAAACTTTAAGATAACTTTCCTAAATTTTGATTAATCTCACTAATACTCTTAAATAAATTAAATGACATCTAGAATAGTTTATAACTCGGTCTCATAATATATATATATATATATATATATATATATATATATTAAAAAAATGAAATATATTTTATGACATATTATCCAAAGCCAACCATTGTTAACTTAAAAATTCAACAAAGATGGGCTTGTCTCCTTATCTTGTTAAGATAGATCAAATTCACATGGGAGGCTACAAAAATTTTATATATTTTATTTATAGATAATTAATTATTTTAATTAACTTAAAATAGACCTAATTAAGGTAAAAATATATTAAAAATACTAAAAATTGTAGAAAAAATTCATGAAACTTATAGATCACTTATAAATAAGGTAAAAACATGTTCTTGATAATAGATTAAGGAAAATTAATTTTTATGATTATTTTATGAATTATTTAGTATATGTAACTTTAAGATAAATATGTAAAATTTGTCATTTTCATATATTAATCATTCAAGACAACTTGTCACTAGTAGACATGAGGTTCAAACCTCTAGGTTGCCAAATAAGAAGAAACAAATAATTTAAACAATATTTAAATAAATTATTAATTAATTAATTCCTAATAAAACTAGCAATAGTATAAAATACCAAATAAAATATAAATAATTATAGAAAATTATATAAATTTCTTAAATACTTGTATTATATCCCTAATAATCTTATTATGATATTTGAGTAAAAAATTAAGTTATTCACTAATTAATTAACTTAATTAAGATTGTCTAGTTTAAGTAAATTTACCTTATTTTGAATAATTAATTATTAAATTATATTTAAATATATTAAAATTTACTAAATGTATTTAAATCATGTCATTAACATTTTAGTATGTCTTTAAATGATAATTGAGGATTTATTAAATTATTTAGTGTTAGTTTTAATATTTAACTAATTAAACTAATTAAATATGACAAATAAATTATGAAATTAGTAATATTTTAATCATAGACTTTTTCTATAAATAGCACCCCTCTAAACACAACTCCATACTTCATTCTTATATCCAAAATCTATCAAAAATTATAGCCATAATTTCTCTCTTCATTTTCTTTATTTTCACACAAAAACACTTACAAATTTTTAGTAAATCACCTTCAAATTATCACCTCTTCTTATCACCATCTAACATCAACATTTTCCGGCCTTTATAAATGAATTTTAACCCTTAGAGAAGGTTTAGAAAAGTTGAAGAAGTAGTTGGTCTAGCTTTGGTGTAGCTAAGTTTCTAAAGCTCAAAAAACAAGTAGGGTTTTTCTTTCATTAATAAGCTTTATATATAATTTTCATATATGATATTGTTATGATACTCAAAGTTTGTGTTTATGGTTTTCAATATCTTTGAATGACTTAAAGATTGTGACATAAAATACTTAATCTATGTGTATATGATGCATGTTTATTTGTCTACTTATATGGTTGAAAAGTATGCTTAAAGATCATTTTAAATTTTGTTATGCTTTCTTCAAATATTTCAATGTTGTATAAATTGTTGAACCATGTATTTTCATTTAATAAAGCGTTGTGCAAAAGTTGTGAAATTTTAAGATGATATAGCTTGGTTTTGACCTCATTATGTATTTGATTATAAACCATTTTTGGTTCATAAAAAGTGTTTTATTTAATTCATTATAATGAATGAATTTTAAACCTTTGAGCATGAAATATTTAGCTTGGTTTATGTGTTATATTTCTCTTGGGACCATTAAGACTTAATAAGAAATAAAAAGACACTAAAATCTATTCGTATTAATTAATCATGACCTTCATTATGGAATTATAACTTCATAAACATTATTTAGACTATTATGAGTTAAGACTCGCTTGGACTTGATTAAGACAATTTATGATTATAATATTTGGATTTGAACAATGGACTTTGAATTATGAATCTTGGACTATGGACCTTGGAATATAAATATTTGACTTGAATATAAATTTATTAACATTAAGAAATATTATTTACAAAGATTTAAGTTAAGGTCCCATTAGAAACATGACATATAAATTAACTAGTTTCTTGCTTGAAGTGATTTCCTAAAGTTTAGGTATAATTTTGATTATTTCTTTTTAAATATTTCTTGAAAGATTTCATTACTCTTTTATTTACCCTATAATCATATCCTTATATAGATAAAAATATTTTTTCACTTATGTTGAACATGTAAAGGTAATTTACCTACATATTTTCTAAAGATAGATTTGAAATAATTTTGAGTGTATTTAAGCTTATGGAATTAGTAACAAATTACACGAATATTTGAAATTAAATTATTCTATGATTAAAAACTAAGTTATGCATATTTTATTATAAAGGAAATGAATTTATTATAATAGTGTGATTTGGTGCTTCAATGATAATTATAAAGAAATATGAGTTTTATGAATATTTTAAGAATCCTATGTTGTTTGGGTTTTATGTGTAAATATGAAAAATCTTGTGGTCTATATGTAAATATGAAAGAAATTATGAAAACTTTATGTAATTTTCATTTTATGTAATTTTCATTCTTTATATATACTATATGCACTATATGAAATAGACACATAAATAAGTGACATCTGCCCCACCTTGTAGTGGACTTGGTTAACACTTAGTCTTGTAGTTATTAAACAATACCTCAGGCCAGTATTGAAGCGGAAAAGGACGTGGTGAATGTTGTAGTGATACTTGGGCCCACCATGGACAAGGACTTGGCATTCACTGATTAACTAGGGACGACAGCAATGAGTCTCTCAAAGATCCAATATGAAACAAACCTTTCAGACTATAACCATTAGAAGGGAACATGATATTATAAAAGAGAGTTTACAGTATACTCATGATTATTTATTACACTTCTTTTAATACACTTTTATTATGATTGATATTATGTACTTCCATCTTGCTTGACATTAGTAAAATATAATTTGAGTTAATATAAAAGATTGCATCTTCCTACTCTATTATTCTTAGTATTTTTTAGGATAAAGTGGGACTTCCTGGAAACATAACACTATTGGGAGATTTGTCTCACCCATTTTCTTTGATATTTTCAGATAGCATGGATCGTCATCGCAGTGAAATGGATGTAGCCTTGAACTTAATTTATAAATAATCAAATTCTATTATGTGTGCTAGATAGAATCTTTACTATCTTTCCAGACTTTGGTTATGTTATATTGTTGTATTAAAGTTTTCCTCAATGTATCTTGAATGTGTAATATGTATTGTACCCTATGAATTGATGTTAGTAGTAAAATATGTTTCTATAGATGATGGTTGTCTAAACTATGGGAATTACTGATTAACAAATAGTAGTAATATGTTAGAAAAGAAATATTCTTTGTCATTTAAAAATTACCCTTGGGTTCCTGGAAGAAATTATATTCCTGTGAAAGTGTAATTTAGAAAGGTTATGGATAGGAAAGACTTGGTATTTAAGCGTGTCCATTGTGACCCACCTCTCTTCCTGAGAATCTACCAGATGCATGATTTACAGTTAGTATACATTATTCCAGTATAGGACTATGAATGAGAAATAATCATAAGTTTAAAAAAAAATTCTCATAAAATTTCAGATTATAGGTTAATAATATTATGTTAGCTAACTATTGTTTAAAATAATAATAATATTAAAAATTAAAGTGGAAGAATTAGAGCTTAGTAAGGTGTTACATGTACCATCTATCTCGTTTCAAGTATATTGGAAAACTTTTCCAATATTTGTAAGTACTTCAACTCTTTTCCAAACTTTTGATATATTTATGATTCTTTTTATATACTGAAACTGCAAAAAGAAGATTGTTAAAAAATAGAAAAAGAGTGTTAGAAACTATCGAAGAATTTGAAGCCTATCCTTTCCAGGAGATCAAATATTACTAGATCAATTATATGATATGTTTGTGTCTCTAGATTATAATTTAAAGCATGTAGAAAAAACAATAAATTTTTAAGTCGTGCTTTAATATTTTAATATATTATGGAATTTATAAGTGCTAGCTGCATGATTACTCTATATTTTACTAATCTCTCAATAATGATCCCTGATATGGTATCAAAGCCTAAGTCGCGTGAGAGGCTTAGGTTTATATATATATATAACAAGCAAACTATAGTGCCTATCATGTAGTATGTAGTATTTTCATGCTGTCGTTACATTTGAATTTTTTACAAGTACATACAATACGTCTCCATCACTTCTGGTATTTAATTATAAAGACATATTTGGGACTACTTCCTTGATTACAACAACAACAATATCACTAAAATAAACATATCCTGACGCCACATATTTTAGGCAACTCCACCCTTCTTTCACATGTTTCTCCATTTTGCTCATATCCAGTACCCAAGTAGGCTATCTAACACCATTCTAAACACTATAGTTTTATCATTTATAATTATACATATGTCTCATGTTATATCTTTTGTCACTTAAATTAATGAATCAAAATTTATAAGGAATGCCAATGTAATTCTAGTGTATCACAAATTCTCAATGTACATAAGTGATAATCTTCAAAATAAAAGGATAATAAATGTAATTATACCATAGAAGAAAAAGGGCCGAACTTGGCAAGGACACCGACCCTGGCCTAGGTAATTGAGTACCTAAAATGGATAAACTCAGAACTAGTCAAAACCAGAAGGACTCTTTTAGGTTCCAGGTTGGTAATTTGATTTGAAAAAGGAAGAAAAGGAAAACCAACAAAACAGCTAACCACATCGCCGCTCTGGTCCTCGTCCTGCGCCACCTGCTCTCCCTTGCTCCTTGTGCTGCGAATTGTGCTGCTATGCTAGCTTCTAAAAGAATGGCTGGTTCTTGGTTCGTGCTTCTGATCACACTATTTCTGCTTTCGCCTCTTCTATTTCAAGCCGCTGGAGGTGGAGGCTTCGCATTGCTGGAGGTGGAAGGTGTCATGTTTCCTGTTGTCTTTCTTTTAGAAGAAGAAAAAAGAGGAGTTGGAGGCTAGTGATGTGATGATCCAGATAGGGAAAGGGAGAGAGAAATCGAGAGGGAGCGTGAGAATTATTTTTTTCAGTTTTTTAATTTTTTAATGGTGGTGGTTGAGTGATGTGATGGTAGAAGAGAGTGTATTTGGATTTATTTGGAGTGTATATGGGTTAAATTTTATTAATTTGATATATTCATTTTACCCAATTAAACATATATTTATCATATTTTTAGAAATTATTACAATAATTTAATTTGCTCCTATTGTGTATATATATTTATATATATTTTATTATATTCAATTCACTCGATTGAGCTTTAAATATTTAACCATACTCTAAGGTTCAATACCTATTCAAATTTCTCTTTCTTAAATTATACCGAACCTCAAGCGAGTTTAGTTTAAATTCTCCGTTATATTTTAGCCTGTAAAAATTAACACATGCCCTCCTCTTTTTGTATTTTTGTTGGGTCAACCTTGTACTGGTTACGAACCGAAACAAACTGGAACAAGGGCCCAAACAATTTTCCCCATATGTGTCAAGTGAGCCCAAAATGGAAGCACTCTGAAACTTGAGGAACAGGAGAAGGGAAGAAGTCTCCGATCGGAACCAACAACTGAACTCTGAAACCAGCCATGGATTTGTGATTCCGCTAAGCATACTTTTCTTGTTTTGAATCATCATACTCTTCACTCTTCTTCTCCCTCCCACGTTTTCCAGCGCCATTTTCTCTCTTTGTGGCTCTCACAAGTCACAACATGATGGCAACAAACCAATTACCGGAGGATCGAGGTTCTCCTCATCAACATTTGAGGTAGCAATAAAAAAAAAAGTCCATAAATCTTCCATTTTTCGAATGATTTGGCCATAATCAATTATGGGTATGCCCCGTTTTTGGGCCTTGGTTCAAATTTAAGGGAAGAAAAGGCACATTTTTGAAAGATCTTTAAATGGTTAACTCTAATTTCGTGAAACTATTTATTTATTTATTTTGTCCTTCCCTGTTTACAATTTGGACCGTGGCAATGGAATAGGGAATTTAGCTTTTTGGTGCGTTGGTGTGTGCCAATGCTTTGGTGTTCGCTTGAAGCGGTAATCTTGACGTTTCTGTTGTTTTAAGAACTTGGGTTGTAGCCACTGGTTCACTTTTTGGATGCATGTTCCAAGCAATATTTAGTATGATGTCTGACATCTGCTAGTTTAGTGGGGAAATTCTAAGGTACTCTGATAGTAATACTTGTACTGGTTGAGATTTAATCTAAATTTTATTAGGTCATGTTATGAATTTAATCCAATGGTGTATGGCTATACTGTACGTGTGTTATGCTTTAAAGGGGACTTAGTGTAATACTCTCTAAGGTGAGTGGATACACTAAAGAAGATAGAATTATGAACGAATGTATTAAAGAGAAAGTTGGGGTTGCATCTATTGTAGAAGGGAGAAAGCTCTTCTAAAGTGAGCTTGTCTTTAAACTGAGAAAGTGGGGGCTTTCTACCCTTAAAATCACACTATGCGCTTTATTGATCTAAGGGCAGATACCTTTTTACCCTATCACTTTGGAGATTAGCTCACTTTAGAAGAGCCTAGTCTGGTGGAAATTATGGTAAATTTTCACCTTAGGTGGTTTGGTCATTGTGGAGAAGACTTGTAAAAGTCACAATAAGAAGAGCAGATTAGATAAAGGATAATCCAATAGTTAGAGGTTAAGGGAGACCAAGAAAAACCATAGATGAAACTTTCAAGAAAGTCTTAGATTTAAATGGCTTGTCTATAGGTGGTTTATGGTAGGATACAATAATGTTTGTTGATCCCTATAGCTGACCCCACCTAGCAGACAAAGGCTTTATTGTTGTTCTAGTGTAATACTATCTGAGTGCTTAAGAATTTTTGGGTTTAGTGATATTCTATTGTGTGAGGGTAAGGTTTCATATGTCTACCTTTGCAGATCCCACAATGTAGGGGCCTTCTGCATTGGGCCATCCTTTTTAGTGACATTCTACTTTGTCATACTGATTAGTGATTACCTATTGTCTGTGGTTTTGTAGAAGAGGTTTGTATATTTGAAGTTTTGACTGGGTTTGTTCTTATTGTGCTGATGAATGATAGTTTTCCCTTTGTAGACACACACCCTTGCAGATTATTCATGTTGTTGCAAATTTCATGAGGATATGGTCGATATATTCCATGTACCGCTACTTAACCCAGACTGGAGCTTCAGTTGTTCTTTTCCTGTTTGCCTGCCTGGCCCCGGCGTCAATCCTCTTTTTGGTTTTGCAAAAGCCTTGGAAGGGAAGGCCACTTTCTAATACACAGGTAAGTTTAATTTGTACTTTCTGCAGAGAGTACAAAGGAAGAAGCATTATATTTGATGTTGAAAGGTCATCATGATATGCACATTCCTTAACTAGTAGCATTTGTTTTTCAGGTTGTTCCATCTATAATAAATGGTGCTATAACAGCACTGTATCTGGTCTTGTGGGGAAAGGGACTGAGATCATGTGGACCAGTTAGGTTGGTTTTTATACACTTGAATAAAGTTTTAATTGATTAGTTTAGTTTTCCAAATGATTAGTCTTAAGTCTTAGCTATTTAAATTCCTCTAACTTGTGACATCACAAATGAAACTCATTCATATAGATCCCTGATATCCAGTTTGTTATTAACAAATTGATGTCAGCCACCGCTATGATATAGCTATTTCTTCAGCATGTTAGTATTGATGTGTTGACTGATGCTTTGAGTAAGAACTTTCTTTTTTGATTGCTTTGTGAGGTTAATGTAGCTATTGCTTTTGTCATTAATTTAGAGCAATATTGGCTGAGTATTCTGGTGCTGTCCTTGGTGTACTGTCTGCAGTGTTATATGGGAGGAAAAGCCATCTGTGGAAAAAGGTGACACTTCCAGATACTCACATTCATAGAATATCTTATTCAAATGAAACCATGTGCTCCAAATGTATTAAAGACCTATCCTAGAAGTTTTTCTTTTTTTTTTTGTTTAATTTTTTGCTCATGTTTCTCCTTTCTACTTTATCTGCATTTATTGTCTCGTCACTATCTTCCAAAGTTTTAAATGGTTCCTGAATTGTAAATTGTTTTACCATGCCTATTGAAGATTTATTTCCCTTCTTTTTCAAGTTGTGTCCATTATATTACGTTGGTTGTCAATACAAAAAGAAAATTGTTTCTTTAGTTTTTTCATGTTCCTTGTTCTATCTAGTCTTAGCTGTTTTGTGGATTCCTATTCTCCCCCAGTTGTCCTTTTCTCCTTTCTCCCTAATAGGAAATAGAATTATTTTTCAATCAGAAAATATATGTCCAAGGTGTACACTGATGTATTCAAACTGATTCAATATAGTAATGTGTGCGACTGGTACTGATTGAAGTGTTTGAAAGATAAGTTTAGCTCCTTCTCTAATCTGGTAGATACTTTCTTATTTTGAACCAGACAGGTGGACTAATTGCAATGTTGGCATCTTTATATCTGCTTTCTGAAGGTTGGGCAACAGCGACATATTCGCCATTCTATATCCTCATTCATATTGAGTTATTTTCATTTTCTTAAATTTGCTAAGTTTACTGCTAAAATATCTTTTGCTACTTGTCTTCCTGGTCTCAATTGTCAAGTTTTTCACCTTCTTTCATCTTATCTGTAAGTGTTATAAACTTAACTGGAATTTACCATGGGAAGATAGAGATGATTCTGAGACTCAGGCTGAACATGCGTTGGGCTTGAAGCAAATGCTAGTTCCTATTTCTGCTGGTATCCTATCAGCCCTCAGAAGGGTGATTGCAAGGCGTGTTTCAATTAAGGTTGTGGCATTCATGTAATTTGCAATTACTACATTTTATCTTGAAGTACTTTGTGTGTATGAATATCTAACCCTGTACATTTTATGTTTTAGAATCAACTTAAGCGACGGCTCCATGCTTTAACTATTGCTTCTGCGACGTGTTTTATGTTTCCTATTGCTATGTGGGACGTGATCATAGTGAGTTCCATGATATGTTTTTCATTTGTTAATTTAAATTAGGGTAGGCATATGTCTTTGTGGAAGCTTCTTGTATTGTTTTATAGTTTTGGCATGATTGACATTTGGTAATTCCTGTAACCCTCTTTCTTTCCCCCTTCCCCTTTTGAGTCCTCCAGGGATCAACTTCTGAAAGCAGTGGAAAATTGCCATTCTCTACTTGGGCCTTCTTGAGCACTATTCTCTTTGGAAATATTGTGATATTCTATGCTGACAGTATTGCAGAGGAGAGGTATGCCACGATACTCCTGCCATTAGTAGTGCTTATGTGAGTCAAAGGTTGGACTTTTTGCACGGCAGCAATCGGTTTTCTTTTGCTTCTTTGTTTATTTGACTGGGTTCCACATGATAACTATTAATTAATTGTAATCCAACACTAATGTTTTCATTATTATTGGAGGATTGGCTTCAATTTTCAATATTATGAAATTATAGTTCCATTTCCTGGAATTAATGACCTTATTTTTGTCTGATTTTGTGCAATGTTCAAAAGAAATTTGGTTGTAATAAGGTGAAATTCAAATTTGATTGGATGAGTTCTGAAGCATATTTGAAGGTTGTCTATGGTATGCAATAAGATAATGCATGGGGTTTGATTATTTGAGGGCTCCCTTTGTGGTTCTGAAGTGAATGAAAAGTTATATTTTTCTTGTAGATTGCACATGGTTTTCTCCTCACCAAGGCATTTAATGGTAGCTGGTGCATGCTGCATCATAATGGAGATTGTGTACAAGATGGATTTTTCTCTTACAGGCTTCATGGTTTGCTGCTTAATATTAGGTTTTGGTATGTTTAATAATTATCTTTTAAATACTAATATTCTCATCAAATTTCATTATTTTTCATGGATTTTGTGTAGAGATGAACTAGCTTTTTCATTGTCATGTCCGTGCTGATTATTTTTACGGCTCAACTGGTGGGGATATTTGCTAACCACCGAAGTGCAGTAGTTAGTTGACAGACTCATATGACTATGATGTAACTCAGTTTTTCATTTCTAGTTCTTGTTCAGTAAAACTCTCTGATGATGGGAAATGCTTTCAACTCATAAATAGCCTGATTTTGTTTTAGCTGATCTTTGGTGTTGTTTTTAAGGGTTTTTCCATCTCTAACCTGCAGAGGTTGGGCAGCCCTGCTACAATCTTTTTCTTTTTTCTTTTTTTATCTTGTTATTCTATTTTCTCCTCTTGTTTTTGCTTGTTTGGAGCATACCGTATCCTTTCTGTTTTATAATCGTGCTTTCTTCTCTTGTCTTTAATATATTTTTTTAATTAAAATCTTAATGACAAGATTAGTACATGTCAGTTTTCTTAAGGTGCTTTTCTTAAAAAGTTGTTTATTGAAAAAGAAGAGTGAAGTGATATAATATCTTTTTTGTTACTTGGCTTTGCAGACTCTCTATACATGTGTTTTCCCAGCCAGCTTTTTTTAATAGAATTCATTTTCTTGAAATGGGTTAAATCTTTTTAAAACACAGTTTATCTTCAAATAGTGAACGTGGAATTATTGAGTTTAACTGCTTATTTTTGCCTTCTTTTACTACGTCTGTCATAAGAATAAAATTCAGTATTATTGCTGGTGTCTTGGCTCACTCAAAATGAGAGAGTAAAAGGGTCTTGAAATTTCAAATAACTACCTGCTAGCAGTAACATGATACTGATAAATTAAAATTTGCTGTCTTTTAGAATTGAATTTGTATATCTGAGACTGAAACAATACTGAAATTATCTCAATGTGCATCTTTCTGTTTTGTTTTTAGTTGTTTTAGTTAATCTTGAATGCTTTCTGCAATGAAATTATGTAGGGATATATGAAGCAACTTCATTGGATCGCAACAGAAAAGATTCCATCCAAAATTCAAATATATCAAATGGAGAATTTGACAGTCAAATCCAGATGTCTTCACTACCTACTTGAGGTATGTGTATTTTGTTCCATAAAATTTTTACTGTGAAAAGTGATTCTTGCTAATTGTTTACTTGGTACGTGTATGTGCCTATGCAATTTTGACTGGAGCTTACGAAGCATGATTAGCAATAGTGTACTACTGAGTACTGACTCACTGATGCTTATAGATGATAAGGTTGATCACTAGATTTCGCAAGGTCCATTCTATATTACTGTAAGCCATATTTTCTATCAAAATAAAATTATTATAAGCAATAATCATACAATATTTGAAAAATATATCAGGATACTGTCAATATCATTATAATTCAAGTTTTAGAGGGTTGAGCAAATAAAGGATGCAATTCCTGGGCTTCTAACGATTCAGTATAACTTCTCATACTCCACAGACAATAGCAAGACAGTCCTAGTTCACATTCTCAAACAACAAAGCACATCGGCTTCTCTTGATAAACAAACAGTGGAACCCAATAAGCATTTAAACATCCAATTTGCCCAAGACGGGAAAATGAATTGAAAGAGAACATGGAAATTTGCACATTTTTGGATAGATTTGTGATTTCGAATAAGATGACATGGCACACATAAATGGGGAATGGAGAAGGTCCTTTGTGGGATAGAGTGATAGACACATTTTCATACATGAAGGTTGGGTGTGGAGCACAATATATCTAGTCATAAGAATCAATTCCTCTTTGTTCTTATGTGGGTTGGCTGCAATTTGTTTATTAAGGATGGTTTGGCCTTTTTGGTGAATGCTGGGTGCAGGTGTACCCTAAAGCTTTTTTTGTGGGTTTGGTAGTAGTAAAGACTAAAGAGGCTAACTTTGGTGGCAATATGCAGTCCATGCTGCTATTAGATGCATTTTGTTGGATTGAAACATTTGCATTTTTTGGAAAGTTTCTCGGGTCAACAGACGATTTGGGACAAGATTAAGGTTTTTTAGGTCAGCAGCTGGTTTGGGATAAGATTAGGCCATTAACTTCTGTTTGGTGTCAAGACATGGTGTTTTCAAATGGTTTTCCCTAATATTTAATTAGGTATGCGAAGGGGTTGAACAGATTTGCTTCATTCATGCTTTTATTTACCTTTTTTTCCCTCTCCATCTGTCTGTTTTTTTTTTGGTTTGGAGGATACCCATCTAATGTCCAATTTCCATGTAATTTTCTTTTCTCCATCTTAATGAATTTCTTCCATTATCGAGGAAAAAAATTGTGGCAACAAAACCCTTCTTTTATTAATTGAGTAAAACTTCATATAAATTTTTGGAAGAGTCATGAGATTTCAATTTAGTCTTCAAAAGAGTTGTAGGATATTAATCTGGTCCTCCAAAGATTTGTGACATGACATCAATTTAGTCCTCCAAAGATTAAAATTTATTTCACGTTAGTCCAAAAATTTTTTTTAAAAAAAGTCTGGAGTAACTTGAAATGAATTTTAATTTTTCGAGGACCAAATTGATGCCTTACAACTCTTTGGAAAACCAATTTGTTGTTTTACTCTTTATTAATTGGAGTTGGACCAAGAATGTTTATATTTAACATTTTTCTTGATTTCTGATGCTGTCCGTGCATCATCACCCATTGCAATTGCACAGGAGATTTCTTACTTTCTTGGCTAGTTATTATTCACTGCTGATAGTTCTAAACTATTAGTTGATATGGAGATAGTTTGCTTTAAAATTAAAAGTTTTGCTACTTATATCCGCCAAATAATGTGTGGTTTGGAGAAAATTAATATCATCATACTGTGATTGGTTTGCTTCTCATTATGTCAGTTTGAAATGGGGTGAAACTCTTCCTGTAAAATTGAATATTTTATGTTATTGCTAATTAATTGCCATATTGCAAGTCTTGAAGGATCACATGGCTAGAAATATCGTATGGAAATGAGCCCCTCTGTCATGTACAAATTGAATACATTTCTTAATATGGAATGCATAAACCAAATGCACCCCTAGAGCAACAGTCACAAAAAGTTCTATTTTACACAGGGCCTTGGAAAGAGATTATTCCTGTTCCCTTGCATGTCTAATCAAACAATAACAATAACAACCCTGCCTTTTCCCATTAAGTGGAGAAATCATATGCCTACTTGTAGGAATTTAAATCCACTCAACACTATCTTTCTGTCTCTAGTGTTGTTGCAGGGAAACTAGTTGTGCAATTCTGGTGACAGAAGATGGAAGGATAGAATTTGATAACTTCAGATAAACAGATTGCTAATCCCCCTTTTACTTGAAAACGAGATGATGTGGATATCTAAATGCTGATTGGTTTTATCTGAAGGAGTGTAATGTTTGTCGTTCTTTTTGCCAGGCAGTTTGGGCACACAGAGACATGATGGATTCAATTGACCCATAAGCCTCTTACTATCTTGAATTATACTCTCACTGGCAATTTATTTAGTGCACTTGTTGCAGAAAAGCTGTTCTATGTGAAGATGTGTTGTCCACTGCTTCTGGGGACTAATGGCGGAGTGCTTGTTATCTGCCGAGTTCTATGATGATCTGACATTTTGGGAGATTGAAGTGCTTTCAGCCTACAGAGTTCATTATTTTGCTTCGCACAGGATCATTAGTCTGGCGGTTTCTTGTGTACTTGAGGAGTAAATTTCTTGATGTAATTGATTCACCCATGTATGTTGACTACACATTTTAATGAAAATTATTGAATCTAACTGTCGCTTATTCTTTGCTTCTTTCCTTTCTTTCTTCCCATGTCCTTGAAGTACATTTGACAATCTGGATTTACAATAGTTTTTGTTGCTGGATGTCTATACTGACTCTTTTCCTCAGTTTGTGTTGCTGCTGCCAACGAACAGCCCCTCATACATGTTTGATTAGTGTAAATATTAACTATGTTCCTTTTGCTGTGCTATAGATAACAGGGAGCCCCTAATAGGTTACTAGGGGATGTGGGAGATGTATAAACGGGAGATCTAACTTCAGACCCAACTCATATCGACCCTGATAAAGAGAGGAGTCTCTTGCCTTAGAGTAATGATATGAGAATAATAAAATTACATAATAAATATGCACCATACACTTTATCACCCAGTGAATGTGATGAGTGAATAGAATGAGTATGATCATTCATCACAATCAATGATAACAAGGTGTGTGTTGTATATTTATTATGCAATTTTATTACTTTCATAACATTTTTCTTGGCGTTATGGTTGGATTGGGTGCCATTGATCATTTGTTGCAATAAACGTACTTCAATTATGGCCGAACAATACATCTTTCATACGGGCCTCGTAATGATAACACTAACAAAACATCTTAATAGAACATAAAGAGCCACTGTAGGACGTGATCTGGTTGTAGACATGTTGGTCCTTACTACAGGTGCATAATGGGGCAGGTTGTAAAGCCCACCCCCCTTCCCCCGGATATGTGCCTAGACAAGAAGAAACAAAAAACGACGAGTAGAGGATACAACAACATCAGAGAAGAAAAATTGGGATAAACAACATATGGAAATATTGAACTCCACTGCACTTCTTATAATTTGAGGTGAATACACAAGCACAACACCCTCAACTTTTTCCATTTAGTAGGTATTTATTTGCTTTTTCATATTCTTAGCATTGTTTCAAGCTGAGTTAATGTTCATGTTAACCCTCATTATAATAGTAATTTAGTTTAACTTTTAAAATGAGTTAAATTAGTCCTTGACATTGCAAAATATGGGTCATATTAGTCCCTCAATCTACTTTTATTTAACATTTTGTCAATTAAATGATGATATGTAACGTTAAGTGATACTTTGACATGCCTTATATAATTTGAAGTAGAATTAAGTTTAAAATTATCACATTTTGATGTCCAAAATTAAACAAGATGAGTTATTTGAATGTTTTTTCAAGTGATAAAATGACTCATTTTGTGTAATTTTAGACACAAAAATGAGTTATTTTAAATTTAATTATACTTAGATGACACATAGTATATTAATATATCACTTAACGCTATACATCATCATTTAATTGAAAAAATATTAAATAAATATTAAATAAAAGTGGGGCAATGGACTATATTCATCTTTTACAATATCAGGGACTAATTTAACTCATTTTTAAAGTTAGGGACTAAAATTACTCATAAGTATAAAGTCATGGACTAAAAATAAGCATTAGCCTCATTTCTAATTACCAAAAGTTTTTAATCTGGAAAACGAAGTGGCAATTTATGAAAATATTTGTCCATTTTCAACCAAAAAAATTAGGGGAGGGAAGCCTTAAACTGGGGGCTGCATAGAGATTATCTACTAATGAACAATTGTTAACAAGAATTGAACTTGATATCTTTGTCACTGTAATTCACTCAAACAGTACTAATTAATCTTGGGCATGATAATGTTTAGTTCAAATAGGAAGACATTGTATTACCAACACATGATGGGTTGAAGTAGCGGATGCTCCTTCCTTTTAACTAGTTTTCTGTCCGAAAGAAGGCAAAATTCTTGTGCTCCTCTACTTTAACAATGGTTAATCCTACATGCAACGAGGTGTGCCATGTGAACGCACCATTTCGACCATATACCGGATGCATTGCACCCAATTCAACTTCAAAAGGTTTACTGTTTACCGCATATTTTTTTGAATTTTTTTATTCAATAAACTTACCCATCCAACACAGGACGGTTGAACAATATCTCAGCCCGGTGCACAGAGATGGTATTTCACTATTTCTCATGCAATTTAAATAGGCCAAATGTGCAATCCCTTGTGTTCTCCCTAAAAGAAGAGTCAAACCCTTGACCAAAAAAAGGAGTCAATCCTATCAGTGATATCTCATAATCTCATGGTTAAAAAAATGACTGCATTTTTAGCGTTGTATTGCATCAAGCTTTTTTCCATTTCAAAATAGTTTCTACCTATTTCAACACCCAACTTCTCAAATATCCAAACATCCTATTCATAAATAATATGGATTCCATTACTTATTTTTTTTAACTTATCTCTCTCATCACTCCTCTTGTATCACATGGAATCTAAATGATTATCTATACCCATGTGGGTGTTAAAATAGAATTATTCTATGACTAAATATGTACTTTTGAGCCAAGTCTTGGAAACTTGGAGTTGATTTGTTATGACCATGTAAGCCCACAATTCATTTTTCGACGAGAAGACAAGCAAGTTGAAGTTAACCCCATTTTATTAGAGAGACACTACTTTTCAGAGGATATTGCCTCCATCCCGTATCTGATTTCACTCTAAAAGAGCGGTGAACCTCCATCCAATGGTTCCAATGCAAACCAGTGCCAAAATTTGATATAAAAAAAAAATGAAATAAGTCTGGGTCACAAAAACAGGGATGAAGATTGACAAGGAATAGAAGGAAAACACTTTTCATGTCACGGAAAAGAGCAGTGGAAAAATTTACAAAATCCGTTAGAAGAACAGAAGATGAAGGAACCAAATACTTGTAGGAAATGAATTTTCAGCACTGATCCTTTCTTGGTCGTAATGGCAAAGGTCATGACTTCATACTACTCCTTAGATTCCCCAGCAGGGGAGGGAGATTGTAGGCCGATGCTTACTCATCTTTTAGTAGTGGACGGAGGAAGCTAACAAGAAGTCCAGAACCATCATAATAGGAAACATGGCTTTAGAACCGGAAATTTAGAGAGCTAATCAATTGAGAGAAATGTAAATAGATTTTTACTAGGTGGTAATATTTTGAGGTACAAATATGATGAAAGCAAGTGCTTCTTATATGGATACAATGGAATATTTTAGAAGTAAGATAAAATCTTAACACACCCAATCCTAATAGAC
This sequence comes from Dalbergia oliveri, assembly GCA_030441495.1. Taxonomy (NCBI): domain Eukaryota; kingdom Viridiplantae; phylum Streptophyta; class Magnoliopsida; order Fabales; family Fabaceae; genus Dalbergia; species Dalbergia oliveri. The sequence goes on from JAMLFY010000010.1 coordinate 8,409,494, forward strand.
TTCATCCTATTTTGTATTTTCCAATACATCAATAAATTTGTTCTTATTTATAAATTGAAGTTCAAGTTAATTTTAAAATGAATTGAAAAAATATAAATGAATAACGTGTCATATTTTAATTGGCTGACAATTGTTGTTGAGTCTCCTGTTTAGTGGTTATGATTGTCTCCTACACATTTTGAGTGGAAGGTCTAATGTTCGAATTCCACCATCCCCTTCCAAGAGAGAGAGAGGAAGCAACTCAAATAAAAGTGCTAGTTTATTATGAGTGATAGAGGCAAATCTGGGCTGTTAGGTTTTAAATGAATGGTGAAAATTAAAACATTAAATTATGTGACAGTTTTAAATAATTACGTTATCATTAATTATCATTAATTTTCTATCATAATCATCCATGTATGGTTATATGGCACACATTTATTGTCCGGTAACCAAGCAAGCACAGACACACTTCGCCATAGCCGCTGCAAGTGTTGGACACGCGAACACAAGGGCGACTCACTAGACACGCGTGTTAGGGGTGTATCTAGTTTGGTCTCTCCGATTTTCAAACCCAAACTATGACACGGGTCGAATCTGTTAGACACGCGAAATGAAAAAAATCACCAAATCTTAACTGAATCATGAAAATATTCAAATTTGATGTCTTTATCTTTTTTTTTTTATCATTTTCCCTTTTCACAACCAATATTCCTTAGTTTTTTGGACCTTGGAGAAGGAGAGCAAAAATATAAGTAACAACACATATGACATACCAAAGTTCAAACCTTTTGTGACTGAAGCAACCAGAGGCACCAACCAGAGGCGACAACACAGACAACGATGCAGTGCAATGTCCTGCGCTGGTAGCTAGATATCGATGAGGGCTACAAAGCTTCTTTTCCTGGGTTATTCAAAGCATCTTTCTATGACTGTGAGTGGCCAAATGTTTTATGTGTCTTCTCCTATATTCATCTTATTTTTCCATGGAGAGAGAATTAATTGTGTTGACGGAAGCTTCTAGGATTTTAGTTTAAGTATATTAAATTATTCAACATTTCTTTGAAAAAGGAAAAAATAAAAGGATGACTGGAGAAGTAGTCAAGTAGATTGCACTTGCAGAAGAAAGATGAAATATCTTCAAATAGGAGTGGTGTAACTAAAGCTGGGTATATGGGTTACAATTCAAGACCAACCCATTTAACTCGCAACCCACAAAAATGGACCAGAAGATTTTTAGTCCGCCAACTTGTGGACATTTTTTATCCGCATTGCTTAACCCACGAGCTAAACAAACCTGGCTCGTGGGGTTCGCAGACCAACCCGCTAGCACGCATAAATGAGGGAATGCTTTCATTTGCGATATTTATTTATGTTCTTGATAGATGAACTTTGGTTAGTTGGTTTATTATACTATTTTTGGTATTTGATTTGCTTATGTTTGGTGTTTGATAGTTGATAGTTGTTAATTTATATTCTTTAGTAGTTTTGCTATTTTTTATGATTGGAGGAATTATGCATATTTGATAGGTTTGTAACTTAGTATGTTATTATTTTTAAAAAATTAACATTTTGGATTTTTGAAATTGAATGTTTAATTTTAATATTTGCAGGAGTTAGTAATTAGTACTGTTATTTGTTTAAAATTTAACTTGGAAATTGGTTACTGTAAAGAAAGTGCGTATATATATTTTATGAGGTAAAATATACTGTATAAATATAAATATATAATATAGGGTATTAAAAAAGTTAAAAAAAAGATGAAAGAAAACAAAGAGGGTTATGTGGGCTGGTTAGCAACGCGCATGTTTATGCGGGATAGATGCGGACCACCCTAAAACCTAGTCCATTTATAAAACGGACCAGTTGCCGTTAATTGTGGTTCTGTCTGACTGAAGCAAAACGGACACAAATACCACCTCTATGTATAGCATCAGTGGTCTAGTGCACTATAATGTGAGTATAATTAAGCCACTAAGGAGTAGGGAGCTACTACTAGTATTTGTGTATGCCCAAATTATTTTAATTATGACATATATAATAATTAATTAGTTAGTTTTTCTTTTACCTTAGAATAACGCTATTTTTTTATTTTGCAATATAGTAGAAATATTATTATTGTACATATTTTTATAATTTTTATATTATTATATAAGTATTTTGTTTCTTCTTTTAGAATAATGGCATCTCCAAGTTCAAGTGCTACCTCCAATTTGGTTATGCCGAGCAAATATGTATCTTCTGAGGATCAAGATTCTAAAAATCCTCTTTAGGCATATGTTAAGATTCTAAACAAGAATGCAAGTGTTGACAGTGGAAATAAAACTTGGCAATGCAATTTTTGTGATAGGGTGATCATTAGGTCATATTCAAGAGTTAGGGCACATTTATTAAAAATACCAGGAAATGGGGTTGCTACTTGTAAGAAGGTAAGTAGTGACTATTTGTCAGAACTAAAGAAATTGATGAAGAGGCTACAAAAGCATTAGAACGACCTCATGTTCTATTGTCTTCTGAAACTAGACATGTTCCTTCTAGCTTTGGCTCCAGTTGTGGCTCTAATGGCTTAATAAGAAAAAGAAGAAAATCCTTTGGAAAGAGCTTTTAATAATGAAGAAAGAGCTCAACTTACTAAACAAATTGCCAGGATGTTCTATTCTCCTGGTTTGCCTTTCCATATTGCTAAAAATCCTTACTATATAGCTCCTACACTTTTGCAGCAGTCATTCTATGTTGGCTATAAACCTCTAGGTTATAATGCTTTGAGAACAACTTTATTACAAAAGGAGAAAGCGAATGTTGAAAGAATGCTTCAACTAATCAAAAGTTTGTGAAGTTCAAAAGGTGTTAGCATTGTTGCTAATAGGTAAACTGATTCACAGAGGAGACCTTTGATTAATTTTATGGTTGCAAGTGAAGAAGGTCCTATTTTTTGAAGTCCATCGATAGAACTATGGAATGTAAAGATAGGCATTATATGACTCGCTTGTCTAAAGAAGCAATCATTGAGGTTGGAGTTGATAATATTGTCCAACTTATAACTGATAATGCTTCTATATGTAAAGTTGTAGGATTGTTAGTTGAAGATGAATATCCTCATATTTTTTGGACTACTTGTGTGGTGCACACATTGAACTTAGCTTTGAAAAATATATGTGTTGCAAAGAATACAGAAAAGAATGAAGTTGCATATATTGAGTGTCATTGGATCAATCTGATAGCCGTGATGTTTCCTTCATTAGAAATTTCATCATAAACCATTCAATGAGATTGGCTATCTTCAATCAATTTGTGCCATTAAAACTTTTTACTACTACTAAGACAAGATTTGCATCAGTCATAGTGGTGCTAAAGAGGTTTAAACTCATAAAGCAAGCTTTGCAAGAAATGATCATCAGTCAATAATGGAACACTTATAGGGATGATGATCAACAAAATGTTGCAACTTGTTAAAGGTTTTCTCTTGAATGATCTATGGTGGGATAAAATTGATTATATAATCAATTTCACAGATCTTATTTATGAAATGCTTTGAGTTTGTGACACAGATGCTTCTACTCTTCACTTAGTATATGATATGTGTGACACAATGATAGAAAAAGTGAGAGTGGCTATTTATAGACATGAAGGAAAAGACCAAATGAGGACTTGGCATTCTATGAAGTGGTCTGTCAATACTTATTGATAGATGGACTAAGAGCAATACCCTACTCCATTGCATGGCACATTCTTTACATCCAAAGTAAATTAATTTTTAATTTTTATTAAATTATTTTTAAATTTTGTTAAATTATTTTAAAAATTTTATTAGTATGTAACATGTAATTAAATTTATTTTGTGTATGCATTATAGTGCACAGTGGCTTCAAGGAGCTCTAAATAGAGTTGCTCTTTATCAAGATGAAGAAATTTCTACATAGAGGAATAAATGTTTAAGAAGGATACTTTTAGACCTTAGGATAGAAAGAACATTGTTATTGAATTCTCTAGATTTTCTTTAACTCAGACACATTTTCAAATTTGATTCAATTGAAGATAGGTACGCACTAGACCCAAGATCTTGGTGGTCAAATTATGGATCTTCTGCCTCTCTTCTTCAAAAGCTAGCATTGAAACTTCTTGTGCAACCTTGCTCTTCATGTTATGTTACTAAAGGAATTGGAGTACATACTCCTTCATTCATTCTAAAAGAAGAAATAAATTGAATCCTCAAGGGTCGAAGATTTGGTATATGTACATACTAATATTCAACCTTATCTAGGAGTGAAGACTATAAACAAGGAGCTTCCAAGATGTAGGATGTCAAAGTAGATGATAATAATTCTGATCTTGACACTTCATACCTATCATTAGTTGAACCAGAGATCAAAGTTATTCTATTTGAAGATGATGGACTTGGAGGAGAAGAGATTGACACTTTTCCTATTAATAATGAGATTATGAGAGTAGCTTAATTCATTAGAAAAAGGATATTGTTTTTTAATAATTATACTATCTTGACATAATCTCTTTAATTTATTTTTATGCAAAATATATCTAATTTATATTTTATTATTTCATTTTTTTATTATAAAACATTATTTCTATGTTTTTTATACAACATATCCTCACCATGTTGTGTCATATATTTTAAAAAAATTGCCATGTTGCCGAATATGTATCATGCCATATCCGTGTCAAATGTCGTATTCATGCTTCCTTGCCTATAACTAGAAGGTCTTGGGTAGTAGGAATAAGACTGTACATTTCTAACCTCCCTAGACCTCTTATCGAAAATGCTAAATTGAATAAAAATTTAATTATTCTATAGGTCCCTATAATTTTACTCAATTTTCAATTAGGTATCTATAGTTTAAAATTTTTTAATTAGGTCCTTACATTGTATGGAATTTTTCAATCAAGTCCCCATGAGTAATAACTGTTACAAAAAAGTAGAATATTCCTAGTATATTTTATCTCTATCTATCCCGTCTTCTTCTACATCATTCATCTTCCATCTCCACCAAAACTAGCCATACCCACCAGGCCACCACCATAGCCAAACCATCAATGAATCAAAAAACTCAAAAGCAAGCAATACCCCAACCATACCCACCCTCCTCTGTTGCTTTAAGATGTCGCGTCGTCTATTGTTGTTCCACCCTATCGCACACATGAGAATAAAGGATTTTTTTGACTATCTGTTGGTAAACTTTTTTAAAATCGCTACTCGGCATTTTATGCTCTTCCAATAACTTGCATTCGTATAATCCTATTATGACCCAATAATCCATGGCAAATCCAGCATAGAAGAAATGGATTTTTACATAAAAAATGATTCAATGAAAGCTTAAAATTTAATAAACCACATCATATTGGGAGGTTTCACAAGATTATGCAGTCTTAAATAGAGGGGGAATAAGGGGTCATCATCTATATCATAGAAGTTAACACATTTCACATCTTGTAAGTTGAAATTAGACTTGGTGTCCAATGTGCATTAGGCCAAAACCTGAACATTGTGAAAATCTACTGGAAGAGAAAAGAAAGGAAATGGAGGAAGAAGTTGTGGAAGAGAATTTCATTCAATATGCAATTGATGATACAATACTGAATGAATCAATACTTTTTCATTTTGTTGAGTACATCTATATATCAGTGGTTACAGTGAGGTTGGTTACAACTATAACTAACTAATGCCAACTAATCTAATGCTTAACAGAAAGTTTAGCCAATGTGCTGGAATTAGTTAGAGTTAAGTGGGTGAATCTGGAGGATAACACCCCCTCACAAGTTGGCCTATATAGATCAAGGAGGCCAACCTTGGAAACCATGCTAGTAAAGGGACTAACAACTAACACTTTGGTGAAGATGTCAGGACTTGGGCCTTGGTTGATATGGATAATAGATGAATTAACCCTAATTAAATCTTCTCGTACTATGTGACAGTCCATCTCAATATATTTGGTCCTTTCATGGAAGGCCGATTTGTGGCTATGTGGAGGGCAGATTTGTTATCACAGGATAGGGATATGGGTAAGGTAGAGGGAATGGCAAGATCATCAGGTAAGAATTTTAGCCACCGAGCCTCACAACTGGCAAGAACTAAAGCTCTATATTCGCTTCAGAGGAGTTGCGAGCTACAACTTGTTGTTTCTTACATTTCCATGAAATCAAGGCATTCCCAAGGAAAAAACAAAGACCAGAAACCGATCTCCTTGTGTTTGGAAGGCACCCCGTCAGAATCACTAAAACCTTTGAGTTTAAGGTCAGAGTCAGCTGGGAAAAATAAACCTTGTGCAGGTGATGCCTTCAGGTATCTCAACACTCGAAAGGCTACTTGCTCATGTTTAATCATAGGGGCTGCTAGGAATTGACATAATTGGTTGACAAGAAAGGAGATATCTGGTCTTGTATTTGTGAGATAGACTAATCTACCAATCAACTTTCTATATGCTGGACGTCTTGGACAGGCTCAGTTCCTTTTTTTTTGTAGTTTCAAGGAATGATTAAGGGAGTAGATGCTGTTTATTGGTCAATAAACCAGGATCTTGAATGAGGTCAAGTGCATATTTTCTCAGAAAACAGCTATTCCTTTGTGTGATCTTGCAAGCTCCATGCCAAGGAAGAACTTGACATCCCCTAGATCTTTGATTTTAAATCTGTTGTCTAAGGTTTTCTTGACTAGGTTGATCTCATCAAAGTCATTCTTATAAGAAGCAAGTCATCTATATATACAAGTATAGATGTGAATTTGTCATTGGACTTTTTGAGAAATAAAGAGTAATCAGACATTGACGGTGATAACCACATTAAGAAAGGACCTTAGTGAGCTTATGGTTCCATTATCTGCTAGCTTATTTCAGGCCATATAGAGATCTTTGAAGCTTGCAGACCGGGTGAGACATTTTTTAGACCAGGAGGAGGTAGCATGTACACTTCCTCACACAAATGCCCATGGAGAAATGCAATGTTAACATCCAACTGCTTTAAATACCATCCTTTGGTAGCTGCAAGTGCTAGAACTAACCGAATTGTGGTTATTTTTGAATAGGGCTGAAGGTCTCAAAGTAATCCAAACCTTTTGTTTCATTAAATCCTTTGCAACTAGTTTAGCTTTGTAGCGTTCTATGGAACCATCAGCTTTGTACTTGATTTTGTACACCTATTTGCACCCAATTGCTTTTTTTCCTTCAGGCAAACTAGTAGCAATCCAAGTTTTATTCTAAGGGCCTGCAACTCATCCTCTATTGCTCTACACCAACTCTCATGTAGTACAACCTGTTTATATGTTTGAGGTTCAATTTGAGATGAAATAGCTAGAGAAAAGGACCTAATGAGGATTAAAATGGTCATAAGTCAAATATTGTGAAATGGGATATGTCACATTTAGGAGTCTGGTATTATAGAGTTGGAATTTATAAAGCAATGATAGTCTTGGAGATATGAGGGTGGTTTATAGTTTCTTTTAGATTTTCTTAAAGGGAGGTAAGCGGGTTGGTTTGGATTTCAGGACCTGGGAATGGGTGTTAAATGACTAGATGATGTAGAGTTTAGTGAGTGTGAGGGGTTAGGTGTAGAATGGGTATAAAAAATTAAGGAAATAGGTTCTGGTGTGGAATTGGCTAGAGTTTATGGTGTAGTTTCTAGGGAAATTTGATAATTATAAGTGGCAGAGGTGTTGAGATGTGTTGGCAAAAGAGTATTGTGGAAGGGAAATATGTTTTCATAGAAGATCACATGTCTAGAAACTGAAATCTCTTTGGAATGTAAGTCAAATAAGACATAACCTTTAGTTGCATGTTGGAATCCTAAATGAACACATTGTTTTGCTCTAGGATCAAACTTTTTCATAGCTGAGACAAGTGTTGAAGCATAACAAAGGGAACCAAAGACCTTTAAGGTGGAAAAATCAGGTTTCGTATCATAAAGAGTTTGAAATGGTGTTTTGTTTTTGAGGATTTTGGAGGGTAATCTATTAATGATGAATGCTGCCTATGATAAAGCAAAGTTCCAAAAAACAATAGGAAGATTAGAATGAAATAGTAAGGCTCTAGCAACTGCTAAAGATGCTAGTATTGTCTTTCAACAATACCATTTTGTTGTGGGGTCTCCACGCAAGATTTTTTATGAGTGATGCCTAATGAAGCATAAAACTGAGGCATGATAAATTCTTGGCCATTATTAGTCCTAATAGTTTTAACAACTGAATTGAATTGGGTGTACACAATTTGAATGAAATTTTTAATGAGAATTCTGTTTCAGATTTTGATTTCATCAAGAATATACATGTAAATTTTGATTTGTCATCTACAATAGTGAGAAAGTATTTGTGGCCTAACATGGATGGGGTATTAAATGGGCCCCAAATGTCCATATGAACAAGATCAAACAAAACAAGTAAGGGAATGAGAAGTGCTGTGAACAAAAGGTAAATGTTTTTGCTTTGCTAAATGACAACTAGAACAATGTACATTGAGATTGGTACAAGTGATTTCACTAAAGGATTGTGCAAGAGTGTGCAATTTTTCAGTAGATGGTGTCCTAATCTAGCATGCCATAGATTAGCCTTACTAACAGAATTAATAGAGTTAAAGAATCAACAAAAATAGAATTATTGACAATAGCATGGTGATCCAGCACATAAATTGAACTTCTCAAGCTAGCAATTCCAATCTTCTTCAAAGATAGATGTTCCTGAATTACACCACCATTATCAAAGAATAATACTTGACAATGAATTGCAACAATTAGTTTTGAGAGATATAATATGAAATGTGAATTGGTGAATATAGTATACATTGGTAAGGAATAAGTCTTTTGAGAAGAAAATTGTGCTAGAAATGTTGGTAGAAATGGAAGTACCATCAAGTAGATTAATAACCATTGGTTTAATCTTCTTATAATATTGGAACAAAGAAAGGAGCATGCATGGTCAGTGGCACCAGAATCCACTATCCAGGAAGATGGGAAAGTACTACAAGTTAGGAACCAAGGAGTACCTGAGAGAGGATTTTGAGGTTGAGTTGAGATGTGGCTGATTAGAGGTGTATTGGGCTGTGGTTCTGATTGTTGGAATAGGGTGGGGAGTCTTTGTTGTTGCTTCGGAGTGAGAGTAAAACTTGGATTTGTTGGATTTGACTGAGGGATGCAAGAATTGGATGTGAGCCTCCATCATCCAATACATCAAAGGCTATATGGTTGATTGACCTAGAACCACGTTGAAGATCGGGAGGGAAACCATGTTTGATGAAGCATTGATTGATGGTGTGACCAAACCTATTGCAGTGTGTAAAAAGGGCAGCCACGGCAGATGGTGCTTGACCATTGCTAAAGATTCATCCACCATGTCCAAAGGGGCTCTCCTCTGCCTCAAGCTCAACCAAAAGCAGGAAGAAGGGAGGGTTGGGGTTCACCTATCACTTCACGTTCTTGTTGAAGAACCAAGGACAACACTTGATCAATGTTGGGAAATGGCTTAATCATCTATAATACCCAAGTGTACGCATGTCAACAGATAAGTTCTGTATGGCCTTAGGGTCCCGGGACCCACCAGGTCCTGAACTTTGCTAAGTCTGACCCTACACCTCCTTGGAGGGCTATATGTTAGAGTTACATTCTTGAGATCAAAAGTCCCATAATTATTCCTAGAGAGAAAATGAGTTGAAGAGTGATTTTTAATGAATTTTATGAAACTTTTAAACGTTTCGTTTTGAGCTCCAAAGTTTAGAAAATTTTGCAAACTTCCGGATTTGAACTAAAACCCAAAATTTGGATTTTAAATGGTTGGGATTTTGATTTTTTTTAATATTTTATTTGAATCCAAATGGGGTATTTCCTTATTTACATTTATGTTTTAAAGTTAATAAAGTTAATGGGAAGTAGAATAAATTTAAAGTTAATGGGAAGTAAGTTAATGGGAAGTAGAATAAATATAAATTTAAAGTTAATGGAAAGTAGAATAAATGATTTAAGAAATGTAAATAAGTGAGATGATCTAGAAGCTATGTGTCAGGAATTATACAAGGTTGAGTTTTGTTGTCACTGCTAGCGGTCCAGGACCACTATAGTGGTTACCAGAGGGCCTTTTATGTGTTGCAGTGGTCTGGGACCGCTGAGCGGTCCAGGTCATAAGTGCATAGTGACAGGGGATAGTGATCCCCTAGAGCATGAACAATGCCCAGAAACGACGCCGTTTCGTTTTGGCCCCTTTAAAACTTAATGGGCTTTCCGCTCCTCGGAAGCAAAAACCACAATTTTCCCTTCCTCCTCCATCAATTTTCTCTCTTTTTTCTCTCAATCTCACCCAAATCCATCATCCCTAATCATCAAAGTATGTTTATGTTGTTAGATTTTGTCTCCATTATCTCCTTTCCTTCATAATCTTGGATTGGGTTTGGTTTTTCTCTCATTATTGTCAAGTGGGTGTGCTCCCCAATGTTGTTAGAGTTATATTAGAGTTATCTAGAGAGTATTAGAGTTTAATCTAGAGTTATGGTTGCTCTATGGCAGTTGTTGGTGCCATTTCAAGCTCTCCACGTCAAGTTGGTGGTGTCCATACACTCTCGGCTTCAAACGGTGAATGGGTTTGACCCCATAGCCTTAGTTTCATCATTATAAATATATTTCTTGCATGATTATTGTTGAATATGAAATTAAAAATGGAAGTATGATTATATATATGTTTTTGCAAGGATGACAAGCCAGACAAAGAGCATGATTTTGACAATAGTATGAAAAAGTATTTTAGAAAACCATGGAATCATGATTGATGGATTCCATGTTATGGAAATATTTTATGTGCACCTCTAATAGAATTATTGTAAGAATATATGATTTAACAAGTTGCCATTTCATTGAACATATTTCAAGAGTTTATGATATCTTCATACTTCAAGAATATAGAGATTTCAAATATGATTTTAGAGTATTAGTTAAGATATTTTAGCAAGAAAATCGAACAGAAATATTATTATAATATTAGAGATTTTACGATTTTGAACCTTTTTATTTTCAAGTATGATATTAGAGTTATTGAGTATGAAAAGATTTTAGAAATTCAGTTTTAACCATACTAGAAGTATGAAATTCAGTGATTCGTAGCAACTGCAGATACATATTCTGTGGGCTTGAAATCAAAATGTCTACAAACGGGTAATCCCTTGGGCATGATTTCATAGTCACAGGTTATGCTAAAGTCAGATTGTTAGAGTTATATGAGTCAAGAGCTTCAGAGTTTCAAAAGTTTTTATATTTAAATGATTTTATTTAATTAGAGATATTATAATTTCAAGAATAGAGTAACTATATAATAAAGTTTTAAACCCAGAAATGAGCCTAGAGCGAGTTTTGGAGAAATGATTAATTTATGATCTAGAGACTATACGGTAGCTAAAGAAAACAAACAGTGAGTAAACGCGGAAAAATGATCATTAACTTTGGTACCAATTGTCTTGAGAGGACAATCTCCTAGAGAGAATGGAACCTAGTTAGGTGTCCAACTTGGATCCAAGAGATTAGAGAAATTGTGATGTCATGATTGACATGCATAACCAGGAGATCCCGTTTCTCTATTAGAGTACCATTATCTATGTTTTCAAAGAATAGTTATATTTTCAGAGGATATTTATGTTTTAAGATAATATTTGATTTAAGAGCCATTATGTGTATGAAAATGATTTCCCGTTGGAGAAAAAATCTAAAGATGCTTGTCTATGAACTTATAAATGTAGAGTTATCTTTTCTATATAATTATGCACATGAATATGAAATTATTTATGACTAGGTGAGAACTCACTTAAGTCCGTCGACTCACCCTCTCCATTCCTCCTCATAGTTGCAAGTCCTGATGTTGCTCACTTAGGTTTGACAACAAGGTTATTCTCTGGTGAGTCTTACTTTGGAGTAAGACTTAGTTTAAAGTCTTGTTGAGTAAGTGCTAATAGATGTGCAGGGATTCGAACCATGCATAGATTTTTATATTATATATTTAATTTCAGTATTTGAACAAACATGTATATGTTTTCAGTTTACAAGTATAAATTGAAATTGTAGAGTTTGATTAAAGATACGTGTAAGCTAGAGATGAAATTATGATTCTGTTCATAAGTTAAATTGATTTTAAGAGTATGATTAATATGTCATCAGAGTTTCATATATCAAGTATTTCAGTTATATAATTTATGATATAAAATTTAAATAGAGATTTAGATGAAACCATGATTTCAGAATAAAAAGTATATTATCTTATGCATATAGAGAGACTTAGAGGTCACAAGGCTTACATGTGAATGGGATTCCTCACGTGTCGTCACGTTCCCTGGTCGGTCATGACATCATCATTTTCTGTGACGGCTTGGCAACCTCATTGAGCCCTTTGAGAAACTTGATAACAAATTCTTTGTCACGGTATCCTTGGATCATCGAATAAGAGTGCACGAGCAAGGAATGTTACATGTACAAGGTAGGATTGGATGAAATGTTTCAAGCTCTTCCCAAACTCCTTGCAAATGTGTGAAATAGGTGGAAATGGAATGCTCACCTTGCTTGAGAGAGTAGAAATCTTCAAGAAAGGTTGAGATGTGATAATCATCTCCTTGATAGTATCTTGATCGAAGTGCATTCCAAACATCAAGAGCATTTTTACGCCATAGCATGCTTGGAGCAATTTCCTTGCTGAGTGATTGATTAATCCATGAGAGAACTAAAGTGTTGCAATGTAACCAAGCTTCATGAAGTGGATCAATTGGCTCAGGTTTTTAAATTGTGCCATTAACAAATTGGACTTTGTTCTTGAGTTCAAGAGCCATCAGCACCTCTGAGACCAAGTGTGATAGTCAATTAACCGGAAAAGTGGAGGAAATGATTGAAATACCTTGATTTTCATTAGGATGGATGAAGTATTATGGACTTGATGGGTTGAGATTTGCATTTGCCATGATCTTAATGAGAAAATGTGGGGAGTTTGAAGAAGGTTGAAGAAAGATGTTAAAGATTAATGGAGCGGAAGCTAAAGTGGAGATTGTCTTCTGATACCATGTGAAAATCTATTGTAACAAAGAAAAGAAAGGAAATGGAGGAAGAAGTTGTGCAAGAGAATTTCATTCAATATGCAATTGATGATACAATATTGAATGAATCAATACTTTTTCATTCTGTTGAGTACATCTATATATCAGTGGTCACAATGAGGTTGGTTACAACTATAACTAACTAATGCCAACTAATCTAATGCTTAACAAAAAGTTTAGCCAATGTGCGGGAATTAGTTAGAGTTAAGTGGGTGAATTTGTAAAGTATAACAAACATAGGAACACTTTTCAACCAAGTTCATGTTAGTTTTCCAACGCAAATCTACCGGGCCAATTTCAAGTTTCCTTCACCCTAAGCTAATCATTACCGACTATAGAAGGCTACAAGTTCTAGTCATGTCCTAATCAGAGTGTGCAAAATGTACGGTGGCAGCTTGTTGGTGGTGGTGGGAAGGTGGGCAGGATTAGGGGAATTGAAGATTAGGATAAGGGTGCTTTGGCTTTTGTTGTAATTTTTGTAATATTTTAATGTGTAATTTTTGTATAGACTATATTAAAATAGTGTATTGATAGATATACTATTTTTAGCTATAGTTTTCTGTTATACATATATTGAATGATTTAGATTAATGAGTTTTATGGTACACCAGATTTCATTAGATCTACCATAATATTACTGGAAATATTTTTGTAATAGTGGTTAAGGATAGGAATCCAATTAAAATTTTTTAAAAAAATAGGAACCTAATTAAATCCTTTTAAACTACAGGACCTGATTAGAATTTGAGTGAATATAATTAAACCTTGAATAGACTATAGGCTTTCAACTTTCAAGTAAGAATAGCAACGAATTTGAAACTCCACTCTCACGCTAACTTTGAGGTTTCTGTTGTGCAACTTGACAAAACCTGTTGGCCCTCATTCATTGTCAAGGAGGTTTGGTCGAAACTTGAAACTTTGCCTTACAGCCTAGGAAGAAGTATTACAAATTCTTGTCCGAGTAATTGATACATTCGAGATAGGACAAACAACAAATAATGTATGAAGTATTTTGGTTCAGGGAAGAAGTTTCCAGATACAAAACTTCAACCCAAACAATTGTCTCTGAAATTCTTAACATTTCCAAATGAAATTTAATGTTTGCTTTTTCCAGCCGTTTTGGACATTGCTTTAGTGATGACATGAGTAACAATCCCAACAGGGCAACAGAACAAGCAAAGAGTAATAGAATGCCGAGTCTCAATCTGATTCTCTAGTCCATCTAGAAAAACATGTCTGGATTCATAGCCAAAAGTATGTTGTTAGAAGAATAATAGAAGAACAAAAAAAGAAATAGTTAGTAGAAGGGGAGGGAGGAAAAAAGCATAAAAATAGAAGAAGGAAACCTTGCAGCAAAAAGATCAACAACCAGCAAGTGAATCCAGGCAGAGGCTAAAGTCATCTCACTGGAGAACATTTTTGTTATACTAGTCAGCTGCACCAAAGTGTGAAAGAAGATAGCACAGTTGGATTACTGTTTTGGAAAGGGAAACTTAAAGGTATGTTTGGATTTTTGTTTTCATTTTGCGTTTTCACTCTGTTTCTAATTTTTTAAGATTTTACAAAGGGTACATTAAAAACAGGAAATGGGTATAGCAGCAAGGATTTTCTTATTTTTACTGTTTCTTTTACAAAATCCTAAAATAAGGAAGCAGAATGAAAAACAGAAACCAAACAAGCCAACTTGGTTGGTGCATAGTACACACCTCAGGTAGCAAGTATTTACTTGCAAAAAGCAATCCAACTGTGTCAGGGGTCCAAGAAAGGTACACCATATATGCATATACAACGCCAAGCACTACATATGGTACACTACTTTCCATAGACCTTTTAGTCTGCATTTTTGCATTAAGGGAAAATGAAATGAATCAGGTACATGAACTGCTGAAATCACAACCCAATACAAGGTAGGAGCAGGAAGACTGTCAGAAGATTCAGAGCTGACAAATATAGAATTTAGTGCTGTCGAGCAAAGTAGATAAAGAAATAACCAAAAAGCACACATGATACATGTATATATGCATAAAACAACATATGTTGATGCATAATATCTATGCTTGTGAAAAGATATTGTTATGAAACAAAAAGTAAAAATGAAGATGAATTGTGATAAGAAATTTTCTCAAATATAGCAAGAAACATACTAGCTCAGAATTAGGAGCTAGAACCATAAGCGTGTAAAATGGGAGCACTGCTGTTGTTCCCAGTGTGAAGGCACTGCTGGCAAGTTCTGATCCTGACAACCCTGCAGCATGAAGGTAGAAACAGTCAATATATGGAATCAATTTTGTCACTACAAGTTATACAAAAAGATGGCATATTCAGTGAGCTTAACACAATGTATAAATTAGACCAACAGATATTTTTTATGACTGAACCACACCCTCTGTTATGTAGAATTATTAATGATGATAGACACTCATTTCCATTTCATTTTGCATAACAATAGAAAATTTTCAGAAGTAAAAATTTATACACTCAACCAGAATGATTGTAAGAAATTAAGACTTTTGTGTCAATTCCCTCAAGCCTGAAGGAAAGAAAATTAATAGAAGACAATAAAATGAGGCTTCCAGTCTTGTGGAATCAGTAACTGAACTTGGTTTCTTATTTACCTTCCTATAAAGTTTCATCTTGGATATAATCTTTTTTATCCACTCAGTGTGGAAGATTTTCACACTATCTTCTAATCTTAGGCTTCGTCATTGAATGAGTTTGACTATAACAGCAACTACTTGAAAGTCAAAATTTTTCTATTATGTATCAATTAATGATAGCCTCGGAAACTTTACATTGATAGTAGGGATCAATTAATGATAGCCTCAGGAACTTTACATTGATAGGGGATCAATTCAAAACTAATATCATTAACCTTTAGGCCATTAAGTGCAGCAAAATTTGCTAACAAATACCTAGTGTGCAGATTTGATAACAAGGTTTAACACAAGTTCCAAGTATCTTAGAGCAAGCAATTTCATTAGACATTAAGCTATGAAAGCATTCTGCTCTCCTGCCAGAATGACTTTCTTCAAGCCTTTCAGCTAATGTTAAGAATATACTACAAATAACGGAAAAGGAAGGAATTCTGAACTAAGATAGGTGCAACCAGTTGCCACATGGAAAATTGAGGAAATGGCAAATACAGAGCTAATGGGTCCAGATAATGTGATAAATGGTCACCAAAACTAGATAACTCAATGAAGCATGCATACAAAACCATCTCTCATTAGGCAATACATTGAAAACTTATATCAGTCACAACAATCACCCGTTTCAATTTGTGCACTTAAGTTTAATGGAAACCATCAACTAATCTACACTTGTCATTGCTTTGACTGTCCACATGTATACATAAGTACCCTCAATAATTAGGTTTGGACATACCACTAGAAAAAGTTAAGCTAACTATATGAATGCATACCACAAATCAATTCCTTAATTTGGCATCATATCATCAAGTTATAAAATATAATTTAGAAGTAAGATAGAACCAACAAATTTTGCACAAGAATCAAAGTATCCAATACTAATCCCAGAAATTCATCAACCAAGCACTTATTCTATTAAAGTAAAAATCATTCATGTGCCTCTTCTATCAGTTCAAGTTTTTGGGGAGAGAGTTTCATGATATATCAAAACTTCTAGGACCAAGCGGTCATGGGTTCAATCTTTATTATCCCCAATTATGATAAATTGTCCACGCTTCAAGCCCCAAAAAAAGGCATTGTGTGAGAGAGTGTTAAGAGTATAGAACCATTCATGTGCCTTTACCCATCAGCCTAAGCTTTTGGAAGTAATGGTTTCACAACATGTTCTAATGAAAGGTAAATATATATACCAATAACGAAGTAACAACAAAATGAACAAGGTATTATATTGATCAAATCCAAGGACAGATGCCATGGGTCAAATTGACAGTAGAACACTCAAATTGACCTTCTTTGGAAGTGATTTTGAAGAAGAGAGACCTATAGAACCTCCAGCTTCTACAGTGGAAAACAAGGCAAGACTAGATAACACCATCTATATGCAAAACCAAGATGCTTGAGTGCTTAAATTAATTTGAACTAGCACCAGATATATGAAGTTTGGCTACATCAATGGAGTTTCAAAAGTAGCACAAAGAAGGATTACATGAAGCGTGTATTCGACTGGCTTTTTGATAAGGAACCAATCTCATAACTTTTGGTTTAACAACAATTCTTGATCCTCTTATGAAACTCCAATCTCTGATTAAGTTGACTCTACTTTGGTTACAAAGCTCGGCACCATTACTTCTGAAAGGGAAAGGAACCTTTTGCTCCTTCCCTAATGTACCACAAGGTTTTATACTCTGCAACAAGTGATCATAACCTCAATTGTAAGCAACTTTCTAGAACCCAGAACTAATACACATGTCATAATATACATCAGAATAAATGAAGTACATTGATCTTTATATTCCAATATAATTGAACAATTTTTATCAGTTTAAAAAACAAAAAACGAGATTGTGCAAATGATTCAGTGAGTAAACAGTTAACAGATCCACTCAGTTCAATATGCAAGGAACTATCTCAGACCAAGATCAAAGTTTCAAAGCAAGCGATGAAAATATGCATGCTTTATGACTGCAAGAGCATGTTGGTAGCAGTCTGCATCAATTTAAAGGTGTGTTGTGGTCCTGACACAAGAGTCAACCTCTTGAAATATAAACTCCTTTTTAATATCACCATATCGACATGCCCCTCAAATATCAAAAGATGCAAAAATGCCCCTTCCATTAGTAATGTCTTTCTGATTAAATTCCATGCCACATAGCCATTTTCAATCAGAGACTCATTGAAAGAATCAACCACAGAGAGAGGGAAAAAAAAAGAAAAACAGATGAAGAAACACAAGAACCGAAGTCCAGAAGATCTCAATAAAAAGAGAAAAGCAAGGAAAAAAAAATTGCAGAGAAAGTAAGAAGCACTAAAGGGCATGTCAAATACAGGCTTCGATAACACGGAAACTATACCTTCAATGCTAATGGAGAATGGCAAAAGCTAGAAGAGAAAGCCATGAATGAAGCAAAACCAGGAAACTGAATGTTGGACTCAACAACAATGGCTGCTTCATATATATAATTATATAATGCACCGTATGAAACAGTGACACGACTTTCCACTGTTAGAGAAACGTGGTACAGAAGGAGAGACCCCAAAAGAAAAATAGAAAAAAGGGTACTTGACCACTACGCCTTTATTTATTCGTATGGAAATGGAAGACACGTAAATGCACTGAGGAACCAAAAGAGTATGACAGCGATCATCTCCCACTTGCATAATCTTGTCCGTTATGTTTCATTGTGGATCTTATAATTGAGTTATTTATGAGAAATATTCGGGAACTGTAAGAAAAAACACTATTTTTATTCATTTATTAATTAATATAAGTTTTGTAATCGTTATTATCTCTTATTTTTTTATATTTTTAATACAATAATTAATTTATCAATTAATAAATAGAATAGGACAAAATATTTTATCTGTAAGAGCGCCTAAAAATTTCCCTATATTTATTTTTTGGATGGCTGCACTAATATGCGAGTCTAGTGGTCATTTTGCTATTTGACGGGGGTGTGAATGTGAACCTTGCTTGCTTTAGCTTCCACGCCTCATGATCCGATCCTAAATAGAAGTAGGTACAACATTAGAGAAATATTACGTACAAGTAAGATTGAGAAGAAAAATATTATTCATATTGCTTTGTGAACATCCTTCAAAGATATTTGAGATGTTTTTGAACATTAGTTGATAGACGTTGAGAGTTACACTCGATTAATGTTTAGATTACATTTTAAGGGTATATGTCTCTAGAAATAATAAAGATATCATTTTTTTTTTTGGAATAAGGTAGAAATAAAAAAGAATTAAAAGACGGTAGTTGACGAAAGAAAGTAGAGGTGTCAAATTCATCCAATTTTCATTCGAGATATCATTTCATCATGTGGGAAGGTCATATGCATATGATAAAGTTTATGCAAAATAAGAAATATCACGTATTAATATCTTTTTCCCCGTTTCCTTCATATCCATACATTGTAATTTGGTAATATAACTTGTGATGAGTTTTTCCTGCGTCAAAAAAATGCATCAATTAGCATCTCTTCCCAATGAATTTATCCAATTACTTCCAATCTATCACTAAGTTATAATATCCCCACAATTTTATATATAAAAAAGGGAATTTTTCTAGTATTCTATAAAATTCATGAATTGGACCTTTAGATAACTTGTGACTGAAAATTTACCATTGTCCACTAACTAAAGTATTAATATTTTAAATATTCATGATTAAATTATAACCCTTAAATTTAAAAGGGTAACAGTGGTACCATAACAAAAACCTGAAAAAAAAAATACTTCCAATCTCACTTAATAATAATTTCAACAATAGAATAGAGTCCTCTTTAAGTTGATTTTAATTTGATGTTGATATTGTTTTTAATCAAAATTGATATTGACATCAGACCTAAAAACCTAGGGCTTTTTGGCAACAGTTTTTTAAAATTGTTTTGTGTTTTTAAAAACAAAAGACTAAAAAATCTTGTTTGTTAATTTGTTTTACAAAATTTTATTTTAAAAACACAAAACACAAATTAGGTTTTAAAAACAAAAAACCAAGAACAACTTTGGGCCTGTTTGGTAAAGGTTTTTCAAAATTTTTTGTGTTTTTAAAAACAAAAGACTAAAAAATCTTGTTTGTTAATTTGTTTTACAAAATTTGATTTTAAAAACACAAAACACAAATCAGGTTTTAAAAACAAAAAACCAAGAACAACTTTAACTTGTTTTGTTGTTTTATTGTTTTAGAGAAGGATGAAAACCGGTAATTTTGCAATTATAGTGAACTTCTGTTCTTTACTCTTGTGGAGAGTTTTCTTCATATTATTTTGTCTCACCATCAACTCCATCATCACTTCACTTCAAGACCCTTCTGAAGCAAGACCCCACGAACCAAGACCTCGAGGATCCTCCAGAGCCAGGTCAGGTTCTCCCGAAGCCCTCCGCGACCCAAGAAGCTGAACCAACACGATCTGCAAAGGTCCACGACCAACCAATGTGATTCGCGGCAAATCTCCTCCGTGACTAACCAACACGATTTGTGAAGCTCGCGACCAAGCTCCTCGTGACAAAGCTCATCGGTGGCCAAGCTTGTGACCCAAGACCCTCTACCACCAAGCTCCTCAGTGACCCAAGACCCTGACCCAACCACGATCTGCCACATCGACCACCCACGCCCCAGATCCTTCATGACACGCGCTCGTCAACCCGATCCGTCATGACTCGCGGTACATGACCCACGTCCGCGTCCTCCATTCCTCTACCGTCGTGAGTCCCTCCCTCTTTCTTTCTCTTCCTCTACTTTTCTCTTTTTACTCAAGCCTTTACTTTGTTGTTGTTGCATATTGTTGTTGTTATTGTTGACAATCTCGATCATAATTCTTCAATGCGTTCATAGTTTACATTGTGGCATTGTTTGGTTTATTTTGCTGTTCAAACATGGCCTTACAAGTGAAACACATTGGAGGTTGAGGATGTTGGTAATGAGGAGTGCATTGAATTATGCTAGAGATCATTCTTTACTCATTATTCCACAAAACTTGCTCAATCCATAACAAGAATAATGTAAGCTAAGCTAAGGTTTCTTTGCCTAAAAGCTTGAGTAATTAATCTATTAGAGTCCACCATACAAGCTTCCTAAACTATATGTAATTATGAAATAGTGAACATGTGGCAGATTTCAAGATTATTTGAGAGGACAAAAGATATTGAATTGTTGTTAACAAATTGGCAGCTTTTAGGGGATTTGTTAAAAGTTTTGTACTAAAGGGAATAGAGACAAGAGATGTTAACAAATGTAATATGGCATTGCCCTTTACATAGAATGGAACATGAAACATATGTGAAATAACTTATATGATGATAATGGGAAACTTGAATTTGTGAAGGTGTGATTTGTTCACGTCAATTGCATGTCCTATTTCATTATATGGCCTATTTGTTAGAAAATTGTGCCCTTTGAAAATTGCTTAGTTTGATAAGATTTTGCATTGTAACTGTGTTTCGTTTCATGTTTTTGTTATTTGATGGTGGAAGGCTTGATATTAATTGTTTTATGGTGAATCTGTGTTATTGCTAAGGCTTATTCAAACAATGCAATAGATGCGGAAGGCATGAGTTGCTTCATGAAGAGCTTGAATTTTTTATCTTGAATAACTGATGCTCAAATTGTTTGGCTTAGGTATATATGATGAACAAATTTCAATGAACAAATTTGATAGAGCTGGTATATATGATGCTCAAATTGTTTGGCTTAGAAGTTTGATAGGGGTGCATAAGATGTACCAGTTATGGCTGAAAGAGTATTTTTCCTCCCCAAAGAAAGAATGGTTTTTCTCCCCATTGAGAGATGGATGATAAAGTTCCCTAGCATTTAGTTAGATCCTGAAAGATAATGTGGGAGATTTTGACAAGAATCCATTAACATAAATTTTGGCTTTGTTCCCGTCTCAATCTTAAATTTTTTTCTTCCTTCACTTTATATAATGTAGGGTGTTCTCTTTTTGCTTATGGTATCAGTTTTGGTCAATATGTATTGATGAACCACACCTTGTCCTTTGTTTCTTTTCTTTATTTTTATGTTATTGTTACTTGGATGTAAAATTTTCATTTTAACTATATGGCAATTTTTTTAGTTATACTCCCTTTAATATCTTCTTATTTTTATATATCCCTTTTTGCTGACTTGTGATCACCATTGTAGATAGAAAATGAGAAAAAAGAGTCTTCACTTTAGCCCTCTTCATTTGTCAAAATCTTTATAGACGTTATGATTGATGAGGTTAACAAGGGGAGTATGAGGAATAACGTGTTTTCACCTAAGGTGTGGCAAGCCATCTTACAAACCTTAATCAAAGAACTGGGCGTGAATATGACATGAAATAAATTAAGTAAAAATTTAATAGGTTAAGGCAACAACATGGAAGTTTTTGCAGTTGCTGCCAATAAACTCGGATTTGGATGGGATGCTGAAACTAATACCTGTCACTGCTCCAGAAGAAGTTTGGTCAACTTACATTTGAGTATACTTTTAGATAAAAGTTAGCATGTTTATTCATATTTATACATTTTTAGATTTAGCATACATAATTTTTTAATTTCCTTATAGGCACATCCCAATGCTGCACCATTTAAGAAGAAAGGTTTGGACAATTACAAACTGTTGGGAGTGATTTTCAATAAAAGTAGTGCAATATGGGTGCTTCATCATTCATATACTCAAGATCCACCCAATCCAGATGATGAAATTGAGATTGATAATAAATTTTTGCATGACGGGTTCATGTAAATCTAGATGATGATGATGAGGAAGATGATAGCCCAGAAATAGAGAGAGTTACCCATAGTGGTAAAAGAATAATTAAATTTACTAACCGCAAGTCAAAGAGAGAGTACGAGCATCCAAGTGGAAGATGCACTTTAAGCATTCATTGAGTCATCTAAGTTGAAAGCAGAAGCTATGGTTGAGGCGTCTAAGAAAAAAGTCGAAGCTTTAATGGCTAGAATTGAGAGGTATAGGGCAAAGAGTGTAGAAGCCACTAGTCCTACAGTTGCATCAACTGAGTACACTATGGCTAAATGTGTAACAGAGTTTGAAAAGATGGATGATGTCTCAGATGACTGCTATATGAATGCGGTGGAAAAATTTAAAGATGCTGATTGTAGAGAAGCATTTTTAAATATGACTGGGCATAAGAGAAAAGCATGGTTGGATAGACTTGAGTGACTACTTTTATGTATAAATATGTGTGTTGATGATACTTATTATGTATGTGTTTTTTAAATTTATGTGGCTAGTTTGTTTTGACATATATATATCTTGTTGTTTAGAACAATATGTAATGGTTAATATTAGTACTTATTAAAATGCATGTTATGTTTAACGTCAGGTTCAATTATGATGGAAATAGATAATCATCAGTGAAAGTATCTCACAGATACTTTTGAAAGATCTTCATCTTCATCTGAACTCTAGTGATGATGAATCTGAATTAGTTGAATTATTGTTGCTAAATTTGATTGCTGATTATGAGTATCAATTTTATAATAAAATTCCTGTTAGAATATTGGCACTAAGTGGTCAAGAATTTGTTAGTGAGCTTTTGAGAGCAATTTGTCACTTAGGTAAAGAAATCATAAAGCAAGAGTCCACAATTTCCTAAGCATATCCAAAATAATCCAAAATATTATCCATGGTTCAAGGTTAGTCATTTTTCTTTCGTCACATATGATGTTTGGTGCTATTTTCTTTTGTCAAATTAAGATATTATAATAAATTTATATGTTTGTATAATGTGTTTGTATTAGAATTGTATTGGCGCGATTGATGGATCACACATAAGTACATGGGCTCCAACCAATAAGCAAACATCATGTAGAAGTAGAAAGGCGTTCAAACAAAATGTTATGTGTATATGTGACTTCAATATGCTATTCACATATGTATATTCTGTTAGGAAGGTAGTGCTTATAATTCAAAAGTTTTTCTAGATACACTTACTAATCAAAATGCAAATTTTCCTTAGCCCTCTAAAGGTGATATATATAACTTTATTTGATACCATAATTTTCATTATGTGTTAAATTGCTCTTTATTAATTGTTATCTAATGATGTTGTCAGTATTCCTGTTAATACTTATTCATTGCTTTAGGTTCATTTTATCTTGTGGATTCTGGGCATCCATATACTGGAGGCTTTCTCCCATCCTCCAGAGGTGAAAGATATCATGCACAAGAGTTTCATGGACGAGGTCGATAAGCTAGAACTACTATGGAGTTATTTAATTTTAGACACTTTCTTTAAGAATGACAATTGAGAGATGTTTTGGATTCTTGAAAGCAAGATTTTCCATTTTGAAGCGAATGCCACCATATAAGCCTTCTAGGCAACGCCTTATTATCGTAGCATGTTGTGTAATTTATAACTATGTGCGTAAGTTGGGATGCGGGCAGATTGTTTAGAGAATAAAGGATAATGATTCTACGTTGAAGTTACGAATGATAATGTAAATGTAGATGTGAATTTCAATAGGGACAACACAACAAGATTGCTGATGAAACTCCAAGGGAAATGGCAAGATATCGTGATCAAAATGCAAATTGGGTGTGACTACAAGAAAATCATGTATAGCTTATAAATGGATTTATAAATGTAAATTGATATCAAGTTGTGTTAAGACTATTTTTAGAATAGGAAATTTGTATTAAGACTTTATTTGTTAAGTATTTATGGAAAATATTATTTATAAAACATAATAGTTAAAATTTGTCATTTATAGTAATGCAATTTGCCAAACAGTTTTTTATTTTATTAGTTTTAAAATTTGTTTTTTAAAAAATTATCCAAATAGTTTTTCTATTTCTTATCATTATAAAATTATTTTTGAAGTTACATTGCCAAACAAGTTTTTCTATTTTTTTGTTTTTAAAAATTGAACTGAAACTTATTTTCTAAAACAATTTTAAAAAATTTAAGAATAAAAACACTTCCAAATAACCCACTAATTGTTATGAAATATTATTCATTTATGGATGTCCATATCTTTAGCTTATTCATTTAAGATTTAATTAGATTAGCTAGAATCTTTATGATTTAATGTGATATTATATCTCTCTATTTTGGCTATAAATAGCCCTTTGAATGCTCCATATAGAGTACCTTTGAGATTATCAATAAGGCTATTATTTCTCTTCTTCTCTATTGTTCTCTTTATTCTTATTTTTTATAACACTAAATCACTCTAAAGTGAATTGTTCCTTATCATTAAACTTATGAAGAAGCAAGCACTCCACATTGACTCCAATCATAATATCATAAAATAATATTTATAATTCATAATAATCATATAATATATTTTTTAGAGTTTTATTTTAATACATTGACAATGTAAAATATTTTACACTATTATCTAATCAAATCTCTTCTTTTACATGACTTTTCAAATAGTGGAAATGTAAATTAATCATTTTTACTTATATGATATTACATGTTTGAACAATGAGTGTATAAAACATTTTTACATTGTAGAGTATTAATATAAATCCTATCTTTTATAACAAGCTAGTATTTATTCTCTGTTTTATAGTTTATTTTGATCTCTCACTTTTTACATCATCATTCAATTAAATTTTATAATTCTCATGTTCTTTCAAATAGTAGGTGTAAAAGTTAATTATACTTGTTTATATAGCAATACGTTATTAAATAACAATGGAAAACTTTTACACTAAGTGTATCCAATATTAAATTAATGTTTATTTATTCTTTTTTTTGAAAAGGGGAAAGCATATGTTAATTCATTTGTTCATAACTAAAATAAGATTCTTGAATTGAAATGCAACGACCTCTTGATAACAACTTTAGAATTAAATGAACTAATGAATGGTTTGTTCAAAAGGCCATGTGAGCTGTCCAAGCTTGACGGCAATTGGCATGACCAAATTTCCCCGAGGAGTAGACCTGAGAAAGTGAACACATCAGAGTGAACAATGTGTGTGAGAGTTGAAATTTTTAGAATATTTTAGTGGGAATATTTTTTTTTTTAATTGTAGTTGAACATAAGTGGCATCAAAGCGGGCTCCAGTCAAAAGCGTACCAAAAATGAGACGGTCAAAATAAAATGAGTTGAATAGTTAAGCTATTTTTGAGCGGATTGCAATTGCGGGTTGCGAGGGCCAAACCATCAAAAATAAAAAAAAATTTTAAAAAATATTTTTTAATGTTTTGATATTTTTTAAAAAAATATTTTAAAAAGTATTTTTTTATTTATGTATATCTAATTTTTCAAGGTCCATAACAATTATACACTAATTTTGACTAAAAAATGTTATTGTTAATAGTGTTATTTGTAAATTATAACACGTTTTATTTTTAAGTTTTAACTTTGAGTGAATAATATCAACTTACAATGGTACTGTGGTGAATGTATATATTTCTTACTTTTTTCTTTTTGGGTTATACATTTCTTACTTTATTACCAATAAATTATGAATTTTTAAAAAAAAAATAAAAGATTTGGCCCGGCAGTCCGCCCCAACTCTCTTAAGCTTGCAGGTTAAGCGGGCAGGTTCCTTGAAATTTTTTAGCGAGCTAAAACTTTAACCCAATCCGCTAAAAATAATGGGTTTTACGCAAACGGGCTTAGTATGTTTTGACATCTCTAATAGAGACATCTCATTTAATTATAGATAATAGATAAATAAAATTTAAAAGGAATAATTTTTTTTTAATTGTCATCAGGAGTTGTCACGTGATATTTATTAGAGATATTCCATTTAGTTATAGATAATAGATAAGTAGATTTTGATGGGAATAATTTTTTTAATTATAATTAGGAACTGTCACATGAAATTTAGAATAGGTTGTTTAGATAAAGAAAATAGGCAAATAAATATATTTTTCAAGAAGTAGTTTTTGTCTATTATTTGTAATTAGAAGTTATCCCGTGACACTTAGAATTATTTTATTTAGGTATAGATAAGACGAAATTTTTTTTTCAGAAATGATTTTTTCTTTAATTGTATTTAGAAATGGTCATGTTAGAAGTAAATAAGTTTTTTTTTGTTCTAAATAATGCATTTAATTATAGATAACAAATGATAGATAGATAACTTTTAACGCGAATAATTTTTCTTTAATTGTAGTTAAGAGTTAACACATAACATATAGAGATAATTCATTTGATTAAGTGTAGAATTCAAAATAAAAATAATTTTTCTTTCATTATAATTAAGAGTTGTCATGTGAAACTCAAAAATAATTCATTTAATTATAAATAATATGTTATATATTATTATTTGAATCAAATGCTTATAAAACTAATTTTGATCACACAAATTATAACATTTTTGTCGAAATTTTCAAAAGATGCAAAAATGCAACATAAAATTTTAAATTAAATAGTTACAAGGTGTTTGTTTCAAGGTATATTTAATTATTCCTGGGAATAGATAGTTGGGAATGATGTATTTCTACATTTGTTACAAGTTTTATAAAATTTTTCCCAATATTAATTATTCCATGGAAAAATATTTTCCTATGATTTAGTGAAATTTAATCCCAAGTTGAAGGGTAGGAAAAAAATTCCCATGACTTAAGAATCACAATTATTAAGCACAATTACTAAATCATCCATCAATTATTTGACTTTTTCTCTCTTTATGATTGTTTTTTCTTTTTTCTTTTTTGTTAGAAGTGTAATTTTCATTTGACATAATTGTTATTTTTTTAGCATTTTATTTAATTATTCAATCTGAATGAGATGAACAAATTTGAAAAAATTAATTGTTAATTTTACATTGATTGGGTAACATTTCTAATTTATATATATTTTTTCTAGAAGTTAATGTGTTAAGGATGTTTAGAAATTATGACATATATTCTTAGGAATATAGATTATAAAACAAACAAGTTTTATATTTATTCCTAGAATCTTAACAACTAATTCAGGAATGTTTAATACTAAACAAATAATTTTTTAAAAGTATCTGGGAATATGATTTTTGGGAACATAATTTCAAACCTTGAAACAAATGTCCCTTAGAGAAGAACCCAACATTTGAAGAATAGAGAAGACGATCCAGAACAATGTAAGCGATATTCCAAAGTATAGGTTAAGGCTAAGAGGAATGGGCAGAAATTGTGTAATAACTCACCTTAGTTGTTATCAGCACATGAGGGACTTTGACCTCATGCAGCCAGTTAATAAAAACATGTTTTCTTGTGTAATTAAATGCTAAAATATCTTGTGAAACAAATAAATGATTTCATAAATTCATCAATTTGATAAACTTATTTATAAAATCTCATAAATTTGAATTATCAATCAAAACTAAATAATTAACTAGAAATTTGTACTACATAATCTTTAAAAACTTAAATAATTGCTAAGTATGAAAATAAACATAATGCATGTTCAAGCACCCTGTCTGCACACTTATTGGAATACTACAAAAACTAATACAAGACTTCTAGAAAAGCTAACTGGCCTCACCATGAAGTGAAATTCACCACCAAAAACTTCAGCAACTCCGAGATGCATGGAGTGATGTTTGTGTGAACAACTATATCTAAAAAAGGGAAAGAGAAGGGATGGATTATCAAACTTAGCTAGCGGATAGCCATCTACAACTCATATGGGATAACAAGAAAATATTTAAATAATAATATATGCAACATAAACATGCAAGTAATTAAATAATAATAGTAATGTCTATATGCATGCAATTCTAATTCATGTCTTAATTAAATAAAATCTAACTCAAGGAACTAAACTTGAAACTGAATTGATACTAAGCATTCACTTGCATCATGAACATGTATTTATGGTATCAACCCATCAAGGCCCATATTCTCTAGTATATGAATCATAAAGTTTGCCTCCTTGACTGCTTAGTACCACTTTTATGATAGCTAGGTACAATAAGGTTAACAACTTATAAAATTGTCTCCATAGCCGCTTGGTACTCCACCTCCTTGGTAGCTGTCACAACATTCCAGAAGGGTGCGTGATGAAAATGACAACCAATTTTAAAAAAGAAGTGACCAATTTTAATTATGGCTAAAATTGAAAAACCTTTTGATTTGTAAAGCTGGTCTTTTAAAGATATTTGAGATGAGAGTCTAATTATGATTAACGAATAGTGGAAACTTAAATCTTCTACACTCTAATACATCGTATAAATACGATTACCCTAAAGCTCATTATGCAAATTTATTTATAACTTTAAACTATTTATTTTTCTCCAAGAATTATAACAATTATATATTTACAAAGAAATAAAGCCAAAATTAAAACAAAAAATAAAGAAGAAAAATTTTTTACTTAATAATTGTTGGTTACGTCGATGTATCCTCTAATGCAATGACAAACTCAAAGCCACGTCATTCTTGTAGAAAATAAGTGTGTTGATGGATTTTAATTAAAAACAAAATAATTAAAGAATGTGTTAATTGATTTTATTTGTGAAAAAGAGTTTTTGACTATCAAATTACAAAAATTCACTTGCATAAGATTCAAGTAGGACTAACCTAATAACCCTTAAATCACACTTATAAAAGAAGGCTTCTTAGTCACACTTGTTAATTGTTGCATGGATAAAATGAAAATATTTTTTTTTTTTTGAAACATTTTATTAAAAAAAAACCCACTGAAATCATAAGAAAAAAAAAAGATAGCCCAAAGACAAACAAACAGCCCATAGACACCAACCAAAATACAATAAAGACAAACAAACAGCCCACATAACAGTTAAAAAACAAACACAAAACCAGACCCAGTAAACAAAAAAACAAACTCTACCCAACAAACCAAAAAGAAAAAAGGCAAACTAAAAATGGCTGATGAAAAAGGTGGCCTAAATTCCTAATTCTCCAATTTTCCCTAACCACCATAACACACGCAAAAAGAAACGGGAGCAGGCTGGAGGCAGCAGCGGCGCATGGTGGCAAGGGGAAGAGGGGAGCTCGCGGCGGCGCTGGCAGAGATGGCAGTTCGGGCGCATGGCTGCTCTCGATCTGGTGCGGTGGGCTTCACGGCGGTTGCTGCTTCGTGGATGAGGGAGGAGAAGCGGGTCAAGGTGGCATCGCCGGGGTTCTGTTCGCGGCGATTCACTTACAGCAGCTGGGAGACTGCGGGCGGCACCTGTGAGAGGGACGACCGCAGCGGCATCAACCGCACGCGATCTTCGTGGCTGGTCTAGGCGGCGACGGCGCGGCGTCAACTTTCGGAAGTGAATCAGGATAAATGATACCAATGGGTACCCTAATTAGTGCTTCTCCGCTGAATTCTACCTCCGCTCAACTTTCGCGTTTGTATGTGTTTTTTGCTGGTTTCTCTCCGTATCCTTCTGTGTGTTGCGCTGATTTCTTTTTGGCCCATATATACACGCACACCTGCTAATTAATTTCTCTGGTTCCTGATTGATTTTCTTTTCAGATATGACTGGAACGTTTGCCATCTGATTGATGGATTATCTCAATTTTATATAAGTTCAGGAGATTAGAGGGATTTGATTCTGATGTGATTCTGATCGTAAATTGATACAATCTCTGATCCCCAATCTTGCATTCTTCTCTTGATTGGATTGGGTTGACACGCTCTCTCCCTCTCTTTTTTTGTGTAAAAGAAAACTATCCGGACAAAATATGGTATTTGGTAGCTAACCCCTTATAAGACTATCTATATGGCCATTTGGTATACCCTTGCCAGCTAAGTGTACCATGATTAACGATTTTTCTAGCACAAATTGCAATTTTGCTTAGACTAATCTCAAACATATATAATTTAACTAAATCAATTGCACCAAACCTTATTCTTAATATCTTGTTTGTCGTTCATATAATCACAGTATAATGATAGTTTAATTATAAAACTATAATAACTGTTTAATTGATTTCTAGTAACCCATTGAGGTCTTTCATGTGAGTATTTAATTAAATATTTTATCTTGAAAATTATAGCAATTGTACAACTAAATTCTGATATTAGCTGAGCTTTGTTATAATTAACTAATAATTAATTTAGTTATTATTGTGATCACTCTTATGAATTTGATTAACACTTTCGTAGTAACCTTTAATCAATAATTTAGTTGTAAAAATAATTTGATTGACAATCCCATACTACATTCACATCTTCACGAAGTCAAACAAAGTAGGCTCCTAGTTAAACCTCAATGACACTTGACTAGAGCAGGCTTAAGAGCCAGTACTTTTGTTTCCACTCTATCAGTTTCTTTGTTGTGTAAGCATATATACATTGCATTATTCACATCAATAAACTGTTGCATAAGTGGTAAGCAACTTAATTTTATATAAGAACACAAATTCAAATTCCAAAAACACATTTGTTAGAAGAAGCAATAATCGTAAATGCTCTGTCCCTGAAATTGTGAGGGCAATAACTCCTACGATTATAGTGTATAACAAAAAAAGTTTCTATTATTTACATAAAGCATGGCTGGTCTAACGATTAAAACTATAAAAAACCAAACTTAACTTCCAGTTAACTCTAGAGAAGCAATAGCAATTCTTTATAATTATTATTATTATTATTCCTTCACATAAACAATCTGAATACTTTATAGCAATAGCAATTCTTTATAATTATTATTATTGTTATTCCTTAACATAAACAATCTGAATACTTTCTTTTGAATCAAGCGAAAATAATCAGTATTAAGAGGGGGATTAGGTATGTCTCGAACTGTGCTTATCAAGCCAAGAAATGATGTCACCGAAAACTTGAGTTATTACTTCATCAGGCTCACCCTCAAGAAGAGCATGGTAACAATCCTTGTAAAGTTTTAGTGTCTTGTCCGTACATTTTGCTTTCTCATACAGAGCTTTGCTCACTGATGGATCAGTGACAGTATCAGCCTCCCCATGAAGGATTAATAATGGCAGAGAGACCTGTAACACAGCCATTGCATGTTAATATGATGAATAAATTTCATTACACTACTCTCGAAAGAGTACATAAATGAGAGATGGGAGGGAGTAAAATTTCATTTTAAAGCAACAATGCAGTCAATGTAAACTCACTTCAAACAGTATATTATTATGCAGGAATGACAAAAAGTCCTAAGAAAGCTTAACCATTTCTAAGGCTGTTAGCTACATTTTGACCACATTGGCACCGGATGCGGTACATCGCTGAGTTGTAAGAATCATGCAAATGAATTCATTGCCTTCTTTCCTATGAATATAGATCAATTTAAACACGTAATAAGAGAGGAAGAATCAATAGATATGTCCAATTTATGGCAGTGTCAATGGTGTCTCTCAAGCCAGAGGCAAAAAATACTCTTGAAATAATCAGTATTTCTATATTCAGCTACTCTAGGGAATAACACAGTGGAGACAGTACGCAATAGAGTGAATGTAAACACGAAGTGTCTGTTTTATTTTAACTTTCAGCTTTCATTTTCAATTTTTCAGGATTTAGGATTTTGTGAAGTAAATACTGAAAACTGAAAATGAAAACTGAAATCTGAAATTTATAGTTTTAGAATTTTCAATATTTCCTTCATAAAATTTGGAACACTTGGAAACTGAAAATGAAAACGAAAATTGAAAACTCAAACCAAACAAACCCTAATGCTTCCTTTCTAAAAGCAACTTTTGCTTTTAAAAATTAGGCATTCAACCCCTGCAGCATTTTCAATAAAAATCATGCCAAAATAGTCCAAGGAGCCAGGGCCCATGGATAAAGTTTGTTCATACAGGTGCACTTTGTCCAGATACTTAACAACAAAGGGTAGACAAGTCAGAAAATTGAAACCTACTTCTTCCAAACGCTCTTCTATTTCTTGAGTAGTTTTGAGCAGTTCTAAAGCAGTCCACAAGCGGGGTTTGTCCTTGTAGGCAATGACATTATAGGCCGTCTGCAGAGACATTAGGAAAATTATCAGGTACGTATTAACAGATGTATTATGAAGAGAACTAAATGACAGATATGGACAACAATGGAGTCAAACGTTGGGAGCGAAGAAAGATATCACACTAACTATATATCTTCAAGCATAAATTGAAGGATGAGTTAATCTGTTAAACAAATAGATGATTTTTGGATTTAAATTAGCAGAGATAAAAAAAGAAAAAATTGTTGGATTACAATATACAAACCATTTCTCTTTTTTTCAGATCTCTGAATGCCGCCTCTGCTAAATCCTTTTGTGGAACTAACTTCTTCTTCGGAAAAACATTGGCTACAGCAATCAGGAGCTGAGTGACCAACTTTGGTGGAACCATGTCATCTGCAATCTACACAGAGCTTCTGGTCAAAGGGACATCATAGCAAACCATCAGTACTCACTAAGTTAATTATGATTTTAGAAAATTACTTTACACATAGGTGCAACAAGAATAGCACCATCCCATGCCTTAGGTTGTTTCAGGTGAATCTTTAACAGAACAGCACCACCCATAGACTGTCCAAATAGGAAGCTAGGAAGAGAACGGAACTCTGGGTTCTCTGCCATAGAACAAACCAAATTTTTTTGTATGAATATTGAATACAGCTAAAAGAATATCAAAACTCTGTTGGTCTTAACTTGCTTAACTTGTTTCCTATGTAAAATGATACATATATTTACAATTTCACAAAGAATGAACTTTCATTGTTCCATGTTAAGGCCACACTTCCAATTTCCAGGCCAAGACACACATTTGAAAAACATTCACAACTTAAAGTAGATGCCTTTGAACTTATAATGATAAGAGGACAGCTGAGACATTCTTCATCAGAAACACAACTCACAGTTTTCTAATTGACCATGAAAAGAGTTCACCAATAATTCCCAGTAATTCTATTTTCAGAACTTCAAACTGACTAATGCACTTTAGCTACTGCCTCAATTATTGTTATCCTCCTGCCTAAGACCGCTGCAAGACACAACCCATCAATTGACTACCATTTTTTCTTATATTCACCTGGACTTTTCAACGATGGAGCACTACTTAAGACATACTACTTTAAGAATGAAAACTGAAAATAGTTTATACTAATACAACGGAAGTAAACATTAAGTGCTAATCCCTTAACTCTGTCTAAATTACACAGACCACCAGGACACAATATACAGTATTTGATCCCCTTCCTGAGAAGAAACTAATGGCATCTCAACAGATTTATGATAGTGAAGTTTCACGCAAATTGAGAATTTCAAGACAGAGGAGATGGTGCGAGCTTAAGTACCTTTGATTTTGGAGTAATGCTCAATGACATCATCAACAAGCTGATCAAAACTGGGAATATAGCCATGGAGACCTTCTGAAAGACCAAATCCAGGATAATCCATAGCAAAAACTCCATATCCAGATGATGCCAGCTTCCTAGCTATTCCTGCAAATAATTCCAGGACATGCCTGAGCTGTCAATCCACAACACTACTGAAATATTGCTAATCGCAGATACCAGTTCTTAATACCAGCCACATGCCTTCAAAGAAAAAAGTGCAGGTGTCTCCATAACCATGACAGTAAAATATTGCTGCTTTGGGCTTAGATGCCCCAGGAAGCCAACTTTTGCAGAAGATTTCTATGCCCTCAGTTCACCTCATATGACTATTATAGAACTCATCAGGTAAACCATCAGTCATAAAAAATCAATAGCAAAACAGGAAAACCAAGAAAATAAATAAATTGTATGAAAACCATTTTACACTAATTTCTCACCTCCTTCACTTTCAATCCATCACACGGAGTCTGCAAAACAGCAAAGCATAAAGGAATTAATATTATTAACATTTAAAGTTTTACTAACTTTCGCATGATAGTGCCTGTTATGCAAGAGAGTAAGAAAGAATGAGCAGGCCACAGTACTAGAGCCCCATAAAAATTTTAAAAATAAATAAATTAATTAAACCAATAACTTGAAGATATATTAACTACGTAAGCAGTTCGCTCAACGGTCTTAATTATCAAAAGTTCCTACAAATTGTACATTGCCAAACCCGTTACCCTTAGGCACAAAACATTGCATCTCAGCAATAAATTTAATAACTATACAATCAGACCCTGTATCTCTTTCAACCCTTTAAGTAGTTGCAAACTAGTACTACGAATAGTCGCAACAGTTTTCTCATCTCAAATTCAATGTCTTTTATATCCAAAATTAGGGGAAATATTGTTCTCGCAATTCTCGGAGATGGAACATTTACGGTTACTCTCCCACAATAGGGGTGATTCTGAAATTCGAACTTGTGTCATCATTCTTACGGAAACCATGCTGCTTATACCACTCTTCCAATATCAAAGTCAATGATTTGAATCCACGAACCACGTTGAACCAGGTCTCAACTACCAATCGCTACCCCTATTTAATGCCCTCTGAGCTAAAAAGAGCGAAAAGGCCTATACGAGATTCATTACAAATATCAGCCGCATGCCAAGAAGAATAAAAAATTTGGATTTTTCTAACGTGTACACTTAAGAAATCAAAAACAATTTAGATTTTTTTAAGAGCACTTCAGGGTATTGAAAACTGAAAAAAAACTCTTTTCTTTATTTTTCAAAACAAAATTTACCATTTATCATACCTTGACCAGTGCTCTTCAAAAAAAAAAAAAAAATCCTAAAAATCTACCAACAAAATAAAACCAAGCAATTTTTTTTTATGAAAAAAAAAACAACGTAAGATGGGATCCATCTCATGATTTCTGAAAACACGAAAAACAACAACATAAAAAGAACAGAAAAAAGGAAATACCTTAAAGAGTATATGGTCAATATTAAGCTGAATATCCTTGAAGGCCTCACGAGCACGCCTTCTAGCGGGTGCTTCGTCCATGTTAGCATCCAGAATCTTCTGCAATTCACCGCTAACACCAGGTAGCTTCATGGTGCACGATAACTTTATCTCTCTCCTCTTCTTCCTCTTCCTCTGGGAACAAAAACCAGCCCTGAATTCTACACCATTCCAAAACACTTATAATTCAGTTGATTTAAATAGTCATAAACAGAAAAAATTGACTCGGCAACTAGAAAATAAAAAGTAAATAAATGGAATAAAGAAAAGTTAGTGGGAATAGAATAGAATATTTATTTAAAAAGTGTACAGTTTTCCTTTTTTTTTTAAATTTTCAATTTGCCAACCGTTCAATTCCAAAGAGTGGCGTATGCTTTGTGGGTCGGAGAGCCATCTGGATTTGATCATTACTTTATTGCTGATAACATGGAAGGGTGCCCGAAAAATGAGGCAAATCTGACTCGGGTAAAAGGAAAATGACAGTGAAATATTATAAAAGCAAACGTGTGGACACTGGACAAAGATAATGGGGGAAAAGATTGAAAAATAAATTAAAATAAAATGAGATGAAAGGTAGTATTCTGTTATATATATATATATATATATATATATATATATATATATATATATATTTTATATCTTTCGCTTTCTTAGTTTGAGAGTTGAATTTGGGAACCAAGATTTGACTGGGGTTCCGCGGAAACTTTGCTCGTGTGTTTGATGGTGATTGATACCTTGGTCCGTCCTAAGTTTTGGACCATGTCACTAGAGGCGTATACATGTTTGGTTCAGATTAGATTTGCAAGAAAAACGAATCCAAATCGATTCATGTTAGATGGGTTTAGATTGGTTTGAATTCATGATTTTTTTTTTCTGTATGCATAATCCAAATCAAACTTATGTGATGAAGTTCAGATTGGGTCGTTGTATTTAAATATTTTTTTTCTTACAATGCCCAAAATTCAATAAAAAATACCATAAATAAGACATAAGTCTAAAGACAATTTTACTTATAATACCACAACTCAATGCCACAACTCAAATAATTTTAATATCAAAACAATTCTGATATAAACTCATGGGATATTAACAACTTATAACAATAGGAAGTGATACCACGACTATAAGAGAGGTTTGTGACTTATGTTAATACTAAGATTTTTGGTTACATGGGAAACTAAACAAATCAGAGAAGAACTCTCCAACATTAGCCACACGAGTAGATCCTCCCAAGCACATCATCCCATAGCACTGGCAAAATGTCTGCAAGAGAGCTCAACCACCACTTGAATTCCTCAAACCCAGGACTCCAGCCAACATATTCGCACACTTGTTCATTTTGCGCACCCTATGAGTGACCCTAACCGTCCAATGCCTATCCAACATAGAAGAAATGTCTGATAGGACGACATAAGCATGAAATCAATCCCAAGATCTGGAGGAAATGATAATGATTGCATGAAGGGAATCACTCTTGCACAAAACATTGCAAAATCCCTTCTCCAATGCAAGGGAGATCCTATCATGAATAGTATTGAGCTCAACATAAAGAACAGACTTGTCACCCAAAAAACTAGAAAAACCCCCTAGCCAATCTCCACTTGCATCTCTGAAAAGGCCACCAAAGCTTGCCCGAGATCAGGATCCACTTGGCATCTACTACCATTTGTATTTAGCTTTATCTCGCTCTCAACCGACTTAGTCCAACAAATTTCCCTAAGAAAGGAGACTCGAACGCGTCCTGATGGGCTAAAGCCTATTGAATGTCCTTTCTGGAGGAAAGAATCATGACAATACTTTGGGAGGTGTTCCAAGCTTCTCCTAGAAATATGTTGATTTCTCCCCCTTTACACCCACCATAGAATCACAACAAATCAAGGTTGAAAGACCAACGAAGATGCTTGTCAATCCACAACCAAGTAGCCTCATTAAAGAAATTATTGTCTATACCAAAACTAAGGAAAAGCCAAATTTGTTTCAAGAGACAATAGTCACGAACACAGGAGAGAGTATCCTCCTCCACCTTATTATAACCGATACAAATTGGTGAAGGTGCAAGGTTTTTTGAAATCGAAAACTTGCTATTGGGAGGGTGACATGAAGTATCTGCCAAACCAAGAACTTATACATTTCTAGAACATTGGGGCGCCAATTCTACATCCAAGAAGGAGAGTCATTCCCCCAAGCATAACCTCTAGACAGCCCACTTGTACCCACTCGTAGATGTGTACCTACTAGATTCAACCAACTCGACAACCTTTTTCCTGAAAGCAACCGCCATACCAACAAGACACCTTTCCTGATCCCTAGAGAAAAGAAAATCCATCCTCCAGACATTAGGGCGCTTTCAAGATACCCTTGTAACATAAGAACTATGAACCACAGGAATAAGGTGGAAAATAGAACCCTTATTCATATATTTTGCCTTGAATACTTTCACCCAACACTGCTCTAGCCGATTTGCTAGGGCCTATACCAACTTGGCCAGCAAGACAGTATTCATGTGCCTTGCTTGCGAATCCCTGATCCTCCTAGTCCCCTGGGTTTAGTTAGAACCTCCCAGGAAATTGGGTGAAACCCTCTGCCATTGTTATTATTCCCCCAATGAAGTTTATGACACATCTATCGATGCCATCATATACATCTTAAGGAAGCCACATAGTTTTCATGGAATAAATAGGTAAGGAG
Organism: Dalbergia oliveri; assembly: GCA_030441495.1. Lineage (NCBI taxonomy): Eukaryota > Viridiplantae > Streptophyta > Magnoliopsida > Fabales > Fabaceae > Dalbergia > Dalbergia oliveri. The sequence continues at coordinate 8,447,547 of JAMLFY010000010.1, forward strand.
AGTACCAATTTAGCCAAGCAAACTTGCCCTACCTTGTTAAGGAGACTTTCCTTCCAAGAGGCCAACCTTGTCGTAAACTTTTCTAGGAGAATATTGAAGATGACTTTAGTGACCCTCTCTTTAAGAAGGGAACCCCTAAGAACTTTCCCAAGTTCCCTGTAAAGCAAATGGTTGTGAGGCTTCTAAGGGAAGCTTTATTCCTACTGGTCATAAGCCTAGAGGCCATTGCTCTAGATTTATCAAAATTTACACAGAGACCTAACATCTTGCAGAACTCATCCAAAGTGTCCATGACACATTTTACTTCAGATCTCTTTCCATTACAAAAAAGCATCACGTCATCAACAAAGAGTAAATGAAAAATACTTGGCCCCTTAGAAATGTGGATTGGTTTCCATTGACTAAGAATCATTTTCTCTTGGATCATTAGTGACAACTTCTCCATGCAGATGACAAACAAATAAGGCAACATAGGATCCCCCTATCTCAAACCCTTAGAAAGTTGAAACGAATCAAGTCTCCCCTGTTCCAAAGTATAGACAATTATGAATATGAGATACATTGCATAATTAATCAAATTATGCCTGAAAATCCAAAATCCTGAAAGTATTCTCCAAAAAATTTTAGTATGGTCTGCGTTTATGTATTGTTAGATTAAGTTTTAGTGAAATCTAAGGGTAGAATTATCCGTTTATTTAGTTATGATATTATGTAATTACACCAAAAGAGGAATGGATCCTCTTGTTGAAATTTCACATGATCTTATCATGTGTGATCTTTCACCATTCATGTTTTTGTGTCACATGTCATGTTTGGGTCCCACCATTTAAATGAATGGTAAGAGATCACACATGGCAAGGTCATACGAAATTTCACAATAAGAGAATTTATTCCCTATCAAAAGTGTTAAATTTTACAATTTGAGATCTAGCCACCAATCACTATGTTTTGAAGTTGTGGCTGGAAGGGAGATATCAACCACAACATTACGTGTTGTTATTGGGCTTTTTATGTACCCAAGTTTTCATTCTCATATTTGGCCGCTAGGCATCTTGCGACTCACCCTCTTAGTGCACTGCCATGCTTGGCTTTCTCGTCGTGACCAAGCTACATCCGCCTTAAAAATGCTTCTTTTGTTATTAATCATTTAGCACCATTCAATCTTATAAACTTATCAGTGTCTTAAGACACGTTTGATAATGGTGGTTGATTGCTCCCGTCTTTGTAATTTTGAGACTCTAAGACTGTCAATAATAGATGGACAGTTAAATTATAATAACGATGTCCAATTTGGATTTTGTGATTACTAAAGTGATGTTTTGAAGTTCTTTCTCTTTATATTAGTAGGATTTGAAGGTTCAAAGGTTTGATTTTTTCACAAAATTTTGTATGGCAAAACCATGATCCCTAACATTAAAAATTTCAAATACCGCAAAAATTGGAGTTGATCTTCTTGGACTTCTAAGAAGTCTTCGAGATTTGTAAAGATTACATTGTCGAACATTACATTGTAAGTGCAAGTTAAGCTTTAAATCCAATTAAGTGAAAAATTACAAAGTTGCGTAGAGAGAAGGCGATGGATGATAGAAGGTGGGGGAAAGGAAGTGTGCCTTCAAAGTTCAAACAAGGAGGTTAGATGTAAAAGTGGAAAAAAGGGCTTTATTGCAAATAAAAGAGTACATATAATTTGATTAAAAAGCCCTACACTAGGTGGTGGGAGTATCCATACTAAGTATTATTAAACATACATAGTGTTCTATTGTAGGAAACTTCTAACATGTCACAAAAGTGGTGGGAGTATCCATACTAAGTATTTGAATTTAATTTTATATAAAAATATTTTACACAATTATATAATCATGCATTGTCACATAAACAAAAAATTTGATTTAAATATTTAGCCTTGTGCCTCTAATTTAAGTTGAAACCTATAGTGGGCCTCCCTCATAAACTTATGGTATTGAACTCATATTGATGGTTGTTGTTGCCATTGGGTGAAAGTTAAAAAGGAGGGAGGTCACCTTTTTTTGCTAGACCTATATCCGAGGATTGAAAGATCATGCCTCAATATTAGATATCATTTTCCCTTATCAGGCATGTGTTTAGAGACCAAAGGATCATATCCATTATACCGCCTTTGGGGTCACCCTCCCTTATCGAGGAATCATACCCTCAGTTACTTTATTTCATCTCTTAATGCAAAGAAATATTAAGAGTCTTTTCTCATTCATAAATGTTCTTCAACATGCATGTAATTAACTTCAACATCTCATTATTAGTTTAACTTAATAAAATATGCACATCAAGATAACAACTCAATACATATCATCATGTCATTCACCACACAAATACATCACCATATGCACAAAATAAGAACATACATATCTCAACATAGAAAGAATTAATTCTAATAACTAAGGATTCCATACATGCATGGTGTTTTATGAAGTATTATGATTAAGTCATGAGATCTTTTCTTATTTATTCTTTCTCTTTATGTTCTTTGGATTTTCCACTGTATTAGTATTGTAATTAACTCTTATCTACTTCTTAAAGCAAAGAGATTTTACCAAATATTTTAGGACATATTTTATTAACATTGTTAAGCAATTCCTAGTTCTTCAGCTTTTAACAGATCTACAACCGTTATTGAAAAATCTACCATAATTTCTAGTATAGAATTTTGATATGATATTATAAGGGGTCACTCTTGACTTTTAGACTTTCACATAAACCTATTTTGGGTTGAAATCAAATAATACATAATTTTCTAAACAACTTACAAGGCCATTTTGTTTCATGCCCAATAGAGGCTACAGTGACTTATGAAATTTAATAAAAAGAATAGAAAGAATTTGATTATGAAATTTTCTAGAATTTTACCCATATGTGTTATCTTTCATTTAAAACTAGTTTTGCTCAAATTGAGTTGTAGAACTCAAGTTTTAAATTTATCTTCACGCATTATCCAAAATTTTAACAATGCCTAAGGCAAGTTCAAGAATTTCTCCTGAATTATCTAGGTCTCCTAAATTTGTCAAATTACTTTTGGAATGTTTTTAGGTGTCTTAGGTTTCATAAAAATTGGAATGGATCCAAACAAAGGTCCATGGGCTGAGATACAAATTTATTTTTTAACATTTTCCAATAGCAAACCAACATCAAAATAGAATATTCACCTTTCCACAATTATTAGAAGAGTATTTGAAGGAAAGATCATTAAGGAGTTAAGTGTTAAGTCATAGAATGGCTAGAACAGTTCATGTTCTTAGCTATTGGATCATGCAAAACATCATAACCATTATTGGACTATGACAAACCTATGATCACTATGTGAAAACAAAGTTTTCACAAATAATTCCCTACCTTTGGGTTGTATAAATCAAGCAAGGGTAGAAGAGATTGGTGGAAGTGAGCTTGATTGTCACGACAACCTGGAAATTGACCGGCACGTGAGGAATCCTATCCACATGTAAGTCTCGTGACCTCTGAGTCTCTATATGCATAAAATAATATCTTTTTTACTCTAAATTATAGTTTCATCTAAATCTCTATTTAAACTTTATATCTAAAATCATATAATTGAAATACTTGATGTATGAAGCTCTGATAACATATTAATCATACTCTAAAAATAAATTTAACTTGCGAACTGAATCATAATTTCATCTCTAACTTACACGAATCTTCAATCAAACTCTACAATTCCAATTTATACTTATAAATTGAAAACATACACATGATTATTCAAATACTGAAATTAAATACATAATCTGAAAATCCATGCATGGCTCTGAACTGACCCACATCTACTAGAGCACTCTACTCTAACAAGACTCTAAACTAAGTCTTACTCCAAAATAAGACTCACTACGAGAACAATAGCGTCTGCCAAACCGAAGGTTGAACAATATCTGCATCTGCAACTATGGGAGGAATGGAGAGGGTGAGTCAACGGACTTAGTGAGTGAGCTCTCACCTATCACCCACATAGGACAACCAAGGATAATATATATATACATGCAGCGTTCATAAATTAATTGATATTCGTATGCATAATTGTATAGAAAAGATATTTCTATATTTATAGATTCATAGAAAAGCATCTCTAGATTTTTTTTTATTTTACTCCAATGGGAAATCATTTTTCATACACATAATGGCTCTTAACTCAAATATTATCTTAAAACATAAATATTCTCTGAAACATAAATATCAGGACTCTAATAAAGAAACGTGGATATCCAATTATATCATAATATATCCTCCAGTTATGTATGTCAACCATAACATAACCAATCCTTTATGGGTGCCAGACATGGGCTCCACCCTCAAGGCTTTGTTACATCACCCCAACACGGGCATGGGGAAGAACACGTTACTTCCCTCCAGAACACGGGCACATGGAAGGACACATGTTTTCTGCTCTAGGAGATTGCCCATAAGGACAACTTGGTATCAAGGTTAATGGTTATTTTTCCTAACGTTAACTCACTTTTGTTTCTCTTTAGCTACCATATAGTCTCTAGATTTTAAATTAATCATTTCTCTAAAACTCTACTCTAGGCTCTTTTCTAGATTTAAAGCTCTATCATATAGTTACTCTATTCTTGATATCATAATATCTCTAATATATATTAAATCATTTAAATCTAAAACTTTTGAAATTCTTAACTCATATAACTCTAACAATATGACTTTAGCATAACCGTGACTATGAAATTATGCCCAAGGAATCACCCACTTGTAGGCATTCTGATTTCAGTTCACAGAATATGTATCTGGAGTTGCTACGAATCATACTGAATTCCATACTTCTGAATATTATAAAAACTTAATTTCAAGCCAACATCTTTCATAATTTAATAACTCTAATATCATATTTGGAAATGGAACATTTATAATTATAAAAGCTTGACATTATAATAGTGTCTCTATTCATGAAATTAAGTCATGCTCTATTTAACATTTTTGTCAAAATATCTTAATTGATATTCTAAATCATATATTCTTACATTAAATCTCTTAGAGTTATACATGAAACATTTCCATAACATGCAATCCATCAATCATGGTCCTATGATTTTCTAAATTACATTTTTCATACTATTGTCAAAATCATGCTCTTTGTCTAGCTTGTCATCCTTGCAAAAATCATATATATAATCAATCTTTCATCTCTAATTTCATATTCAACAATAATCATGCAAGAAACATATCTATAATACTATAATGATGAAACTAAGGCTATGGGGTCAAATCCACTCACCGTTTGATGCCAGGAGTATGTGGGCACCACCAACTTGACGTGGAGAGCTTGGAATGACACCAACAACTGTCATAGAGCAACCACAACTCTAGATTAAACTCTAATACTCTCTAGATATCTCTAATCTAACTCTAAAACATTGGGGAGCACTCCCACTTGCCAAAAAATGAGAAAAATAACAAACTCCAACTCAAGAACATAAAAGAAATGGAAGGAGACATAATCTATCAACATAAACATACTTTGATGATTTGGGGAGCTAGATTTGAGAGAATAAGGGAAAAAGAGAGAATGGGGATAGGAGAGGTTTCTAGTTCAAGAAATTTGGGGAAGAAGGAGTGGGGAAGGGTTTTATAGAAATGGAAGGGTTTCAGCGAGTGAAACGACACCTCTTGGCACTATTCATGCTCCAGAAGGCGCTATAGCGTCCTTGACCGCTATACGATCAGGCTGCATACCGCACCGCTAGACTGTGCACTTATGACCATTATAGCGGTCTAGGACGGCTATAGCGATCTCCAAATCGCACTGCATGATCGCACCGCATGAAATCGCCCTGGTGACCGCCAGCGTCCTTGACCGCTATAGCGGTCAGGCCGCATAACGCCCCTCGCCTTACACACTTATGACCACTATAGTGGTCTAAGACCGCTATAGTGGTCTAAGACCGCAAACCGCTGCTCCCCCTCTGCCTCCACGCGTGAGAGCTCTGGTGACCGCAATAACGGTCTTGGACCGCCATAGGTGACAGCAACACTCACATGCTGCATAAACCCTGTCACACGCCTATGGAGTATCTCACTCATTTACATTTCTTAATTTTAAGCTAATTATTTATTTTACTTCCATTAACTTTAAAACATAAATGTAAATAAGAAGATACCCCCTATTTGGATTCAAATAAAATATAAAAAAAATCAAAACCCTAACCATTCGAAATCCAAATTTTGGGTTTTAGTTCAAATCCAAGTTTTCAAAATTTTCTAAACTTGAGGGCTCAAAACGAAATATTTAAAGATTTCATAAAATTCATTAAAAATCCCTCTTCAATTTTCCCTCTAGGAACAATTATCGGGACTTTTGATCCCAAGATTGTCATTCTAACATATAGCCCTCCAAGGAGGTGTAGGGTCAGACTTAGAGAACTCCAGGACTTCCGGTAGGTCCCGGGACCCTGAGGCCGCAGAGACCTATCTATCGGCATGTGTATACCGGGTATTACATTGATCTTCCACAAAGGGTGCTAGAACAATTGGATTTCTTGTTTTTCCTTGAAAGCTTTTTCTCCGTTCTTAAGCAGGCAAAGCCTTCTTATTTTTTGTGTGTGTAAAAGAAATAAAAACATAAGGAAAAAAAATGGGAAGGGCATGTGGTTGGTATAGCTAGGTTTAGGGTGAGAATTATGTGTTCAATGACTTAATAATGTGCGACATTAAGTTGAATAAAATCAAATCAACATTTCCTCTCTTCTAGATCAGTTTACCTACATAAGTTAGTTGGCTACTCATTTTATTTTTTGTACACATTAGGGTTAGCCTATTCTAACAGTGCAAAATGACAAAAATGTCCTTCACTACCAAAACACATTAAAAACAATGTCCAAAAGTTATTCCATAACTTCTTTTCTTGACATTATAATTATTATTTTCATGATAAATTTTATTTTTTTGTGTTAAATATTTTTACTATTTTTTCCGTTTTGCCCTTAAATGGAAAATTATCATTTTGCTCTTTTCTTAGGAAAATATTATTTTTTGCATATATAATTCTAATAACTCATTATCAACGAGTGTTTTGTTTAGGGAAAATTGGGACATTATAGGTGTGATATGAGGCATCAGGCTGACCCACTACATCCCACGTGCTAGTCTGGTTTCAGTAAAGCCAAGTCCCTCGAGGAGTGGCTATAGGGGTAGCCGCAATAACGTGAGCTGAGTCATCCTTGTGCTCATGCCTGCCCACGTAAGGGAGTACATGTGGTTCCTCTAGGTATGTCAGGTGTGATTGAGGGGCTTCCTGGAGACTCGTGGCAGCCAGCATGGTGGGAGTGCGGTCTCATACATGTAGAGCTTCATGGAGATAGCACTTTCCTTACGCAAAGCAATTTTAAGGGTTATCTTGTATTATTGGGCATGTTCATTAGCATAGGCTTTAGAGGATGTATTCTCATGGCTATCTTAGCAAGGTCGTATTCTAATTATTGTATTCGCCAAACCTTTGTTGGTTGCCATACACCGCTATGATGTTTGCTATGTTATATGTGTGCGTGTTTGTATGTGTATGTATGCCTGTGTTTGTGTAACATATGTACACACACACACACACACACACACATATGTAGATATATATGTACCTAGGGAACGAATCAAGTGAGATTGGTAGTTCATTGTGAGAGTAATAAAAGTAAATCTGGGTCGTTGGATCTTACATGAACGGTTAATATTAAAATATAAAATCACATGATATTTTTAAATGATCATGTGATCATTAATTACCATAAATAACTTTTAATTTCAACCATCTATTTATGGTTATATGACTCAAATTTGTTTCTCTCATGCTCATAATAAATCACTCCTCTCACTAGAGTCATCCCCTATATACATATAAATGTGTGTGTGTGTGTCCAAGTGCAATTATGATATGTGATAGTTGTGATAGATTTATATTGTGCGTTATTATATTTGAACAGGTGTATGATCCGTTATTACAAACCTCATCCTTAAAAAACAAAGCAAAACTTTTCCTAAGCCAATCAAGCTTAGGCTGCCACCTTCACTAGCATATATCAAATATCAAAACATTTATGGTAACCAAGACCCCAACTTTAGGTTTTTAAAACACATTTCTAAGCAAACTAACCGATTAAAACATGAAACAACCACTTTAGATTTACTTTTACATATTAAAGCCGAAGGAAACACTTTTAAAATGTAAAGAACACTAAAGTAATAAACTTCAACCGATTAAAATTAGTAAAAACACTTTTAATCACTAAAGAGCATGAAAATAATAAATTAGAACCGATTAAATTTCACAAAAACACCTTAGATCATCAAAGAACATCAAAACAAATGCTTTCAATGGATTAAAATGTAAAATAAGAGCTTTAGAAGCTTAAAGGTAGCTTCTTAAACAAGAAGCTTAGATCAAGACATAGAAATATCAATCTTTCATTTTTTGAACAAGAAAAGAATGAAAAAGAAATAGGAGGAAAATGAACTAACACAAAGATCCCTACCAAAAGAGCAAGATTGAATTAGAGGAGAGAATAAGGAACTCTATCAAGGTGTTGGAGAAGAAAAATCTCCTCTAACAAGCAAGGTATGGCTTGGATATATAGGAGAGAAAGAGTAAGTTTTGTGATTTGATGGCTTCTTGGGTTAGTGTATAGGCTAGGGTTTGGATGAGGTGATGAAAGTGAATGACATGTGATGATTTTGTGAAGATTTGATTATGGTGAATAAATACGAAGATGAAGAGGATGAAAGAGTTGAGAGGAGGTTTTGCATTTTTTTTTCAACCAAATATGTGTGCCTTAGGTTTATGATACCAAAAACATAAAATGAGGCATGTTATATGTATTGAGGAGGAGGTAACACTGACGAGGGCAAGGGTACTCCTAGGAATTTTTTAAATGTTGTTTAAGGTTTCTAGGTTGATTTTATGAATTAAAAATAATTGTAAAAAATTTTTATAATCAAAATATCTCTCTTCGCATACTAAAATAATTAATTTTTAATTAAAAAGGTGAGGTATTCCCCCACTAATTGAATAAGACAAATAAACAAAAGTATGTTAATGGTTACATTTTGGAATTAGGTCCCACATGTTGGTAGTTAAAATTAACCTAAGATCTTAAGATCAATTAATTAAGGTAATTGATTCTTAATTATCCTCAATTAACCTTAATTAAGCTTAATTAGTGCTAATTAAGGCTAATTAGCCTTTTTAAACTTAGTCTTCAATAGATTTCAAATCATCACATGACCCATTAATTATGCTAAACAAACTTCCCAATGATGATCGAGGCCAGTGATGAGAAGTTGCACTTAATTATCCCATGGTATTCTGCTAACACTAGAAAAAAAATAGGGGCATTACATGATCTACAAAAATAGGTTAAATTATCAAAAGAAACTTAAAAATAAATGATTTTATGATAGATCACTATGTTGTTGTATGATTCATGTAGCTGACAAGGCTTAGCTACTTCTTGTTATTATTGTTGTTGCTGTTGTTTAGGTATGTTTAGTAGAAGGTAAAAGTAAAGATATTTTTCTTGTTTAATATAATTTCTTTTATATACTATTGTGAAATTAATTAACTTCCTCATATTGTAACACATAATTTCTATTAATTATTTGTATGAAAAAACATAGAATTTAATTTTAATGGATTAACAATTAATGTGTTTGGATTTCAATTTGAGAGAGTTAGAATCAATTTTGAACCCCCAATATTGATTCTGAAAGTTTTTATGTTGTTTTGTTTTTAGAGATTCAAATCAATTCTTGACTTTAGAACTGATTCTAGAATAAGTGAAAATTTATTGCTTTCTATTATAATTACTTTTAGAGGAACTACCAAACATATATCACTTTAGTTTAAAATTAATTCTGACAAAATTCAAGGTGTGTTTGCTTCAGATTTTGAAAAAAGTGATTCTACAACTTAAATTTTATAGTAATAGAAAAAGTTGAAAACTGATTTTTATTAAATTCTAATTATTTTTAAACACTTATTGAAACATAAAAAAAGTGTTAAAAAAGTGATTTTTTTTCCAAAATTAATCTAATACAAATGCACCTTCATTCTACCTACTACAATCAATTCTACAAAGATATACTCAAACATAGTGTAATAGAGTTTGACAATATCGTTAAATTAAATCTCTCTATTTGTATGATTTTTTTAGTAGAGGAGTGTGATGGATTAATACCAACAATCATAACTAACAGAATTGAAAGGAATACAGGATCATGTATGTAAGATTTGAAACATTATGGAAATTGATTAAGGCATTGGTCACCATGCAATTGTTCAAATTATAATTATATATTGGAACAATACATGAACATTCAATAAGAAATAAAGGAAAATTTGAAGTCAATTATAAGTCACTTATATTCCATAAGGTTGCACCTCATCATAATTTATCAAGACACATAGATATTCCCAATCTGATTCATTTCATGTGAGCCAATGATCTCTACATTTCCATCCAGGCACATCCAAATTGGTTAAATATAGATAAAGTCAGCTTAATTGAGCTTTGCCCTCTGTGATCATTCTAACCAACTTGAGTTCTAATTGATTGAACATGAGGATAGTACGAGAAAAAATTTTGATATCTTATTTGATATGTATGCCTAGAATATGGAACCTTCAACTTATGCTCTATTTTTCATTCTCTGAAATCCTATATCCTTTTCGAATAGATGCATCCATTTATATTGTACCGGCCCTTATACACGTGCTTCGTATGCTAAGTGTATGGACAAGTGCTCCATGTAGTCAAAGAAACTAAGGGGAAAGATTCTCTCTAATTTACACAAAATGATAAGAATGTTTTTCTCCATCACGAAGAGATCTTCAACCCTAAGAGTGGATGAGTACAAGTCTCTAAAATGCTCACTTAAAGTTATTAACAGCTTCCAAACATGGTCATGTAATTCTCTAAAGCCAATGAGAAGCATTCACTCCATGAAATACATGACAATTATGACTCTTTGTCCCAAAAACTTTCCTTGTATAACATCCACACACCAACCTAAGTTTGAAGTGTAAATGTCAAACATTTTCAACTATTGAACCCACTTACACACATCTTATATTTGTGTTAAACTCAAGGTATAGCTTTCCTTTGGCTAGGAGAATCGACTATCTTTTAATTGTTATAGGTTTGATTCAAAACACCTATAATGCTCTTCCAAATCCAATCTCGCCTCATCATTAACTTTTGTTTGATCAGTGTCCATGTAAACCTATACATCAACATGCAGATATTGTCTGCTTTGGGCATCGTGCCCTCATGGGTTTGCTATTACTCCTCATGGGAAAAACATGTCTACATTAGGGAGGCATCTACACCTGGATAAGGTGTGTTTCGTTTACCTTCCCAAGTAATGTGGGACTTGCTCTATCCCTCGTGGAGGGATAGTATCCTTGGCACACTAATCCCGGGATTGGCTCTCATACCATTTGTAACTTATAGCACTTTCACATCATGCATATAATAAGGGAAAATGGCAAGAAGTCAAAAGCACTTTGATGGAATTAACATGCACACTGATTCAAATAAATTCTTAAATCTAGTCTAACAATTTATATAATGTTGTTAACCTATTTTACCTGCATACTATACTCATATCATGCACAAGCACAATTCCAAACATAAATCATGAAACACTGCATCATAACACTATGTGCCTGATGATAGTTTTACTTGAGTATTGGCATTACATGCACATGATTAGAGTTACTTGACATGGGATAGTTTGAATCTTAAATGCAGATTTTTTTGCATGATGAAGTTGAGAAACTCGTATGTGAAAGATGCATGCTTTTCCCCTATCCCATGCATGGAAAATTAGGTGAAAGAGACTTAAAATGAAATCTATCATGCTAAGATGCAACTTGTCAATAGGATAGTAAAGTGTTTAATGGACTTAATAAGCTAATAAGATACATGTTGTTTGCCTTAATTACATGTACTTATGTGATTATGTCAATACAATTTGATTGAGAATTATGGAGTTAAAGACAAAAAAGTTAGCTCATTGAGAACTGATAGTGCATATTGTCATCACAAAATGTTTCAGAAATCCTAAAGCATGCTTGTTTGTTTGATTGGTCTATGTGATAGTTCATCCCTTGAATTTAATAAACTCCTTTTTGGAAATGCATATGAAATGTGAATTTATTGCATGAAGTGACCTTCTTGACCAAAATCACATTTTTATAGGATTATTTGAAAAGGTTTTTGTCAAAAAGAGGTGCTTAACATGATTGTTGAATATCTATGTGACGTATGCAATGTGTTGCACTTATGTGCGCTAGGAGTATAGGCATATGATTGATGGAAATGACATTGACGTCGAAACATGCTAGTTAAGAGTGATGCTTATGAATGCCATAATTTTTGTTTGTATGTTTTATGTGCATTAATGAGTTAGTTTGGATTTCCATGCTTGACGCTCGTATAGAGGGTAAGGAGGTTCAAAAATTGAGGACCATAAGTCCCCACAATATCAATCGATGTCAGAGAGGAGAAAAAGAAACATAGCAAGGACAAAAGTTGACACTTAGTACCCTCTATACTTAAGAGCTCATGTGTGCATGAGGCCGCTAAGCGCTGCTATCCACCTAGGACTTGCATTGTGAAAAGGGCTGCCCTTGGAGGTAGAGTCGCCTAGTGTAAGTGTCATTATAGGTGCCTTTATCGCCTCAATGGGAAAGGGATGCCTTCCGAGGTGGAGTTGCCCAAATATGATAAATGGCATGCTGCCCAAAGTAGCGGAGTGGTGGCCTTCAATATGGCACTGTCTCCAGCTTATCGATGTAAGCAGTATCACGTTACTATGTTCCTGCATACGTGCCTATCCTGGTAGCACTATATAGTACAAGTATCCTATCTTATCAATCCTTATGTTATGCAAGTTTAGATTTTGGGACCAAATCTTTTTAAGGGGGCAAGTATGTGATGCCTTAGGTCCACATGTCCCTGGCTAAACTTAGCACAACCTTTGGGTACCCCGAAACCTCTGGATTTCAGAAAATCATTAGATTGTTGAAGTCAACATTTTATGCAAGCAAGCACTCATTACATGAGAAGGGAGCAGGGGCTCGCTGGAGTAAGAAAGTGGGTTGGTCGTTCGTGACAGTGAGACCGGTTCGCTGGAGCAAGGACTCCTGATGCTAACAGATGTTCAAAACAACACAGTTTCATGAAAATGTCCCCAACCCCATTTAAACTTTTCCATATGCATTCTTACCCCAAAAATTGAAACCCTAACATTCCAACACCCTCTTCCACCTTTTCACTTTCATCTTCTCTCAATCCTACCTCCTCCAAGCTGCAAGGAAAGGATTATTCATGGTTTATGTTTCCTTTCTCTCCTTTCCTTCATGTTTATGTGTTAGGGTGTGTATGTTCTTAGTTGTAGTCAAGTTTGAGTACTCCCCTAGTGTCTTTAGAGCTACCATAGTGTAATGATAGTATGCTCATAAGTTGTTTGTGATTTTATGACAATTGTTGGTGTCATTCCTAGTTCCCAAGGTCAAGTTAGTGGTGATATCTCTCACCGAGCCCTTCAAGCTAGGTGGGTTTGAACTCAGAACCTTATTTTCATCATTATGATTATGTTTGTAGCATTATGGTTGCTACATGAAATTTGGAAATGAGAATATGATATAGAAATGATTTTAGAAGTTATGCCAAGTTTAGCAAAATTATGGTTTTTATTGTAGCATGAATAATATGTTTTAGAAAACCATGGAGCATGATTGATCTATTGTTTGCCATGAAAATGTCTTTTATGCTTATGAAAGGATTTATTGGAAAAATACATGATTTAGTAAGGTTACCATGTTTTCAAGACTTGGGATTTTGGATTAAGCTTCTAGAGATATCAAGTTAAGTTATATTGGAAGTTGAGTAGAGTATGGTATATTTTCATGAACAGATATGCTATTATGGTTTTAGAGTTATCATGGCTAAGAAATTATAGTTTTGAAAATAATTGTGTTTGTGGAATTATATCTTGGGATATGTTTTCTCGATGCTAGTTCAAGTTGATGGACAAAAATACTAGAGTTTTTACAAGCTTTAGAAACTTCAGATTTCTTAATTAAGCTTTCATGACAACTTTTAGAATAAGGAATTAGTGAGGGAAACGAGTTAGTTAACTAGAAAGATTGTTAACTTTGGTATATTGAGTTGCCTACTGGGCACCTCTTGATTATTCAATTTTAGATATGTCTGAGGGACCCATTTTATGTTGCATAGTTGTCTACGAGGACACGGCTCGCAAAGGACCGATACTATACCCGAGAGATATCTTGTTTGCACTAATATCATTCAACCAGATAACATGATATATTTTGTTTCTTTACTAATTACTACAGTTAATAATAGAATAATTTCAACAAAAGATAAATGATTTCTATAGGTTATGTATGTATAGATATAAGAAAATGTTTTTATTTTCTGCATGTATATTATTTATAGTCTGTTGGTTATCCCATGTGGCGGTGAGTGAAAAACCACTCATTAAGTCCAATGACTCATCCTTTTCCCCTCCTCCTTATAGTTGCTGGTCCAGGATTTGCTAGTCATCAATTTAGTAGTCAATAGTTGTCCTAGTGATGATCTTTACCTTGTAGTGAGGCTTAGTTTAGGATTATGTTAGAGTATAGTGCTTCATAGTTGTGAGCTAGGATCCAGACCATGCATCATATTTTAAGATTATGTATTTATTTTCATAATTCATGTATAGATTTGAAATGTAGATTGTGATTAAAAATTTATGTAATGAACTAGACATGTATTTACAATTCAATTTTCAAGTATTAAACTGAATTTCATATCATGACTAAGATCATGAAATGAAATGTTTTCACGAATAGCATATTTGATTAAGATGTTTTTAGAGCTATGCATGTTAGAATATTTCAGTTTTATGAGTTCAAATATTATGTTTTGAATAGAGAATTTGATGGTGAGTTAGATTTAATTATGTTTTAAGGATGAAAATACTATTATTTAATGCATTTAGTAAGTCATGTTACCCAGGAAGCTTACATGGGGATCTAGTCCTTCACGTGCCAGTTACATTCCTAAATCGAGGCGTGACGGTCCATCACAGTGTTCATAACATTGTCAAACATATTTTTCTCAACATTCACAATATCTATACAATGACGAAATAAGTTATCCTTCCAATGTGGTTGTTACCAACATATATTTTGTTTACTCCAATTATGCTCCACACCATAGCCTAGAAATCTAATAGATTTTCCCACTTATGTTATCTTTAGAAGATGTCTAACCCTTTTTTCCCAAAACTGGTAACCATTTATTATGATTAGAGGCTCTTCATTCTCTATAATATTTTTTTTCTCAATCCATATTGATTACAGCTATATGGATCCTCACGTCTTAGAATCTTTTATGATAGTCAAATCACAAATTCTAGACAACATCCCATTAGCTGTAAAATCGTTAATTTTCCACATGAGAGTTGCCTTAAGCCTAAAAGTCTACTTTATTCAGAATGTCATAAGTCAATACACCTTTACACCATAATTCTTTCAATTTATCAATCTGAGGTTGGAGGCATACATTAACTTTGGCTTTTGTATTTTTTGGCCCAAGGATTATACAAGTCAAGAACAAATATTGATGTTTCATGCACATTTCAGGGGAAATATTGTAAAGTGTAAGAACAATAGGCCAATAAGAATATGATTCACATAACTTCTTATTTGGAGTAAACTAATCAGGATACAGTTATAACTTTACATTTCTAAGATCAGATGCAAAATCATGATACACTCGATCAAAATGTTGTTAAAGCTCAATGTAAGATGGATAATTCATTATGTTATCAGACCTCTTATTCTCACTATGTCACCTCATGTAAGGAGTAGAGCTCATAAACATATACAATCTTCTTAATCTAGGGATTAAGGGCAAATAATCCATTCTCTTTTATGGAACATCCTTATATTTCTTGCTCCCGCTTCCGTTGGCTAAAAGCCTAGGCTCTCCATATGCATTTTGTTAAGAAAGCATCATCTTTGTAATAAAGTATACATCTTTTTAAATAAAAGTCAATCTTTTCTTCTTTCAACCTAAGTTTGGAGATTAATATTTTAGCTTGGTAAAAGTCTTTTGGGATGACCTTAGTGTTAGATCTAGAACCTTTCAAAAAGTCTTAATGCAAAATGTTTTGAGTAATAACACAATCAATTTGGAGAAAATATTTTGAAGAAGGACTAATGTTTACTTTGAGTTTCTTGAAGCAACAAATAGGCCGTTACATTAGCATAACACGCTTCTTAAAGTGAAAATATTTTCACATGATATATGCAAACATGTTTAATCTCATTTGAAGAGATTGAGACTTAATGAAAGTGAAAAATATATCGTGGAATGAACATATATATGCTCAATACATTGAAGAAAATTCTCATATACAAGAAACCAGGCTCAGATCTTCAAAAAGTAGCATACAACTTCAGAAAATATATTTCAAGTGAAGATTTCAATCCAACTCTAAAACAAGTGTGTACTACAACCTTCAATCATCATGATTGTAATCATATCATCATCTTCAAGCTCTGATTGAAGATTGACAAAATTGAAGAATTTTTTAGAAACTGAGACCATTTTTTAGAAAGCACGGTTCACAGCTAAACAATGCACTTTATAGGAAATAGAGGGAAATTTGAAATTCAAATTTAAGTCAAACACAATCATAGACTGATATGACATCTTTCCCAACTTGGTTAACTGCCTAAGCTTTTAGAAGGAAAAGTTCAGAAACCTTGTTCAGAAAGTAAAAAGTAGTTTCTAAAGGTGACATCAGAAATCTCTATTTCACAACGACTTCTTTAAACTTTGACAAAGCTGAGCTACTCCTCAGACTGCATTTCTAAGACACAAACAGGATGACACACGTGTCACTTGGACAATAGATCAAGGGCAACGGCCATAAATGCAAAACATATATAAATAGAGATGTTGCGCTTACATCTATATAGACTTTTGCATAGAAGAAGTTTTGAAATGCTGAAGAATTTTTTCTCCTCATCTTTTGTGTAAAGTTCATTACATCTTGTAATCAGTTTTTTGCTTGTAAAAATCTTCTTTCTATGTTCTTAATATATGTACATTCTTCCTAGGAAGAATCGTTAGAAAGAAGTCATTCAAATTTTCCAGATATGTGTTTGTTCATCTTACGAAACTTGAGTGTTGGTTAGTTTAGGTGTCAAACCTAAACACAAACCTTTGTAACCTTGATCCAGGAGTGATCGTTGTAAGTTAGCTTGAAGAGGCTAAGTAAAAACTACTGTAAGTGAAATAAAACGTACTTGCTGGTAATGGTGTTAGCTTGGAGAGGCTAGTTAAAGACTACTCAAATATGATAATAAAGTGTACTTGCTGGTCACGGATTAGCTTAGAGAGACTGGTGAAAGATTACTCAGGTGTGACAGGAGGTGTACTTGCTGGTCATTGGTAAGAGCTTGGGAAGGCTACTGTAAAGACTATCCAACTTTCTCAATTGAGAAAGGTTTTTAGTGGAACTCTACCTGGTTGAGAATTAGATGTAGGTAGATTGGCCGAACCAATAAAAAAATATCTATGTAGTATCTTTTTCTCCCTTATCGCTCTTTTATTTTACTGCTTTATGCTTATTATATTGTGATTATTGATAAATAGGTTATACACATTTTATTATACTTGTTAGAGTTTAGAAAGTTACTTTCTACATCGCTAACTCTATTTCTACTATATTTCAAGTTTTATACTTGATAGTTTTTGTTTAAGCTTTTTTTAGAAAAAGAAAAAGAAAGGAAAGACGCAACATGATTCAACCCCCATTCTCATGTGCTTTTTTATCTATGCTCAAGTCATGGCTAAGCTCACTAATCAATATAGTTTGTAACACCCTAATATTTAACCTAACACTCATAGGATGCGTTCAAGTTAATTATTAGTTATTACTCTTTTGTTTCAGTTTTTATCTTTTGACTTGGAAATACTTTAGTAAAAATACGGGTAAATTTTTTTTTTGGAACTTTTTAAAACAATACGTGAGCCGCGTATAAGTAAGACCCGTCATTCGTCTATCATGACATAAAGGGAAGATAAAACTCTTTAAGGGCATATACAAAATATAAACACGACCTTATGAACATGATCACACCATCATATATATACATATAGGTAGTACAAGCATTAACCGTTCCATGACTCACACCAAAACAAACCACTAAGATAGTATTATGCCCATCATCAGGGGTTGGGCCAGTTACAGTGATCACGAGAAACATAAATAGTATATACATAGAAACTAAGATCATCCTATTGACGATGCTCTCGAGAGGAAGAAGGTAGTCAGCGCGCGAGCGGGGTCAAAGGGGGTAGCCAGTCGACCCACGTGATGAACATGAGCTCCCCGATGTGGACGGGTGGCTCCTCTATCAGCGTGCTGGACTCCCATAGGCCGTGTCACTGTGGCCTCTCCATCTCTGCCACTTCTCACATCCCTGGAATGGTAGGAGAACCCTGAAGATTGCTGGAAGAAGATTGCTCCATGGATTCGACCATGGCTCGGAGGTCGAGGGAGTGATTTGGGTGTGTAAACCGGAAGTCACGGATGGAGATGCGGCAATGTGGCCACGAGGAGGTTGCTTGGTACGCGAACGGCACTCTTGAAAACAAAATCATCAGTGAAAGGGCTAGCGATGGAGAACTAGAAGCTAGTAACTGGGTATGCAAAGGACAGTGAAGAAAACAAATAGGCGAATAGCACATCAACCCACGAAATGATAAGACTGGTTGGTAGGATTGAAATGCATTTCCTAGGTGGGGGAATCAATGTAAATCATGAATATGACCATCACCCTCTGAAGACAAAATGGAAAGAAAGAGAGGAAGATGAGAAACCTGAACATGAATCACAAGAGGACTTTTGCCTCCAAACATGTGTCATCATCTTCGCCTTCAGGAACCTCGGGTTTCATTATGAAAACAATGGGCATAATAAGGTTCATTTATTAAGTTTAAAAGCCATTATCCAAGGTCCGTGTCTTTTAGCATGTTTCTTAATGCTATGAGTGCATCATATCTTGTCATAAATGCATGTCAATACCATATGAAATATATCATAAGAATCACAATAAATCGATATGACATAAAGAACACAAGCTATCATAACTTGATTTTTCCTCTTTAATAATCTTAGGTGACTTAACTTTCTTATTTTCTTCTAAAGGCCACCCTACTACTCTCTCATCTTGAAAGTTCTAGGTTATGAGCTCATATTTAACTAGTCATCACTAGTCTAGTGCAGGATAGGGGCATATAAACACATTTCATAATCATTAATTCCTAGAGTCTAAATGATCACCTCTTTGGGTCACCTCCCATAACCATTAATTACTAGAGTCTGAAGGATTCCCTTATTGGATCACCTCTCATAACCATTAATTCCTGAGTCTAGAGGGTCTTCTCCACGTGTCTTATGTCACCTTTTATCTTAGCATGTTATTTAGAAATAGGAACATAAGCATACAGTCATAGCCATCATCATAACTCATGGTTCAACATTTTATGTACAAGAATAAAATTGAAACAAGAAAATGGGAATAAAATTTTAGGAAAAATTAATTTTGGCTTGATAGCTGTTGGCTACGTGACGTATCCTCTAGTGCAATGAGGAACTCAATGCCACGTCATTCTAAATAAAATATTTATTGATTGATTGATTTTTATTTCCTTTGAGAAGGAATTAAGAGCATCAAATTGTTGACCAAAATATTAAGCATCAATAGAAATTAATTTGCATAAGCATTGCAGGATACATATAGATCTATAATAATATTATAATTATAGACAAAAATAGCACATATAATACTTAGTGTAAAATAACAAAATAATTAATACTTAACAGTATATCCTTTAAAGAATGCTACACAAAACCTAGTGTTAAAACTGCCCTACCACTATATATAATTATACAGAATAATATTCCTCACCCACTATACGGTGTGATAAATTGCAACATCATGTCATAAATGGGTTTTAAAAAAAACAAAGTAGTAATAGGTTTATACATGCATGGCATTAAATATTTATTAATAATCACATGCTATTTATTTTAAAAGTTCCTTATAACCTTGTTGATCATAAGATTTACATGAAATAATGTCAAATTAATATGATTAGCAGAAGAACAGAATGCTATAATTAAACATGTCGACATAGTACAATAATGCTATTACCATAATTACACATCATGTATAATGAACATAAATGCACAGGAATATCAAAATGCATAAACTTGGTTTAAAAGCTAAGTAGGAATGTTAAGGACTTCATTATTATTATTATTATTATTATTATTATTATTAGGCTGAAACAGAGAGGATATGGGTTAGGAGATGACACACCTACACTAAACTAAAATACAAAATTGTCTCTCTCACACTCACACACATACGTTGATCCCTCTCTTCCTCACACGCGCACCCCTACACACACACAAAACAAAACTTTCTCTCTCTCTCTCTCTCTCTCTCTCTCTCTCGCACACATACACTCACACATATATTAACCCACTCACACACGCTCACAACAGAGAAGAAAGAAACACAGAGAGAGAGAGAGGAGATGAAGAGGAGTGAGGCCGCAGGGGCTAGTGCAGGAGGCAACCACCGCAAAAGGAGTGAGGCCACATTGCCGAGAGGTGACCGGCGAAAAGGGGGAAGCCGCGTACTTGGGCTCCACGGCAACACTGCATGTGTGATCCGGAGCTTGACAAAGCTCGGGTTTTGCGGGGATGACCCACGGAGTTCGTGACGGAGATGAAGAAAGGAGCAACGGCAATGGGTGTCTTACATGTACGAAGCAACGGCGCCATGGATGGAGATGCACGGCGACTTGCTGGGCGATGATGCCACGGCAATGATGCATATGGAGGAGGCATGGTGGCTGAGTCCACGTGACTGGGTTCTGTCTAGAAGGAGAGTGGCTGGCCTTGGCAATTCAAGGAGACGGGGAGAAGGGGCAAAGGCGTGCGTGGCAGAGAGGCTAGCTGGTTCACCAGGTGTGAGGAGGTCAGCCGTGGCATGGTGGTAAGGCTATGGAGTCCCATGGCGGTGGTGGTGGGGAAGCCCCACGTTCCTTTCCTTCTTTTTTCCGCTTCCAATTTTTTTTTCTTTTGTTGGTTCAGATTTGGAATTGAGTTCTATTTTTAATTTTTACTGTCGATTGTGTTTGGTTCAGGTGATCATGTGGTGATGGAAAGGAGGAGGAAGCATGACGCAAAGACGGAGCACAAGGGTATGTATGGTGGCATGGCTGCCGTGAGGAAGGCCGCCACCCTCTTCCCCTATTTCTCCATTTTCTTAGTTTCATTTGTATATGGACGTTGGACTGAAATGACTGAACAACTATTTTTGGATTCTTCTTTCTAGCTGTGTTTTGTTTGTTTGAACTGAAATGATGTATGCTTGGTTTATGCTTTGTTGGGTTTGTTTACTGATGGTTCGCTGGTGATAATCTTTTGGCTTGTGGCTTGAGTTTTTTAATGTGAAATGGAAATAGTGTATGGATGTTTACTAGCTTGCTGTTGATGTTTGTATGGAGTGCATGGTTTGTGATATGTGAATGGATGAAGGATATAAAATTTAGATAATGAGAGTTAAGGAAAGATACCACACGGTGCTATTCTCCCCTTTTCTTTGTTTTGATTTCTCAAATCTCTCAGGCTCTATGATATTTGCTTTAACTTCCCTTAGAGTTTCAAACAGACGACTATTCCGTTTCTTTTAAGGTGAAGTTAGCAACAGGACATGAACAATTTGTGCCATCCTTCCATCCTGCCCATCATCCTCATTTCATGGTCTTAGCAGTGTGGAATCTTGCCCATCTTTACAGGGAGTAGGAAGTGCATGAGATGGCAAGAAATGTGGCATCATGGCCATATGTTCTTTGGGGAAACAAACACATGGATATCAATAAAAGGGAAGAAATGTTGCACTATCACAGGAGTGGGGAATGTTTTCTTTTCTTTGCAAAAAAAATCACACACAAAAGAATCAACATTTCTTGTAACTTGCAAAGTGGGATTTGGCTTTAACATTGTCTCTCTCTTTTCCAAAGACAGAGACACGTATAGAGGGAATGGCTCACATAAAAGTTTGAATGAAAATTTGTCATCCACCTAGCATAGTAGAATTTCTTCATATAGATATAAAACAAAACAAAACAACAAAACAAAATTTCCATTAAATGAATAAAACAACAGCAAGAATAGCATTCAAACCAATGCACTTGACATAATTTATGATAATGTCCATTTCCTTCATAAATGATTTTCAGTGACAATGGTGTTATGGAATAGAATGATGGAATTTGGATGTTAAATTATTCACCATGAATAATAGATAATTAGTAAGCCCCACAGAGACATCATGTAACCTCTATAATCAACGTTCCCAACTTTCAGGTGATGACTGGGTTCTCGTCACTTAATTCCCGCATTAAATTACCTCAAGGATATTTTGATAATTTAGCGCATGGGAAGATTAGGGATCGAAATTTTTGCACAGAATTGCTATCTAAGTCCCATATAACCTTATCCTAATATTAAAATACCTCATTGAGGATGGCCTGGACCGCGTCCTTATTCTTGTGCAAAAATGACCTTAAGAGCATTTTAGTCATTTTGCATGGCAATAGAAAAAAAAATCGGGGTATTATATTGTTCATTGATGATCAAATAAACTTTGACTCTAGTTACCTTCTAACTTAGTACTCAACATTCTTACTATCAATAATAACTCTGAGTGCATACATTTTCCCATAAAGGCTCTTTTTCTACCTCTATTAAGCTATAAAACCTTTTCGCTTCTAGGTTAGGTTCCTCAACTTTAGGTTCGAAATTCATTCTAAATTTAGGCCAGGCATCAAAAACCATTTCTTGGTAATAATTATATTTTACTTCGCAAGTCACATGACCTTTATCCCAACCTCCTACATGCACCTCACTAAAATTACCTCTAATATAACTTATACCAAACTAATTTTCCACTACAGCAACTTCCCCATGATTAGTCCAAACCCAATAATCAGGGTTAAACCTATCTTTGTATGGATGATATCTAGCTAATTATTTCAATATCTAAAAACCTCCTAAATTGGCACTTAGCATAGGGACACCCAACTTTTTGTTCATTAATGAAATGTTGTGAGTTACAACTAACATGAACGAACTCTCACCATCATAGAATATTGATTTAATTGACCACTGCCAACATATGTAGGTGCAACCTATCATACATCCACGAATGATTTCTAGGGAACATTACTTATCAATACTTAATTTAACCTAAAAATTAAACACAACACTTTATCAATAACAAATTGAAAAGAATATCATATAACATCCTTGTCTCCCACTAACATATTAATTGAAAAAAATTGATAGAATCTCCCATAGTATAAGAGTATCCTCTTAAGTTCCAAATTACGTTTAGAGAATTCAAGCAAACAAATTAATTGATTTTTTTTTACATAATCTCTCCTAATACAGGTGTATCCCCTTAAGTTCCAAATTATGTTTGAAAATATATTTCAAGTAAACAAATTAATTAAAAAAAAATTGATAGAGTCTATCCTAATATAGGAGTATCCCTTTAAGTACATTATGTTTAAATTTCAATCAAATCAACTTTAGACAAAAAAAAAATGAACAATTAATCCAATAATTACAAGCTGGCAATCAATGAACACGTTTATTAAAATCAAACACTTTAATCAAAATCCTAAAGCCATTCTAGTGCACCCCTTATTTTTCACAACATACAATAATTCAATCACGTAATCCCATATCAAACAATGGGAAGGAACACTAAGCATACCCCATAACATGCTCCAATTCCATATAGGGAAAGTCTCTAAACATTTAAAATTACAAAAACAATTTTAAACAATACAATGTACTTACCAAGTTTTCAACAAAAGTGCAACAAAAAATCCAAAGCTCCAAAGACTCTTGAGCATGCTAAACATTTCTGAAAGAAAATGTACATTACCAAATTAATTATTACTAAGTCACTAAATTAATTATTTCTAAATTATAAAAAAATTAAAAAAAACTACACAATGTACTTACCAAATCCCTGTAAAAGCTAGCCATAAACATAATAAAGGTCCAACAGGACTCTTTATAATGCTACACATTCTTAAAAATCTAAGTTAGGAACATTTTAAACCAACAATTTGAGCATTAAAATGAAAACAAAAGAAAGACCAAATAAAAATGTAAATTGATTAAAATGTCCAGAACAATAGCAGGAGCTCACTAGAGGTCTTAGTTTGTGAAATGGTGGCATTACCAAGCAATGGCAGCTATATAAACAATGGTGTGGAAAAGAGAACACAGAGGAAAGAAAGAACGAAGATAGAGGAGAGAACAAAGAAATGATGAGGAAGAGGGCTCCGACTGGTTTTAATCATATTCCCAATATTATCGACTGATTTTCTATTTGCAATATGTTTAATGAAACATGTCATTTAATTAAAACACATTACAGATGAAAATTCTATTTATAATACGTTCAATGAAACATACCATTTCATTAAAGCCCATTTTAGACGGAAGAATTTGACTCCTTTAAAGTGAGAAGATTGGTAAAATGTACAGGTGACAAGTTAATCACTCTTAGTTGGTGGGCTTCACTACTAAGTGGGACCCACAACTTAAAAAAAGGAAAAGGAAAAAAGGGTTTAAAAGCAAAAAAATAAAGTGACTTGCTAGAGTCACAGGAACACTGTCACGAAGAGAGAAAAAGAAAATGAATTTTTGCAATGTCCTGTGCTATCATCAGATAAACGTATTCCATTCCATGTACCAAAAAAAAAAGTGTTCTGTTCCAATGAAATTTTAGTATGTTGTTTCTAATGTTGAGCTTGGTATATTAATATAGTCTGGTTATTTTATTGCCTTCTCTGGTTGTTCTATGATATCCACGTTGTGAAGTTTTATAGTTGAGTTATACCCATTGGGTGAGTATATTGCTAAGTTTCCCTAGTGCTATTAGGAAAACAGAATTGTATTCCCATTTATCTATAGTGGAGGATTTTGCTGGACCAAGTTTCGTGAGTTTTTTTGTCCCTCTAATTGGGTTTTCCCACATTAAAAATTATGGTGCCTCTTGCTTTATTTTTCTTCCAAATTGTTATACTCCTTGGAGTAGTTTTTGGTACTATCTATTTAATTGTATAGGTAGGGAAAATATTTTTGTAGCTTTTGTTGTGTTGAACAGGTTCAGTCCTAAGGTTTCCATGACACTCTTAAATGAATAACTTCTACTGTATATGGATCGTAATAAATGATCTAAGAGTGATTAACCTCTCACTTATGTACTTTATCAACCTCTTCCTTTTACAAATTTTGTTTCAATTCTTCTCATCTCTAACACCCTAACTAAGCTAACTAATTCTACCATTCGGGTACTAGATATAGTTATTAGCGTCTCAAACTTTTAGTTCCTCTGATTCACTCCAATTTTAAAGGGGGGAGGGAGAGGAGAAAATAAGCTTTTTAGAGGGAAAGAATGGGACAATTCCCCATGAATTCCCTTTCCTTTTTTTGTATTATTAAACTCCTAAACAAGTGAAGAAATTTCCTTCCCTATCATTATTCCCTTTCCCTTTCTCGTATTAGCTATCATCCAAATATGTTGTAAAAGAAAACCATTACTCGTTTAGTTTTTATCTTCGGTTTCATTTTATAAAATTGATCCGACCAAATCGGATATATTAAATATCACATTACTTATCCATATGTATATCCATATCCATATAATATATATATTAATGTGTTTTATAATGTTTTAATACTAAAATTATTCATACATTTTTATCACGTCTTAGCTCAATATTTTATATTTAATTATTTAATTTTTATAATTTATTCAATAATTTTGAGTCTATATGATTTTTATTCTAATATTTTATTATTTAATTAATTTATTAATATAAATTAAGATAATTAACTTAAATTCTGTATTTATATAATTTTATAGAAATGGTCATGATTAATTTAATTCAATAAACTAAAATTTATATTTTATATACATAAAATATATTTTTTGTCTCGAGAAAATAAGTCATTTTTTGTTTTAGTTTCTCTAAAAATTCTCTTGGCTTTTAATCTCTCATTTTCATAATATTATGTTTTAGTTTTTACCGTTAGTTTGTACTATTAATTACTAATATTTATGATGTGTAAAAAGATTTTAAGGTATTTATCAGGACAACAAGAATCAAATTTTTAATATTTATAAGAACTAAATGCCTATTCTAAATTACTTATGGATTTCTAAATTTAAAGGGCATGGACCAAAAACATTATATTAGAAATAAGAGAGACTCGAAACCAAATAAAATGTTTAAAGGAATTAAAACCAAAATTGCCTATATTTACATGAAACAAAAGCATATTTAAACCTATTTTATAAATATTTTATTAAAAATTTTAAATCAATCAAATCAAGCCAAATCAATTTATTTCAATTGTTAATATATATATATATATATATATATATATGATTAAATAAAAAACTTCAAAATAATAAATACTTCTTTTGGTAATGGAAATATTTTTGGTAATGATAAGATTAGCTCCATCCTACTTACCCCATCAGTCCAAAAATATAAAAGCACATGGATTAAGAAAATAATAAATGTATTTTGATAATGATAAAGTGATGCATGGGTGGACCATATTATCCTATTAAAATATAAATTGGTTATAATGTTGTTAAAAAGCAAATACAATTAATTACATTAGGGTAGTGTTAGAAATAAAATTTAATACTTCTTGATATAAGAAATGAACAAATATTTTGTAAAAGGAAAAAAAAACCAGAACAAATGGACGGATAGAGTGAAAAGATATAGTATTATTTAAATTTAATTGGATGATTTTTTTTAACTTCAAAATGAAAATCAATCCAAATTTAAACAAGAAATACTATTAAATAAGAGAAATCTACCATTATATTAGGCTATGATTTCATAGTACACAATGTATGAATTCTAAGATTAATGTACAAAATTATAGTGGCAAACATAAAACGCCTTAATTATTGACGATTTACATCACCTCATATCAAATCAAACCAGGAATCTCCGCAAAGCTGCAATTCAGCTAAGTCTCCAAGTTGGAGGCAACTTCACAGCATGTTAGAGTGAGGAGACTTTGAAGACCACGCTTCCCCATTCATGAACTTTCTCTTGCAGTGCTATATATATGGTGAGTTGAGTGCGGTGAGCGAGTGTTTTAGATTAGTGAGGAGTGAACATGAAGGGAGAGAGCTCTGAAAACACAAGAGGAGTGGGGAAAGATTAAGCGATAAATAAATAGCATTAAAGTAGAATAAGATTAGAGAAATTGAAGCTAGTGATCATATTGCAGAGGCGATTTTTCAAAGTAATGTATGTATTTTTTTTTATCTTATTCTTCTTGTATGATTTTTTTTCTTTTTCTATAGAATTCTTATTAGTAAATATTCTACTTGTCCTGTTTAATGTTATTGTAAAAATTTATTTATTTTTATCTTTTTTACTGTTAGTTTAATTTTTTTTTATTAATGTTATTATGATGTTTAGTATTAGAAATAGAAAGAAATTGTATAATTTAATTTTTAATTATTATTATTCCCTTATTATTACAACCGAAAATAGTAACATAAATGTTATTATTTTTTTATAATTAATGATTATTACTATTTTTAATATTAATAGATTGTTTTTTATTATATATTTTTTGGTAACAGAAGCTAAAAATTTTTTTATTATGTATCATTGGTGAAGTTTATAAATAATAGATAAAATATTAATTTATTTTTTATATTTTATTTAAATTTTTTTATTAATTATTATTATTCTTATAAAAAAGAGAAAATGGAAATATATATGTGTATTCTTTACTTATTAAATATACTTTTCTTAATTGTTATAAAAAAGATTTTTTATATACTTTTTTATTACTCAAAAACCGAAAGATATATTATTATGAAAACCTAGGATAAATATATATATATGCTACTTTTATTATTGTTATTTAGTGTTACTATACAAAAAAGAGAAAAAAGTAGTGATATATATGCATGCACTATTTATTTTATTTTTATTATTATTATCTTTATTATTAATCATAAAAAAGAGAATTGTGAATAATTCTGTTTTTATTTATTATTATCATTTGTTTATTATTGGTTTATTATTAAATATTAATAATAAATATAATAATAATTTATATTTATTTTCATTACTTTGGGTTGATGTTGATTTATTATGTGGAGTTCCTGATAGTTAATATTTTATAGTTGATCCCACATTGTAACAGGGACAACAGTTGACAATTGCGACCTCGACACATGAATGTCGAGAAACCAATAGAAGAATTATATGACTATTTAAAGAATTTCGGTTTATATCACACTTCTATGATTGGTGATACAGGAATTAACTCTAACTTCATGAGTGCACTGGTTAGCGCTAGAGACCTGAAACACACACTTTTCATTTCCCGTGGGGAGTGTACAATTACACTGAGTGATGTAGCAATTCAGCTTTTGCCTCCCTATTAATTGGGAACCCATCATAGGACTATGTGCTTTCAGTGTGGCATAGGTACAACAGGTGTGCTAGGAGCTCTTAGGTGATATGCCCATGGAGGATGATCTCTCAGAATGTGTAATCAAAGTGAATTGGTTGCATTAACGTTTCTAATAAAAGCCTACAGGTAATGATCCCAATGCGATGGTTTACTTTGCTTGTGGTTATACATTGCAGCTGCTGAGTGATATGTTATTCCTAGACAAGAGCAATAAATGAATTCATCCAAGGTTGCTTATATTGAGGATTTGACTCGAGTTGGTCAATATAACTGGGTTCTGCATGTTTGGCATATTTATATAGATCTTTGTGTCATGCCTCGTGTATTAAGGCACAAGAGATCTACTGGTGCGTAGTTTTATTGTAATCATGGGCATATCATCGGCTCCCTTTTTGGCCCCAATTCTAGTGTGTGATATGAAATTTCTGTTATCTTCTAGGTTAGAAATTGTGAAATTTGAATTGGAGATAAATTTTAAGTTTGTCATTGGATATAAATTTTAAGTTTGTTATTGTCAAATTTGTATTTAATTGGTATAATATTCACCAAATGGGAACAAAGGGCCTGGCCAGTGCACTTTAGTTACCATTTTGTTGCCAACATCAGAGTTGCTATAGATCGGGTTGGACATGATCAGGTAGATATTTGACTTATTGTTGCAACTAATGTGTTTTGTTTGTTTACTGATTTGTATCCTTTGATTGTTTCAATGATGCAGTTTGCGTGGCAACCTTATAATACCCATGCGATTGTTTGAGTCATATGATGGTTCAATAATATTTTTTGAGGTCGTAGAGTGGCATGTGGGCAACCATGTCATGCGCCAGTTGTCTTGTACAACCTATTCCTCATGACCCTATAAATCTAAGAAACTCTCATAACAAAGATCTATGGGGTAATCAAAGGAAGAAATGGGTATTGAAGCATGCAAAATGGATCAGTTGTTGGAACAACCAGGTTGACAGGTAGTAATAGGAAAATTGTGTATACGTATGCTCCTTTTACTACTACATGGACTGATATCGTCAAAACACATTCCATATGTTCTTGTCATAGGAGTATTTGCTTAGAGATCCATGACAATAGGAAGCATGCCACAATGGAAACCCCTTCGAGATGTGGCACCAATTTATAGAGATGCGGCCTTTGTATGCCATACCTCCACCTTATCCAGGTCATTGCATGTTGCTGCCACTATTATCTCACACACCGATAGAGCCTCCAAGATTCTCTATGGATGTATCTTATTTTCATGGGGGAGTAGAGTAGTCATACTCCAATGGCTCAAGACTCTCAATTGATGGGGTTGGATTTCACCTGGGACTTGAATTACTGGTAAGGCACTAGGCCTTATGATGTTGGGTCCAGCCAAAGAAGACGTGTGGAGCTCAACAGAATGCCTGAGGAGGAAGTATACATATCAATACTTCTACAAACACCCAATCCAAATGTTGATACTCCAGAATTTCATTCATTCAGGGGATAGATAGAAGGACATACTAAGGCTTAGGCAAAAGAGTAGCCGGAACAGTAAGGCTCCAGGAGAGGGAGAGGGAAAAGGATAGGCATCAAGAAGACATGAGTTGCCTTGGGTCATTTAGGAAAAAAATTGAACTACCACAATGGTTGTCCCCATCTCCATTTCAAAGAAAATGATTTGTATGTTTGCACATCTATTTTAGTTCGCAATTCCATATGGATAATATTCCTTGTGTAAGATATGCATGTTTACTAATTTGTTTTAGTTTCTAACATTAACCATAATTCTAACACTAACTTGCATTCATTAATAAAAACAAGCATTCAACCAAGCACAAATTACATTACAGTACGGCGTACAATTCCAAGTTACAATACAATAACAACCAACTAATATCCAAGTCACATTAATTCAAAAACATAAATCCAAATCAAATTACAATACTAATCACTATGAACTTGGCCCAACTCTGTGGGCATTGTCTCCGACTATGTTCTTCACCTCCACAAATACCATAATGTCTCCATTGTCGCATCTCACGAGTCCATTTCATTGAGAAAACGGGTCAATTTGGGTCGTCCTTTGACGACGTGCTTCAACTCAGGGTTAGGATGAATCTTAAGGCCACCATAATTGGGCCAAGAACTTTGGTGGCCCACAACCCCAAACTCCCTCTTATATACCCTGCAAATGCTCTCCATCCTATATACGTCATCAACATAAATATTCCAATCATGAGTTTGATTGTTGCAGGGCAGTTGCATGATGACATTGAACTCGATCTCTGAAAATCCCCATGGTCACAATATCCAGTCCTAAAATTAACTCTAAATTCATGACCCGTCGAAAGTTCTTGAACATGGAATTACTCATTTGCTCTAGTGAATCACATGATGTGCATGCCCCTGGCTACATGGAGGTTTTCTTGCAAATGCATCATGATGGTTGCAAAGTACTCATGTCCTACTGCTCCTCGAGCGTATGCCTCCCAACCCTTGATAGCAAACAAGTTAGCAAGTCGAAAGTACATTGATTTCACCAAGGATATGATGTGAAGATGACGAGCCCCTTTCAACATGAAGTTCACACACTCAACAAGGTTTGTGGTCATATGCCCATATCAATGTCCACCATCAAATGCTTGTGCCTACTTTTCTCTTGGTATTCTGTCAAGCCAATTGGTATACACCTCACCATGTTGGTGCAATCGATCATAGTGATAATTGAATTCATGCTTAGTCCTTGAATACCCTGCAAAACACAAACTTCACATTATATTATGAACAAAAATATGAGATAAACAAATTACAGGCAAACATTCAATTAAACTAGGAATTACCTATGCTCACAACCAGTCGATGCAAGTACAATTTTTTGAAGTTGCGCAAGAAATTAGTAGCGATTTGTCTTGTGTAGAACATATGGAATACTCTCGATGGCTCCAATGACTGTGACATCAACTTATTGCTACTTTGATAGAATCGTGGCTATAAGAAATAATAACTACTCCATCTCGAGTCATTACATATGCTTAGATGGTCCAGAAAAAATGCCATGCATCTGTTGTTTCACCCTCAACAATTGCAAAAGCAACTGGCATTATATTCTAATTGCCATCTTGTGGAATTACAATCAATTTGTATTTTCAATACAAATGTGTCCCATCAACTTGAGCCAACGACTTGCAATGTTTGAATACATTGATGCATGGACCAAAAGTCCAAAATAGTTGTTTGATGATTCAATCATTTGGCAGCTTCACCATTGAGTACCTGTTGCCACAACATCACATTTGACAATCAAACCATTAACAAAGTTGCATGTTGCACCCAACCAATTGATTAATTGTTGGTATGGGCCTTCCAGCTACCATAAACTCTTTCAATCACCTTTTGCTTTGCCATTCATGCTTTTCGAATGTAATTATGCAATTGTATTGGGATTGAATGTCTACAATCAAAAGCTTTACCTTAATAGATAGGTCACCTCATACCATGGGCTCTATATGTTGTGTAATCATTTCTGAATCTAAATTCTTGTGGTCCTCAGAAATCTTATTGGAAGTGCAAGTGTGTGAGCCATTATATCTTTTGATTTCCCACATGTCCTTCCTCTGCATATAGCTTGCCCTGATAAGCCATTCATAACCCAATCAAAAGCTTTTACACTTAGGAAAATGTCCTTGATTTTGACTCTTTAATAGTGTAGTCCATAGATTTAGCAATGTTGTAGTTCTTAATTGCTCGAACTACATCATCCTTAGTGTGGAATTCCATTCCAACGCAAAATTCACCATCTAAATCACGATCTCTTGCCAATTTTTCATACTCTGGAAACTTTGGCGCACACATAGTTTCAAGATTTAAGGAGCGCATGAGAGGTAGATGATCTTATGGATTTCAAATAGCAATGTTCCTTATGTTTCGTCACCATCATCTACACCTCTATTATCGCCATCACCTCCTTCTAGGTCATCATCACTTTCATTATCCATCATTAAACGTTGCACCTCTCTGGAAATTGGTTCAACATCTGATGATGTTTACACAAACAAATCAATCACAAATAATGTACTAAATAAATAAATCTAAACCTCTCACATAACTAAATGGATCAAGAAGATAATAAATAGTATAAAATCAAAGCTTAAAATAAACATCATAATAAACAAATAACAAACATGATTAATAACAAATAATGTACTAAATAAAATTTAAATTGATCATATAGCTAAATAGTACAACAAGAAGATAAATAATATCAAAGCATACTAAATAAACAATACAATAAAAAATATCAAACAAAATAAATAACAAATAATACAACAACTTAAATTTAAACTAATCACATAACTAAATGGATAGCACAAGAAGAAAGCTTAAAATAAATAAACAACAAAATAAAAAAAAGGGAACAATCACAATTAGTCACAAATAATGTACTAATAAAATTTAAGTTTATCACATAACTAAATAGCACAAGAAGAAAAAGCTTACCAAAGTTCCACGTAGTTTTGCCCATCCAGATATGAATTATAAGACCAACCTCAACATCAGCTTGAATAATAATATCTTCAAACTCCACATACAACTCCATCCCAGAAACGTATGACTCAAATTATTGATGAGTCTGAAACATTAGCTTAGATCGTTGTTAGTGCTTATTTTGATTGCACAATATTTAATATTGTCCCCGACAATGTTCATTGGATATCTATATTTTATTCTTGCCACTCTCTGTGTGTGCCAACATTTATATTTTGACAGAGTCTAACATTTAGTTTAAAAGATTGAGTCTTTAAGCTAAAAAGTATACTAGCTCATTAGATATAAATATCGCACTTTCATCTATAGCCCTAATACTAGAACCATCAAAATATATTATAAGAGTGACATCACCACTACTATCTTTCTCTGGACTCACTTTCACTCAAATACTCTCAAAATAACCACTCACAATTTCATCAAAGGAACAAAGAATGAGGCTTTTGGTAATGGAGCACCAGGTATTCATAGGGGAGTATTGTTATTGTTGAGAAGTTAAATGTTGAGTTTTGAACGTTGCAAACTTTTTTGATTTTTTAGTACTAAAGTTGCATGTCATGTGATTTTAAACTTGCATTTTTTTTATTAATTTTATCTTGTAAAATTGCCAATCAGGTGGTTTCTAAGATTAAATTTTTTATTTATTTTTTGCACCCTAAAATTACCAATGTGTGAAGAAATTTTACAATTTTCAATTTTCCTTCCACTCACGTATATTTAATATTCTTTCACTCCATCTCCATATTGAAAAAATGAGCCGTTAAATGCAAGTAGAGGAGGAATTTCTCAACAGAAAAAAAAAAAAAAAAAACCATGGCATAGAAACGCCGTCGTGTAATCTTTCTTTTTTCCTTCTG
Organism: Dalbergia oliveri; assembly: GCA_030441495.1. Taxonomy (NCBI): domain Eukaryota; kingdom Viridiplantae; phylum Streptophyta; class Magnoliopsida; order Fabales; family Fabaceae; genus Dalbergia; species Dalbergia oliveri. The sequence continues at coordinate 8,481,623 of JAMLFY010000010.1, forward strand.
TCGTAATAAAAAATTGCCGAAACCACAAAAAAAACATTTGGCCACTATAAATTGAATCGAGCTGGCTAAGCTGGCTTTCTCTCCTTTCCTCATTGCCACTATAAACGCCGTCGTGCTCCGCTGATTTCTTCTTTCAGAGGGCTCCCTCAAGGTCTTTCCCTTTCTCTCTTCCTCTCAAACATTTCTATGTTTACCCTCGTTCTTAGTTTTTTCCAGATCTGACCCAGTTTCTAACTTCATCGTTTCCTTAATTCTTAGTAAAAGGGTCTGCTTTGAAGTGGCAAACAAAAACATGTTTCCTCGGACAGATCTACTCGATTGTTACCGCCGCTTTGCTGTGTTGTCTGTTTTACTTATTTTTCTGTTTTTGTTTTGAAAAAAAATGTTTTTTGTGGTGGTAATTTAAGATCTATTCGAAAACTTTTTCTTTGTTCTGTGTATGTTGGCGTTTTATAACTGGCGACACAAAAGTATGTTTCTTTATTTTTTATTTTCCTCATAACCTTGGCAAAAATTTTAAGGTTTGAGCAGGTTTGAGCTCAGATCTACTTTGATTTGTGAAAATTATCATGTTCCCATATGTGGGTTCTGAAAAATTGAGAAAAAAAAGTGAAACGGGTTGCGGGGTTTCTTTGAAGCTTTTGTTTTTGTTTTTGTTTTTGTTTTGTTTGATTCTTTGAATTGACGGGGCTAAGTGGATCTGTTAGCAATTTAAAGTTGGGGTGTTACAATTTCGTTTGAATAAAACAAGTTGTTAGCTTTTCGGATATATGTTGGTTTTTGTGCATATCTTTTTCCTGAGTATATTTTTGTGTGTTTAGGCGTTCTACTGTGGAATAAGACCGACTTTGAAGATGAACTGTTATAGTCTTCAGCAGAACGCCTTTGCAGCATGTGAAGAGATGAGAGGCTCTATCAACCTTCCTGAGCAGAAGGAGCCTCTCATTTGCCCCAAGCCACGCCGAGTTGGGGTCTTACCTAACATGCCTATGAGGCCCTTAAGATGGCATTCCAGGTAACTCTTAGGACCAATGGCTTGCCATTTTTTGATTTTTCATGACATTGTTGTGCTTTACATTACTTTAAGGGTCTGATCTGTTGTGTGGTTCAATTTTTTATTTTTTTCTAGTCAACAAGCTGAGTGGTCTGATTCAAAAGCTGGGGCACAGCTAGTGGACATTATATTCAAGAGGGTAAGATATTCCTTTATGAAATATAGTCTAATCTATGTTTAAATCTAGGATGATAAAGAATTTTTAAGTAGGATTTTTTTTACTCTATCTGAAAGCATTATTTTGGCATCCTGGTAACATATGGAATTTTAATATTTTGTTTCTTTAGAGAGTTTTTGACATATATCAAGTGGTTAGAAAAGTTTTGGGCTCAAAGTGATCTCTTTTCATAAACTTTGGACTTTGATTTATTAATTGGTATCTTGATCTCAACAGGAGAATCATGGGGAAGAATTTGCAAATCAGGTAGCATCATCTCCTCCATATTTTTGTGGGTCTCCTCCAGTCCGGGCTGATAACCCCTTGATCCAGGACGCCGTTTTCCGAGATGAAAAGCACACTCCAATATCAGCAATCTCATCACCAACAGGTTTACCATCCCCATCGATTGCATCTCACAAAGGAGGATGTGTTAGGATGAATTTTGGGCCTAAACCTACTGCAGTTAGAATAGAAGGATTTGATTGCCTCAACAGGGATCGCCAGAATTCCAGCATCCCTGCTGTTGCTTAAACTCCATTCCGAAGTGTACATAGAAGGAGCTAAGTGTGACCACTTATAAAAGAAATGACTTAACTAGAAAGAATATCTTTTGAGTAGTTTAAGGGAAAATGCAGAAGAAGCAAACCTTTTGTTTCTTGAGAAGGTTTGATGTGTAAAGAGCATGTTCTTTTTGTAATATAAGGCGGTTGGACCTGAGTGTCTTCTAAACTTTTTTTTTTTCAAGGTGATCACCACGAGAATGTCCTGTATAGAGAGTTGGTGATTTTGCATATGATCCTTGTAAATATATTTAGCTAAATTTGAAGGTATTTCTATTATATTTAATGAATTAAACTGGTGTTTCTAATCAGAAATGCCAATGGTATGTGATAGTTGGAAAGGTTGCCCTCCTCGAAGATAGATCCATCTAATTTTGTTGAAGTTTGATATGATCTTGTCATCTTTTTTTATTTACTTTTAAGTTTTTAACTTATTTTTTGTTTGTATTTCATCTTTTGAATTAATCATGAGAGATAACATATGTCCAAGAACATGTAAAAATTTAACATGCGAGAACCAATTACCAGCATGCGTGTCGTTTGAGTTTTGTAAAGGATGATATAGAAAGACTAATAATAAAATAAAAGAAAAATGTGAGGAGTAGAGTGGAAGAGATTATGTTATATCCTTATTTGAATGTTATACTCATCTCCTTCTTGACTCCCTAATTTGAAGGGTTAAAAAAACATAATTTTAATTGGCAAGAGAGGAAGGAACACATTATTATTGATTATTAGCTATGCCATTCTTTTCCTTAAAATTACTTTCAAAATGAGGGTCATTCAAGTTCAACCTCGTCACTTTCTTTATTTTTATTCTCCTCATAGCTGTTAGCTCTCTTTTCCTCTTTCATCCCTGCTCTTGTAAACAAGCGTTATGTTGCATCTATTGATTGTGGAAAAGGTCCATTTTGGACAGGCTGTGGGTCTCAATTGATCGTTTTAATAAGAAAAGTTTACAACATTGTTACGTCTCGTTATTTTATCAATGTCAAAGTCATCCCAACAGTGTTAATGTGATAATCTTATACGGTTGTGTCTACGTGATAATTTTAAGGAAGTCACAGCAGCGTTGCAGTCAAGAAACCTTTTTCTTCTATGTTAATTATCAACTAAAAATTATATTTCAATTAATGTTTCATTTTCTGTGAATAACTTAAGAAGTGTTTGCTACATGTGTAATGGAAGGAAAGGGAATCTTGTTCCTTCATTAGTCACCCCATTAGAAAAAGAATTATTAATGATTTTACAAGTCAAGGGATTGAGATATGTCAACCAATACCAATCCTCAGAATAGCAGCAAGGAATAAACCTATATTGTAGTTCACAATTCAAGGCAAGGACCCACTCTCGGCACTGCTTTCTTGCTGATCCATGTGGACGATTTTTGGCAAGTCAACTACATATTGCTGCAACTTCAAGCAAGGTTTTGTTGCTATTATAGTACCATGGGGGAGGTAACGTCTTTCTCTTCTAGTAGTGCAACTAAATAACTAATTACACAGATCTATGGTTATGGACATGCAACAATTGTAATCTTTATTATTGCAGTTAGGCATGTATAATATATTCATAGTATTATATATTTTATGATTTGTGAATGAATGACAAATATTTTACAATAACCAATGGTTGGGTGGAATTTGTTGAACTTTAGTTGCTTTGCACTAAAAGTGAATGATAATGGTTTACTTGAGACGAAAAATTACAGTAGTGTGTTTAGTTTAGCGTTTGTGGAATTAATTTGGAATGAAATTGATTTTCTTAAAATTGATCTTTTTAAAATTAATTTTGTGATAAAGTGATTTATGAGTAGCGATTTGATCTGAAAAGTAATTTTAAAAAAAATTAATAGAGTAAAAATCTAGAAGCAACAATTTATCACTTGCACTATAATTAATTTTGAAGCCAAAATTGATTTTGAAATCAGGTTCAAAACATAAAACCAAACAAGTTAAAAAAAAATACAAAATCAATTTTAGGGTCTCAGAATTGATTTTGAAGCATTTCACCGTGTTTCCAAACACACTGCATAACAGGGTTCCGGTTCAAGGCTTCCAGATGATCAAATTAAACCTAGCTATGGAACAAAATGGGTACTGCTATCTGAGATTTTTTTTGCAAGTTTTAAACTAAGAAGCTTCAGAACAACCAACATATTCAGAAAGTTTTATGACTTTATCACCTGCTTTACCTTTTTAATTTAGTGCTTGCATTTCAATTTGTTGCAAATAATCAATTTTCTAATTTTTAACATCTCCATTTCAATGCACCTAGGGCACATTGTTTCAAAGAGAACAAGAAAGGAGTGAGCATAGTAATTAGTTTGTGGAAGGATGTGTCATGGAGGTTGTTATAAATCTTTCAAATAATTACTTGTATACTATTTACACATGACATTTATTTATTTATTTTTATATTGAAAGTTTAAATTAGGGGAAAGCTCACCCCCATGCAAGGTCAGGCAGACCACCAATCTCAAGGATTTCCTGAATTACAGATCACCTATCAAGTGCATTGCCTGGAATTCAATCCAAGTCCTGGAGGAAGCGAAAGCCAGTTGAGCTATCCCATATCGATTTATACACGACATTTATATAGTTTTTACCATTTGAATATAATTAGATTTATCTCATTTTCTGCACGCTCTCTCATTTTGTCACATTCCCTTGATGTGAGATATATGCTCCCAGAATAATGTGTAGGAAGTAGGGAGTCTTATTCTTATTTTTGTGGACACAGACCCACGGAGATTACCTACGAACATGGTTTTTACTCGATTGGTTTTTAAATTTTTACGATATACTACATTTCTACATCTAAATAAGAATACTACATCTTATGACATACTAAATTTTAAATCTTTACTCGATTTGTTTGTTTAAATATGATTGAATGATGATTAAAATTATTTTATATTTTCAATACATTCAAATTAAACTCTCTACTTATTCCAATTTGTGGCCATAAAAAGCAATAGAAATTTTTTTTTTGAAGCAAGAAAAGTGGAAGTTAAATATCAGCAATATTTCGGCTTGAACACAACAATTTCTTAAGGTGTATATCTGTATCATACATTCCCAAGCCCATAACTAGCCTGCTAGATTAGGCCTTCATAACATGTTAGAGCATTTCCAACGCTCTAGACTAGAGCGTCCCTCTTCTGACAAAAACAGTAAGGAGGAGGCATACACCATTGGAGGAGGGACGAGGGACCACGTTGGGGGACTTGCTGGTTCCCCATGAGCTTGGATCCCTCTAAAGAGGAACTTGGTTTAGGTCAACATAAATGTGACAAGTGTAATACAATAATATTTTTTAATAAAAAACAAACCAAATATATATTACTACATGTTAATTGTTATTTTCCAAAGAAGCTGGTTATTTTTTTACCATTCTTTAAATATCAACTAAATTAGCTTTTATTTTTACCATTCTTTTCCAATACTGTCCAATGTTTTTCTCATATAAATACTTTTAATCTTTTATTTCATTAAAAATGAACACACGTTAATTCAATTTAATTTGATAAAAATTTATTTAAAATAAAATTGCATCATGTAAAATATTAAAATAAAATATTTCATAATGTTGCTAATTTTTTATTTTTAATTTAAAAATATATATAGAATCTAAATAGGGATCAAAGTTGGTCCTTTCTATTGAAGAGAAAACACTCTAATCCTCATTTACTTTTTATGACACAACGATGATGTGTTCATAATAAAATCTAAAAGAGGTACCAAAATTAATTTCACTATTGGAGATGCTCTTATGAATTCATATTCCGTACATTACCTTTTGAGTGACATTGATCCACTATTTTTTTTTTTTGGTGTCAGAATTGATCCACTGATTGAACATAGTCAAAATGCAATGGCCAAAATCGAAATAGTCTTTCTTTTTATATTTACTTTTAATTTTTTATCTTGTGTTTTGTTTGTATTTCATCCTTTGAATTAATCACGAGAGATCACATATGTCCAAGAACATGTAAAAATTTAACATACGAGGACCAACTACCAGCATGCAGAGTTTTATAAATACAGAGTTTTGTAAATGATAGAAGAGAGAAACTAATAATGAAATAAAAAAAATGTGAAAAGTAAAATGAAAAAGATTATGTTATATCCTTGTTTGAATGATGTACTCATCCCCTTCTTAACTCCCTAATTTGGAGAGTCCAAAAATCATGATTTTGATTGGTAAGGGAGGAAAGAACACATTATTATCTATTATTAACTATACCACTTTTTTCTTTGAAATTATTTTCAAACGGGGGTCATTGAAGTTTAACCTCATCACTTTCTCTATTTTTGTTCTCACAATCATAGCTGTTAGTTCTCCTCTTCATCCCTGCTCTTGCAAACTGGCGTTACGTTGCATCTATTGATTGTGGAAAAGGACCATTTTGGACAGGCTGTGGGTCTCAATAGATAGTTTTAAGAAGAAACGTTTACAACATTGTTACGTCTCGTTATTTTATCAACGTCAAAGTCATACCAACAGTGTTAATGCGATAGTCTTATACGGTTGTGTCTACGTGATAATTTTAAGGAAGTCACAGCAGCGTCGCAGTCAAGAAACCTTTTTCTTCTATGTTAATTATCAAATAAAAATTATATTTCAATTAATGTTATCATTTTCTGTGAATAACTTAAGAAGTGTTTGCTCCATGTGTAATGGAAGGAAAGGGAATCTTGTTCCTTCATTAGTCACACTATTAGAAAAAGAATTATTAATGATTTTACAAGTCAAGGGATTGAGATATGTCAACCAATACCAATCCTCAGAATAGCAGCAAGGAATAAACCTAATATTGTAGTTCACAATCCAAGGCAAGGACCCACTCTCGGCACTGCTTTCTTGCTGATACATGTGGACGATTTTTGACAAGTCAAATGCATATTGCTGCAACTTCAAGCAAGGTTTTGTTGCTATTATAGTACCATGGGGGAGGTAACACGTCTTTCTCTTCCAGTAGTGCAACTAAATAACTAATTACACACAGATCTATGGGTATGGACTTATAATTATTGTTCATGTACAATGAAGGGAAATATTGCACAAGGAGGTGGTGGAAGTAAGTGATGACGATGCAACTATTGTAATCTTTATTATTGCAGTATAATATATTCATAGTATTATATATTTTACGATTTGTGAAGGAATAGGACAAATATTTTACAATAACCAATGGTTAGGTGGACTTTGTTGAAGTTGAGTTGCTTTGCACTAAAAGTGAATGATAATGATTTACTTGAGATGAAAAATTACAATAGTGTGTTTGCTTTAGCGTTTGCCGAATTGAATTTCAATAAAATTGATTTTCTTAAAATTAATTTTTTGATATAGTGATTTATGTTTAGCGATTTGATCTAAAAAGTTATTTTAACAAAAATTAATAGAGTAAAAATTTAGAAGTCACAATTTATCACTTGTACTATAATAAATTTTGGAGCCAAAATTTATTTTGAAATCAAGTTCAAAACATAAAACCAGACAAGTTGAAAAAAAACATACAAAATCAATTTTAGTGTCTCAGAATTGATTTTGAAGCGTTTCATTGTATTTCCGAACACACTGCAAAACAGGGTTCCGGTATAAGGTTTCCAGATTATTAAATTAAACCTAGCTATGGAACAAAATGGGTACTATTGTCACTATTTTCTTTTGCAAGTTTTTAATTGAGAAGCTTCAGAACAACTGACATATTCGGAAAGTTTTATCACCAGCTTTACCTTTTTAATTTAGTGCTTGCATTTCAATTTGTTGCAAATAATCAATTTTCTAATTTTTAACATCTCATTTCAATGCACCTAGGGCACATTGTTTCAAAGAGAGGAGATGAATTTTAAGAGGGAACAAGAAAGGAGTGAGCATAGTAATTAGTTTGTGGAACGATGTCTGATGGAGGTCATTATAAATCTTACAAATAATTACTTGTATAAGGTGAAGGATAATTTGCTTTCTCATATTTTCTTGAACATGTGATGGTCCTCTCATTTAAATCGTTGGAGTAGATTTTGATGGTTAAGATTTAAAATATCAATTATTGAATAAAGCTTATTAAATGATTTAAAAATATTTTCAGGATAAAAAAAGAAAATAAAACATTTAAAATTACCAAATTACCTTAATTGTCTCTTGACCCTTTCCTTTTCCCTGCCTTCTCCCACCACCACTCCCATAGGAACCATCGTCTTTGCTAATCCCCCACCTCCTCCTCGAGCCTATTGCCTCTACACTATTTATGTTGAACCATTGCCCCACCCTAAACTACAGCAACGCCCATCTATCATGTGATTGGCGAACAACATTAGTCGTTTACTATTAGAAAGTCCACAATTGTTCTTGTTAGTAGATTTAGTAAGAATAATGGTTATTCTTGGATTTATTCACTTAATTTTTGTAACTATGGGTCTTCTTATTTTGAATGTTTAATCGTAGTTAAAAAAAGTACATAGTAATAAAAAATGATAATTTCATCTAGTCTTGTTTTTGCCATCATAGAAATCAACAAAAAATAAAAAAGACCCTTTTCAAATATAATAATCAAAACAACCAAATTTTTCCTTCTACAAGATCAAGAAAAGAGCCACTTGGCTCAGGGGTGTTGCACCGAAGTGGAGGTAGAGATTGATAGCATGTTAGGGAAGATAATAAGAAGATGGTGTGTGTGACTGGTACGTACTAGAGCTTAAGGGCTTTTAGCGATGACCAAGGAGAGGAGTTAATATTAAAAATATTGGTGGAAAAGGAGATTACTATAGTGCTGCGGAAAGAAATGACAGCATTTGGAGATGATGGCCAGAAAGGAAAGGTGATAGGTGAACGAGAAAACTTTGAGTGGATATAAAAGAGTAAATAAAATTTTTAAGGAGGTTAATTTTGTAATTTGAAAGTGACAATAAAAGAGCATGTGAAAATCCAAAACATAGGGGACCAATTATTGAGAGCCTAAGGATAATTTGCTTATATCTTCTTGAGCATGTGATGGTCCTCTTATTTAAATGTTGGATCAAATTTTAACGTTAAGATTTAAAATATCAATTATTGAATAAAATTCATTAAATGATTTAAAAATATTTTCACAATCAAAAAGAAAAAGATATTTAAAATTACCAAATTACCTTAATTATCTCTTGACCCTTTCCTTTCTGCCTCCTCCTACCACTCCCATAGGAACCATCGTCTTTGCTAATCCCCCACCTCCTCCTCAAGCCTATTGCCTCTACTATTATGTTGAACCATTGCCGCACCCTAAACTAGACGCCCATCTATCATGTGATGGGGAGAACAACATTGCCGTTTACTATAGAAAGTCCATAATTGTCTTGTTAGTAGATTTAGAAAAATGGTGGTTATTCTTGGATCCATTCAAATTTTTGTAACTATAGGTCTTGCTATTTTGAATGTTTAATGGTAGTAAAAACCAAAAAATAAAAGTACATAGTAATAACAAACGATAATTTCATTTAGTCTTGTTTTTGCCATCATAGAAATCAATGAAAAAAAGAAAAAAGACCCTTTTCAAATATAATAATCAAAACAACCCAAAACTTTCCTTCTATAAGATCAAGAAAAAGAGTCACTTGGCTCGGGATGTTGCGTGAAGTGGAAGTAGAGATTGATAGCATGTTAGGGAAGATAATAAGAAATGGTGTGTGTGACTAGTAAATGGGCTTTTAACGATGACCAACGAAGGGTTAATATTAAAAATGTTGATAGAAAAGAAGATTACAATAGTGCTGAGAAGACAATGACAGCAAGGAGATGATGGCCGAAAGGAAAGGTGACAAGGTGAACGAGAAGACCTGTGAGTTATATAAAAAGGAAATAAAACTTTTAAGGAAGTTAATTTTGTAACTTGAAAGTGAAAATGAAAGGACATGTGAAAATCCAAAATCATAGGGGACCAAATTACAGCCATGAGGATAATTTGCTCCCCTTTTAGCATGTGATGGTCCTCTTATTTAACGTTGGAGATTTTAACGGTTAAGATTTAAAATATCAATTATTGAATAAAATTTATTAAATGATTTAAAAGTATTTTCAGAATCAAAAAGAAAATAAAATATTTAAAATTACAAATTACCTTAATTATCTCTTGACCCTTTCCTTTCCTGCCGCCTCCTCCCACGACCACTCCCATAGGAACCATCGTCTTTGCTAATCCCCCACCTCCTCATCGAGCCTATTGCCTCTATGTATCTATGTTGAACCTTGCCACACCCTAAGCTACAACAACGCCCTCTATCATGTGATGGGAGAACAACATTAGCCATTTATTATTAGAAAGTCCATAATTGTTCTTGTTTGTAGATTTATAGGAAGAATGGTGGTTATTCTTGGATCCATTCACTGTTAATTTTTGTAACTATGGGTCTTGCTATTTTGAATATTTAATGGTAGTAAAAAAAAAAAACAAAAGTACATAGTAATAAAAAACGATAATTTCATCTAGTCTTGTTTTTGCCATCATAGAAATCAATGAAAAAAAGAAAAAAGACCCTTTTCAAATATAATAATCAAAACAACCCAAAACTTTCCTTCTACAAGATCAAGAAAAAGAGTCACTTGGCTTGGGATGTTGCCGCTGAAGTGGAGGTAGAGATTGATAGCATGTTAGGGAAGATAATATGAAGATGGTGTGTGTGACTGGTAAATACTTGAGCTTAAGGGCTTTTAACGATGACCAACGGAGAAGGGTTAATATTAAAAATGTTGGTGAAAAGAAGATTACAATAGTGCTGGTGGAGAGCAACAACAGTAGCAAGGAGATGATGGCTGAAAAGGAAAGGTGATAAGGTGAACGAGAAGACTATGAGTGGATACAAAAGAGGAAATAAAACTTTTAAGGAGATTAATTTTGTAATTTGAAAGTGACAATGAAAGGAGCATGTGAAAATCCAAAATCATAGGGGACCAAATTATCAGCCACCGTGAAGGATAATTTGCTCTTCCATATCTTCTTGAGCATGTGATGGTCCTCTTATTTAAACTATTGAATTAGATTTTAACGGTTAAGATTTAAAATATCAATTATTGAATAAAACTTATTATCCTAACGTATAATCTTACCATAGTTTCACGCGTATCACTTTACATTTATATAGTTTTAACCATTTGAATATAATTAGATTTATCTCATTTTCTAAACGCTCTCTCATTTTGTCACATACCCTTGATGTGAGATATATGCTCCCAAAATAATGTGTAGGAAGTAGGGAGCCTTATCCTTATTTTTGTGGACACAGATCTACTATGAACATGGTCTTTACTCGATTGATTTTTAAATTTTTACGATATACTACATTTCTACAGCTAAATAGGAATACTACATTTATGATATACTAAATTTTAAATCTTTACTCAATTTGTTTGTTTAAATATGGTTGGATGTTTATATAAAATTATTTTATATTGGCAATACGTTTAAATTAAACTCTTTACCTATTCCAATTTATGGCCATAAAAAGCGATAGATTTTTTTTTGAAGCAAGAAAAGTAGAATTTAATTATTTAAATATCAGCAACATTTCGGCTTGAACACAATTCTGTTTTTAGGTCATGAGCTTAACACAATTTCTTAAGGTCTATAAACATCCCCAAGCCCATGCTCTTGAGTATCAGAAATTCAGTCTAACCCATAACGAGCCTGCTAGACTAGGCCTTCATAACACGTTAAGCCCACGAGGGACTCACATCCCGTACATTACCTTTTGAGTGACATTGATCCACTGCTTTTTTTTGTGTCAGAATTGATCCACTGATTGAAGATGGTCAGAATGCAATAACCAAAATTTGTCTTTCGACCAAAAAAAAAAAATATTGATCTTCTCACCAAAAACAAAGGCTCAAGACAAAAAAAAGGTCTTCTAACCAAAACCGGGTCAAAATGTACAAATTTAATCCCAGGAATTGGGTGAGTGTACCCCTCTCAAGGACTTCAAATTAAAAAAAAAAAAATGCTCATTTTAGTTTATTTTTTATGAATTATTTTAATTTCTAATTTTTAAAATAAATTAAATTAGTCCTAACATTGTAAAATTTGAGTCATATTATCCTCCAACCAACTCTTACTTAATATTCTATCAATTAACCTTAAGTGATACCTTAACATACCATATATCATATGAAATAGAATCAAGTTTAAAATGATTCATTTTAGTGTTTAAAATTATATAAAATGAGTCATTTAAATATTCATTATAAATCATAAAATGAATCATTTTGTGCAATTTTAGATACCAAAATAAATTATTTTAAATTTTATTATATTTCATATTACACATTGTATGAAAAGATATCACTTAACATTATAAATCATCATTTAATTGATAAAATGTTACAAAAAATGGAATAAGGGACTAACTTGACTCATATTTTATAATGTTGGGACTAATTTATTCATTTTAAAAGTTAAAACTTAAAATGACTATAATTGAAAAGTGAGGATGAAATATTAAAATAAAAAAAGGGACACAGCAAACCTCATGATACAAACTTCCTGCACCAACTCTCTGCAAATTTGAATTTATATGCTTGGCCTTGAGAATGTTGATGGCTACTTCTTGGCTGCAATGTATACCTTTAAATATGGTTTAATAACAGCGCCGGTTAATTGAAAATTGAAACAATATCCGCAGCTACTTGTCTATTGATTTATAAAAGAGAAATGTATAATTCTATTGTACTCACCTGGGGAAGATAGTCAGCCAAGGAAAGGATTGGGAGTAGCCTTCTAATTCCTGTCTCGAGTCTCCAAGCTCTTTCATATCCCCAATCTTCATGGCAAGAAAAATCTCCTTCGTCCCAATTCCCGTGGATCCTCACACTCCATGGGAAACCTAAAGAAAAATTTAAAGTAAAAGACTGTACAAACCTTTTAAGAGTGTTTGAATGTGTTTTTTATAAAATTTTTTTATTGATCTTTTTAATTAAGATCTTTTTAAAAGTAAAAATTGATTTATATTTGGATGTAACATTAATTTATATTTAGATTTAATATTAAAATATCTTTATTTATTATCAAATATATTTTTTGTTATAAAAGGTATTTTTTCAAAAAATAAAAATTATAACTTCTCAAAAAAATCTTTTTTATTAGAAAAAACACATCCAAATGAGCTCTAAAAGCAAATGAATTATAGAAACCTTATAAATAATAAAACAAGACTTATCTAAGTCTTAGACTCTTAGTCTTACACCGTTTACAATAAAAAGAAATTCTAAAATTTTAAATCATGTCTACAGTTTAAACTTTTAAATGTTGCAACATATCATAACACAAATACTAAAACAAACAATATTGAAGTTTCAAAGAGTTCAACAAAATAAGATTTGCATATTTTTTTTATTAACAATAATAAATATAATTAAATACATATAAAATTATTAAAATGTCTTCATGGCGAGGATCTTTGCGGGATAGGAGTCAAAATCCATACCCATCCTCTAATTAACTGTAGGGAGACTTTTGTCCCTTTCGCCACCTTCGTAGGAAAGAAGACATAAATTTGAATATAAAAATCTCTACAGATATGCATGTAGTGAACAATTCTCCATTGTCATCCCCGTTATTATCGTTCACTGTATGTCACCCCCTATGCAATGAGCTCCAAATTTCAATTGCTAAACAATAGTCAAATTGACTATGGCAGTCAGCTATAAACGTGGATACAGGCGGATCTACCTTAATGATGTTGGAAATTTTGAAATATTTTTATGAGTATATAGACATATACATATTTTGTTGTAATTATCTTGTTAAATTTGACCTTTCACCGAGATAAAAATTAAGTGATACTTTTCATTATGTTTATATATGATCTTTGACCCTACTATCTAAATATACATCCATCACTGCATGGATAGGTGCTCGATTACCTCAACCTTCAAGACTTCCTTTTCCAAAGCTACTTTAAGCTTCTCTATTTCCTGTTTTAATGCAAATTTGTCAAGCAGTGTTCTATAAATAAAACCTTTAATATTGTTAAGTAGTAATAAATTAAAGTAATAATAGGGTGTTTGAAAATTTTTACTGAGATGAAATTGAATTAAATTCAATTATTATGTTTAGAATGTGTCAGTAAATTAAAAAATTTAATTCAATTCCTTGATTTGGAATGAGTTTAAAAATAAACTAATTTTATTATTTTTACCATTTTATCCTTTATTAATAGATTATGAATAAAATATTATATTCAAGTAAGGTTATTTTAATATTTTCATTTGTTGAAATTCAATTTCCACACAAAATCAAATTCATTTGGGCTTGATTTCAATTCTATGGTTTTGATGGATTTCAATTCTCATCAGATTTTAATTCGTTGAATTATATTACTTCCAAATAAAAAAAATCAATTAATTCATAAAATTAAGTCCAGAAATTTCCAAACACCCTAAATGAAAGGAATGACTTATGGGGCATAATAAAACAATAAGTATTCAAGAATAAGGAAAAAGAAGCTTTGAATCGGTACAAAATAACTCGGATACTAGCCAATAAAATAAATCATTTCACAGCAAATAGGACTAGCTGACTAGGTATGAAAAGCAAGTAAAACTCCAATCAAATACACCATTACGAGCAATATTTGGGGGCTGTATAATGCTTTGAACCTCACTCTGGTGCTTTGAATAATTTCTGGAAATATCAAATATTGAGCAATGAGCAAAAAAAAAAAAAATCTAACAGCCTCCAAACAAATTAACAACATAACTAATCTAATTAGCACCAACAAGTTCACAGCTAAATGTTGCTTTAAGTATATCTAATCCAGGAGTTGTAACTGAGCATAAGTATGACGAAAGCACTTTGGGGCATTTTGACATGACAATTACAATGTGGATATTAGAATAAGTCGAGGTGCTCTATTAAGGTAGGGTAGACTACACATAAGACATTTACCCACATATATATGTGAATCAAACTAATTTGCTTATGTCGTTGTATTTAAACACGTAATCTCTTATCATCCCTTGAATTATTCTTGTCAAAAAGTAACACATTGCAATGTTTGAACTTTGAAGCAATTTAGTGTGAAATCTATTGGTTGAGATTGTTAATTAATTCCCTAATACTATTAGAGGTAAAAGTCTATCTTGTCTTTTCTGACAATATCATGCATTATTATAATACCCTAGTTTTAAATCAAAGGCTAGAAAAATTATTCTAAACCAAAATGGTGTTAGTTACCCTTATCTATCATCTTCTTGAATTTTGCTTTCTGACCCTACTTCTCCTTGAAGGGTTATCCACTTTCTTGGAATCAAAAGTTTCGATAATTGTTCCCTAGATGAACATTAATTAAAGGACGATTTTAACGTATTTTAGGGAATTATTAAACCTTTCATTTTTAGTCCACAAGTTTATAGAATCTTAAAAATTCTTGAATTTGAACTAAAACTCAACATTTGGATTCTAATTTGTTGGGATTTTAATTTTTTTGATATTTTAATTGAATAAAAATGAGGTGTACTTCCTTATTTACATTATGTTTTAAAGCTAATGGAGAATAAAAAAAGATAGCATTCAGACTACACAACTCATAACATACCAATCACTCATGGGTTTGGGATTAGGGCTCTAATGTTTAAGATCTAGGGTTTGGAATTAGGGTTTTTTTGTGTTTGTCATAGATGTGCAGAAATTATTGCCCCAAATGCTAATTATTGGTTATTGGATGTTATATGTTACACTAGATACTCCAAAGAGACATCCTGTCAAACTCTACAATGATGTAGGCTTGGAGCATTGCTCTCTTGGTATCGAGTTGTGAGTGAATAATGTGTTTATGGTTATTTAGTATATAGTTCCATGTATTTAAATATCTATTTTGCTTAATGCTTATTTATTTTGGCATACTAGCAAAACTAGTTTATTTTGAAGTATTCATGCTCTTAGAACTTTAATTTATTAAATTTAAATTTCTCATTGTGGCTATTATGTTTATGAGTATAAGGGAAGGTTGAGTGTCTATATTTCCATTGTGTAGAAATGTTATGGATTGCTTGTGGTTTTGGATAAAAAGTTTGCATGATTTGACTTTCTTAAGTTAAGGTTAATTGAGAACCAAACACTTTTAGTTTATTCTTTCACACCTGAAAGGATTGCAAATAAGTTGCATTCTTCATGTTTTACTAGTATGATTCGTTTTCTTGAAAGGAAATTAGATGATTGAAACTTGAGTTATTTGGTGTGGAAAGTTGATTCTTAAAGAAGGTATCATTGATAGAAACCATAGCTAACGGTGATGACATTAGTCTTGGTGCCCCTTGAGAGAAACCTCAGCTGAGGAGGGTTGCTAGCCCTGGATGTTAGGTCAGCATACGACATTAATGGGCGCTAGAGACAACTGAAGGCCACCCAATTCCTGTAAACACTCTAGGGACAAGTGTGAAGGTAGCCTAGAAATGGAGAGAACACATTGGGGATGAGTGTGAGGACCAACTAGTTATGGTATCGATTTTAGACTATGTTATAATATAGAAACCTCCTTAATCCTTTTTATGCATAAATTCCATATTTCTATTTTATTTCTTATAAGAGATTCACATGTTGATTTTATACTCACTTAGTTTGGTTAATTCCTTTTAACTCATATTATTTCTTTTTGACTATCCTTTATTATTTTGGGACTTGCTCCAATTAACTGTAAATACTTTATTCCTCATTAGTTTCATAACTCATCTTATGGTTGTTTCCTTTATAAGGATTCAAGAGTAGTGTATGGGTCATCATTTTGTGGTTCCTTATCATCCACTTTTTATGACAAGTCATGTATGTTTAGGTGCTCTATTTTATCAATGGCAGGACAGACTTGTTAGGTTTAAGATTATGACCATGTTTATGTTTATATTATGTTATATGTGTAAATACCTATCTATTATCTTGGCTGCATTGGGATCATATTATGCTACAAGTTTTGTATTTGGAAATGTCCAAAAAATAGAGAAGACTTTATTTGTTTTTTGAAAAATTTGGATGTTAAGGCTTGTGGAGGAACGTGTTCCCTACGCACTGGTCATGACCTAGGTTGGGTTGTAACATATATCATTTATGCTCAGGAAGCAAGTTGGATTAGGAGCATGCCTACTATCGATTGAAAGGAATTAAGAGTACTCTATATAATAGGAATAATAATTGTTGTCTTAGGTTTGGTTTTCTCCCAATTTCCTTTTCCAACTAACGAGAATAATAGCTAGCATTGTGATTTTAAATTATGGTTGAAGTTGTGGTTGTATTACAATTACTCCCTTGATTTCAAAATAAATATCTTTTTCACTTTTTAGATACATTCATAAATCAATATATCTGGACATATTTTTGTGTCCAGATACATTAATTTATGAATGTACCTAAAAAGTGAAAAAGATATTTATTTTGAAACTGATGGAGTACCATGATTGCAAACTATTGCTAGAAATTGCAGTTAATGCAACTAATTACAGTCACAATGCCAAATTCTTATAATTTTTTTTAATGGAATAGAAGCCTCAAAATTTACTCTGGGCTAAGCAACATATCAAGAAAAGCAAGATTACAAATTTGGCTTGGAGCTTCCTTAATCTATACAAAGTCATTGAAGTATTGCAAGCTTTGCAATGTTATGGGAAAATCCATTCCCATTTTTCTACCAACATGAACAAAATTATAGAAATTTAAATCATACTTCAATATACAACATTTCTATGTTGAAGACTAGAGAAAGACATACATGTAGTGGGATGATTAAGGGCTTGGACAACTGTTAAGCTATCATACTCCACCTCAATATTTTGATGGGAAATTAAGGTCCCGAGCAAGCATAAGACCCCATTTCAAGCTCTATGCTTTAGCCATGGTAGGTTCCATAACACAGATGACTTTCTTGGTGGCTACTGTGATGATAAGACCGTCCTCGTCTTGTGCTACAAAATCAAAGCCGCAAGTATCCATTCCAATTTAGGTTGGATTTGAATTAAGCTTATTGTGCCCTCTACTAGGGCGTGGGATAAGGATTAGGTTAGGAGAGGGTTGATTAGCTGAGTAAGATTCCTTGAAACTTTCCAACGCTGACAACTAGAGAAATTAGCAACTTTAAGGGGTATCCTTCTGATCAAAACATAGCTTATTTCGAGCTAACCCTACCTATTCAGGAAAGAGGAGAGTAGAAGTATAGTTTCTATAGGGAGATCTACCAGCAATTTTGTCACCCATTTAGTGAGTGGGAGTTTGTTCTGAAGGTTGGGGTCAATCCTTAGAGGTGTGAGACACTAAAAAGTTTTGATTTAGTCATAGACATGGAAGGCATGTTTCAATGTTTCAAGGCTCACGTTGTAGCACGAGCACAACAGGAGACATTTACTTTGCACCTTATTAATTTCGCTTTGACCGGAGGGAATCATTGGGGAGTCTCCACATAAAATGTTAGGTTTTTGGGGAAACATCCATCTTCCAAAGCTCCCCCAATTGAAGATGGTGTTGCTTGTGTGAATGCTGGATGAAGGGACCTAACAAGTCTCTATTCTATCATAAGCTTTTTCCATGTTGAATTTAAATCCAATATTTAGCCCTTTTTCTTATTGCATTTCTTTTTCATGTAATGAAAGATTTCATAGGCTATAAGTGCTTTGTTAATTATGAGCCTACCTGGCACAAAAGCACTTTGATGCTCCCCAATAAGTTATGGTAAGAGAGTTTTAGGGAGTTCAAACAAGCTTCATCACCAGCTTTATCAAGACATTGCAGAGTGATATCGGTTTAAAATCCTTGGCATGCCTTGGCCTCTTGACCAGGGGGATAAGGCAAACGAACATGTAGTTGATATCATAGAGGTCAAAATTGTGATCTAGGATGTCGCAACGGATCGCGAGGGGACGGCGAAGAGTTGTTAAAATTGGGAGTCGCCACCAAGTCTATTTGAATTGGGAAAAACATGGAAAAACCCGTTTTATTAAAAAAGTGGTCTTTAAAACCAGATTTGAATTCGGAGTCGGTTATGCATAGGGAAGGGTAGGATTTAATCCTACGCACCCATAATACACCCGTCTTTAGACGATACCTTAATTGATTTGTGCAAATTATTAATAACCTTTCAAAATATTCATTTTTATATTTTTATTTACAACAAAATTTAAAAAAAAATAAATTGAGGAACACCAAGCTTTCACAACTCAGGTGTTCAAAATATCGTGTTAACAAACCGTCACGGTTAAATTAACATTTTTATTCAAAATACAATATTTCACAAATAAGTAACAAATTTAAACTAAATATATGAAAATGAAAATCTCTTATGAATTATAAATATTTACAAATAAGATAAAAATTTATTTTGATATTTTTTTTTACGAAAGTAAAATAAAATATAAAAGAGAACATACTTTTAAAGAAAATTTGGAACATCAAGCTGTCATAACTCAGATGTCCAGATATCGAGTTAACAAACCCATGGCTAAATTAACATATGAAATAAAATATTTCTCAAATAAATGATTATTTAAATTAGATAAAATATCTCATGAAAAAAAATTTACAAATAAGACAAAAATTACGAAAATTTAATTTTGACTTGACAGGGATCGAATCGCCTTCCTACGTATCCTCCTGCAAAGGGGAATTCAAAGTCACGTAGTTCTGTAAAATAATTATTGGTTGATTTTATTTTTCTGAAAAGGGTTTTAGAATACCAAGCTGTAAGCTAAAATATCTAAACTATGTAATTAACAAGCCATCGCGGCTAAGTTAATCCTATATATATTTTTTAAAAGATATTTTCACCGATTTATTAACTTAAATCCTTTTTTAGTAAAGCAAACTATTCAAATGTGTTTATTTTAAACTCAAAGTACATAAAAATATTTTTTGTTTTTTTGTTAATTTTAAACTCAAATTAACTTAGATCTAAATAAATAAACCTAAAAGCTAAACAAACATTGACTAAATAAATAAATCCAAACCCAAATCCAAAATCTAACCCAATAAAAATAACACCAATTTTAAAATATAAATAAAATAACATAAAAATAAATTTCCTTAATTTCACTAATCTAATCCTAATTCTACCTAACTCAACTTAATTTCACTAAGCTAAATCTGCCTATCTCACCCAAACACACACGTGCACTCACACACACTAAAATTAACACAAGCTCATACACATTAACTCACATTCAATAATACAAAACCCACTCACACGCTCTCACACACGTACACATATTAAAATAAACCATGCGATACACACACAGAGTAAAAACAAACCCACGAGAGAGAGAGAGAGAGAGAGAGAGAGAGAGAGAGAGAGAGAGAGAGAGAGAGAGTTGAGAGAGAGAGAGGGGAAGAAAGAAGAGAGAGGGTAGAGAGAGAAAAAACGATGCAGAGAGAGAGAGGGAAGAAGTGCAAGGGAGGAGAGAGGCGTCACGGGGGTGGCTAGGGAACGGGGGTAGGCGCGGAGGCAGGGGAAGCAGCGGACTGGCGCGACGAGGCAGTGGCGGCATGGAACGGCAAGGCACGACCGATTGGGAAGGAGCGTAGTGGAGTGTCTGAAAGGAGAACCGCACGGTGGTTAAGTGGACGGAGAGAGATGATGGGCTTCAGATCGAGAGAGGTGGGCGGACCCGCCACGGCTGGCGAAGGGAGGAAAGGACCGGTCCCCAAGCGGTGGTGGTCGGCTTTGGCTTCGCGATATCGCGGAGGCGGCGCGTGAAGGGTGGCGAGGGTCACTGGTGCGGTAGCGGAAAGATCAGGACCTGTTTCGCGGTGATGTTGAGGGTGGACAAAGGGTGGCGGAAGGATGGTGGTTCACGGTGAAGATGATGATGACAGTGAGGATCTCACGGAGAGGCGGAAGAAGCAGCGCCACGCGGCGTGGTGCGGCGGTTCTTCTTCAGGTTCTGTTTTCCTTTTTGCTTGGAAACAAAAATTCTTTTGAAGCTCAATTTGCTTTGGTTAATTTATAGATGATGGTGATAAGGAAATTATGATGGTGCTGTGATGGTAGGTTTGATGATGGAGGTGGTATGAAAATGATGATGATGCCGTGATGGTGAGGGAGGGGTAATGAGGAAGAGAAGGAAGAGACCGGTGACAGGGAGGCCGCGGCCTCACTATTATTTCTTTATTTTTATTTTATTTCCAAGAGCTATACCTCTCTATTGCCTGGTTGTATTGTTGATTTTCCTTTCTTTAATTCACTTGTTACTCTCTGTGTTTGAAAATTTTTTTTGATCCCCTGCATCTGTTATTGATAGGCCTATTTATAGCAGGTTTTCAAAATCATTGATGATCCCATTTTGCAGGTTAACTTGGGTTCCAGCTTGGCTGGCGGTTCCAAGCTTCCAGCTCATCAGCGAAAGGAAGCTTACCTTCCTGCGTAGAGTAGGGGAAGAGCTCATCATTGTGTTCGGCATCCTCATCATCACCATTTTGTTGTGGCTTCACGGGTCTTTGCATGGAATGAGCCCGTGAAGCCTTTTGTCCCTTTTTTTTGTTTTTGTTGTTTTACAAATGGAAGGACAAGGTGAAATCAGTGTGTTTGTTTGTTCTTTTTTATTTATTTGTTTTTTTTATTATGAATATGAACTCATGGACGAGCAAGTTGTGGGCTTTGGCAAAAAAAGAAATAAAGTAAAATGGCTGAATACACATGGAATGGGCTGAAAGGAATTAAAATGGGCTGAGCATTTTTTGATTTTTATTTTACGTAGAAATGGGCTGATATGGATTTTTTCATGGAAATGAGTTGAACAAAACTTTTCTTCAAAGGAACTAAATGAAAAAAAACTATAAAGGAATCCATTGCAAATTTTTGGATTTTAATTTTAATGGGGACAAAATTGTTCAGGTTGCCCTCTTTACTCATTTCTTATAAGAAAATATGAAAAATCTAAATTTTTATAGTCTTCATAAGGAATGAGTAAAGACATGAACATTGATTTTGTTCGGCAATACATGAAATGAAAATGCAAGAAAGATTGATTTCTAACTTTGAAAAAGTCTAAACATTAAAGAAAATTACATGCAAACTATGCAATTCAGAAATCATCATGCAAAGAAAAGAAACTAACTTGACACAAATTCACAAATGACAAGAAATGTAAGAACCAACGAAATTAACATGAACTCAAAAGCGAATGGGGGCTGATAGTAAATTAAAAGCCGACTGCTGCAGGAATTTAAAAGCCTTGCGACCAATTGGATCCTGGTCCACAAGCAACAGAAAATTAGAAGACTTGCGACCAACTGGATACGGTCAACAAGCGACAAGAAATTAAAGACTTGACCAACTGATAGGTCCACAAGCGCAGGAAATTAAAAGACTTACGACCAACTGGATACGGGTCAACAAGCAACAGGAAATTAAAATGGCAATCTAAGGCGACATGAAAAGTAAGTTGGCAATCTGAGGCGACAGGAAAAGTAAACGGTGGCAATCTGAGGCCGCTGAAATAAATTGGCAATCTGAGGCCGACTGGAAAGTAAATTTGACAATCTGAGGCTGAAATGTAAATTGGCAATCTGAGGCCGAAGAAAGTAAATTGGCAATCTGAGGGACAGGGAAAGTAAACGGTGGCATCTAGGCCGACCGAAATAAATTGGCAATCTGAGGCCGACTGGAAAGTAAATTTGGCAATCTGAGGCCGACAGGAATGTAAATTGGAAATCTGAGGCCAACTGGAAAAGTAAAGTGGTGGCAATTGAGGCCGACTGAAAAGTAAATTGTGGCAATCTGAGGTCGACTGGAAAAGTAAATTGGCAATCTAGACCGATTGAAAAGTAAATGGTGGCAATCTAGGCCGATTGAAAATGTAAATGGCAATCTGAGGCCGACATGAAAAGTAAATGGTGGCAATTGAGGGCAATCTAGGCCGACTGGAAAGTAAATTGGCAATCTGAGGCCGACTGGAAAGTAATTGGTGGCAATCTGAGGCCGACTGAAATGTAAATTGGCAATCTAGGCCGAAGGAAAAGTAAAGTGGCAATCTGAGGTCGACATGAAAGTAAATTGGCAATCTTAGGCCGACATGAAATGTAAATGGTGGCAATCTGAGGCCGACTAGAAAAGTAAATTGGCAATCTGAGGCCGACTGAAAATGTAAATGGCAATGAAAACAATGATTTGCACTGTTTCTTCTTTTCTTTTTTTTTATGTGCAAAAGTCATGAATTTATCACCCACTTAGTTTATTTCAGACATATTCTTGAAGAACTAACTGTACCCAAATCAAGCAAGCCTTGAGGAAGACTTTAACCGATCAAACTCGTAATTCTTGAGCTGGACTTTTTGGCACAAATAAAGCTTTCTTTTTTTTTCTGAACTTTACCCACTTCTTTCCATTCTTTCTTCTTTCTCTTTTCCCCTTTTTAAGGATGATGATTGCTTTTCTGGCAAGCTTAATTGAAACTTCTGAATTCTCTTGGTGTGATGCTAGTCATTGATGTATTGCTATAAACATTGTTAGGTTGTATAATTTAAACTTAAATATATCCTATTTGAGACATCATAAATAGACATGCATTCAAAGAGAAAGTGGAAGAATTAACTGAATGGACATATTTATTGCTTGGTGTATTGGATGACAAAATATTTGAAGGAGACAACCACAAAAATGAAAGATAGGATTGTGAAAGACATGAAAATTTTGCCCAGTTTGGGTTCTTTGTGGCTCATTCAATTGATTTCTCAGCAATTGGATTTTATAACCATTGCTTCCGTTGTGAGCCTTCAATCTTTCCTTTCTTAATTCCCCAAACTGCCCCAAGCTTCAACCCAGCCTGCTTTGCTCAGAGGATGAACTTATCACCAAAATTGCCCCAGTGTAGATTGCTTGAGATGATGTTTGCTCTAACTTTTGCTTAGGCCGCTCTTTCGAGTTTTCGACCTAACGAGCTCTTTTTTTCTTTTTTTCTTCTTTTCTTGTTTTGCCCTAATTTTTGCTTAGGCCGCTCTTTGGAGTTTTCAACCTAACATTTTTTTTTTAACATCTTTTCAAGCATAAAACCTTTTGACTGCATCAGTGTTGATTGGTTTAGGCAATTCTTGTCCATCCATGTTTTGCAAAATCAATGCCCCACCTGAGAGCGCTTGTTTGACAATGTAAGGACCCTCATAACTCGGAGCCCATTTTCCCCGTGCGTCTTCCTGGTTCGGGAGAATTTTCTTTAGAAGCAAATCTCCTGGGTAAAAATCTCTAGGGCGAACTTTCTTGTTAAAAGCTTTGGCCATCCTACTTTGGTACAATTGGCCATGACAAATAGCTGCCAATCTTCTTTCTTCTATCATGTTCAACTGTTCATCGAACCTTCACCCATTTAAATTCTTCTAGCTCAGCCTCCATTAGAACCCTTAATGACGGCATTTCCACTTCTATGGGGGATACAACTTCTGTTCCATATACCAATGAGAAGGGAGTCATCCCTGCTCGATCGTATATTGGTACGATATGCATGTAAAGCATATGGTAGCATCTCATGCCAATCTTTGTAGTTCACAACCATTTTGGCGATGATTTTCTTGATGTTCTTATTTGCAGCCTCAACGCGCCATTCATCTGAGGTCTATAGGAGCTGAGTTGTGGTGCTTGATTTTGAAAGTCTTGAAAAATTTCTGAACTTCGGCACCATTGAGATTAGGAGCATTGTCTGTGATGATTCTTTCTGGAATTCCATATCTCCAGATAATGTCCCTTTTGATGAATCTAATAAACACCTTCTGTGTATGCTGGCATATGAAGCAGCTTCCACCCACTTAGTGAAATAGTCTATTGCCACCAAAATGAAGCGATGACCATTGGATGCTTTGGGATTAATTGGCCGATCACATCCATGCCCCACATCGAGAAAGGCCAGGGAGATACCATGTTGTGTAATGGAACTGGAGGAGCATTGACTCGGTCTGCATGTATTTGGCATTTGTGGCACTTCCGAACATGATTGATACAGTCATTCTCCATGGTGGACCAGTAATAACCACTTCTTAAGATTTTGCATGCCATCATGTGTCCATTGGCATGAGTTCCGCAAATTCCTTCATGGACTTCAATCATGATTATTCGAGCTTCATGAGCATCTACACATCTAAGGAGAGTGGTGTCATGATTCCTCTTGTAAAGGACTTCACCATTCAGGAAAAAGGACATAGCCAGTCTTGTCTTCTTGCTTATCTCATTTGCCGCTTATTCTCCCTTGATATCATGATACCATGGTTGACTTCAGCACATTACCAGCTGGTTCATCTTGTACCTCTACATGGATAGGTTGGACATTGGTGTGGACTTCCAATTTAGTCATTACAGCCAAATGCATCCGCATATTGGTTCTTGTCTCGAGTTAAGTGAGAAAACGATATATCATCAAAGTGCTCAATTAGTCGAGACAAGTGCTTTTGATAAGGTACCAATTTGGGATCCTTTGTATGCCATTGTCCATTAACTTGGTAGATTATGAGTGCCGAATCTCCAAAGACTTTTAGTTCTTTGATTCCCAAGTCAATTGCCACTTGCAAACCATTTGCACATGCCTCATACTCTGCAATGTTGTTGGTACATTCAAAATCTAATTTGATGGAGACTGGGTCCTGTTTTCCAGCTGGTGATACTACGACAGCTCCTACTCCACATCCATTCATGTTGACAGCCCCATCAAAGTACATCTTCCATGTATTCTCTTCTTCTACATCTTCTTTTTCTACCACCAATACCTTGTTATTAGGAAACTCAGCCGTGGTGGGTTGTCCATCCTCCAAAGGGTTTTCAACTAAGTGATCAGCGATTGCACCTCCTTTGACAGACTTTTGAGTCATATACTTGATATCAAATTCTGAGGCATCACTTGCCACTTTGACATCCTCAATGACACATGAGGACTATCAAATATGTATCTCAATGGATCCATTTAGAGATTAACCAAGTAGTGTAGTATAACATGTATTGCCTCAGCCTTTTGGAGGTCCATGCTAATGCACAACAGGTCTTTTCAATTGCTATGTAGCGAGATTCACAATCATTAAACTTCTTGCTCAGATAATAAATAGCTTGTTCTTTCTTTCCATACTCATCATATTGTCCCAACATTGCCCCAAGTGACGTGGACAACACTGTGAGGTACAATATTAGAGGACGACCTGGTATAGGTGGGGTCAAAACTGGAGGTTTTATTAAATAAGCCTTTATTTTGTCAAAGGCTTCTTGGCATTCTTCATTCCATTCTCCAGTTGATGTTTTCGTAACAGCTTGAATATCGGCTCACAAGTGCTAGTCAAATTGGCAATGAATCTAGCAATGTAGTTGAGCCTCCCAGAAAACTTCTCACTTCCTTTTCGGTTCGGGAGGGCATCTCTGTATTGCCTTTACTTTGTCTGGATCTACCTTTATCCCTTCTATCCTGACAATGAATCCGAGTAATTTCCTTGTAGATGCTCCAAAGACACATTTATTCGGGTTCAGCCGCAACTTATATTTTCTGAGCCTTTCGAACAACTTTTGTAGAACTGTTACATGACTTTCTCCCTCTTTAGACTTGGCGACCATGTCATCCACATACACTTCAATCTCTTTATGCATCATGTCATGGAATAATGCAACCATGGCACGTTGGTAGGTGGCACCAGCATTTTTCGATCCGAATGGCATGACTGTATAGCAGAATGTTCCCCACGGTTATGAAAGTAGTTTTTCCTTTGTCGTGAACGTCCATGGGAATCTGATTATACCCTGAGTACCCATCCATAAATGAAAAGCGGTGATTTCCAGCTGTATTATCGACTAGGACATCAATGTGAGGGAGTGGAAAATCATCTTTTGGGCTAGCTTTGTTTAGATCCGATAATCCACGCACATTCTAACTTTTCCATCCTTTTTAGGCACGGGCACAATGTTAGCCACCCAGTCAGTGTGTCTTGACACCTCCAAAAATCTGGCCTCTAGCTGTTTGGACACATCCTCTTTTATTTTTAATGACATTTCAGGCCGCATCCTTCTAAACTTTTGCTTTTCGGTTCAGCTCCCGCATATAAAGGAATCTTATGTGAAGCTATTTCTGGATCTAGCCCGGCATATCATGGTAGGACCACGCAAAGACATCCAGGTATTCTTTAAACAATGCAATCATTTCTGAGCGTTCTGGATTTTCCACTATTTTCAGCTCCTTTTTCTCTTCTTTAGTGCCCATGTTAATCAACTCGATCACCTCATTGTCTAAGTCAAATCCCTTTTCTGTATGTTCCAGGAGGTCTGAAAATTGCCCAACAATTTCTTGATCTTCATCAGATTCATGGCTATCACAATCAATTGCAGCAAGAGAACCAATTGACGAGCTTCCAAATTCCCTTTCATGAGGCAAAATTTCTATAGCATTTAGATTCCTAGAAAGCAATTGTGGTGGGTTGGAAGGCCAAAATAGATAGTGGAAAAATGCAAAATAAAATAAGAAAAAAAAATTAATGAGCTAAAAATGATGGTAAAGAGAAAGCAAATAGAGGACTGAAACGAGGAGAATGAAAGACACCAAGAAATATAAAAGATGCGGGAATAGGAAAGAAATATTGCTGAATAAACACACAAGTTTATTTATGATGTCTTCAAGTAGCATAAATAAAAGCATAAATAGTCTTTACTGATACAACACAAATAATTACTTTGCAGCAATAACATCAATCACTGGTTCAGCTTCCTTCATTAGCATTTCATCATTGTTGGCAGCATAAATCTTGTTGCTCTCTTCAGTTGTCTCCATGTCCAAGGTGTTGATGGTGAGACGGTAGCAAGGGGAATGAACTTTTCCACCTGTAATCACTTCAGCTGGACTAGGAAATGTTTCCTTCAAGTGAGGGATTTGCTTTATTTTCTTCTCATGTTTCTCCTGTTGGAGGGCCATAGCATCCATTTCCTCTTCTAATGGTGCATTATATCCCAACCCAAATCGATTAGGTTTCTTGGAGACCGATATAGGTACTCTAATACCTTGCAACTGTGGTCCTAACCCCTTACCATGTAGGTATCCATTCTTAGCCATGATATGAGCCACTATTTGATTAACATTCTGCATTATGGACCCACTGCATTCATATCCGGGCTTCACCAACTCCAGGCTATGCCACAAGTTATTGTCTATCGACTCCACATTCTCCACATATGGTAGTGAGACTGGTTTAGATACAATGATGTCCCTTTCTCCATGGATTGTGACAATGATCCATTCTCAATATATTTAACCTTTTGATGCAAGGTTGAAGGGACAACACCGATATCATTAATCCATGGTCTTCCTAGCAGCATGTTATAATCTGAGCCAATCTCCATCACCTGGAATAACACCTCTGATTTGCTTGGTCCAATCTCTAGTGGCAACACCACTTCACCCAGAATGTTTTTCGTAGCTCCATCAAAAGCTTTTACAACCATCACTTGAGGTGATATATCATCCACACTCATTGATAGTTGTTTCAAAGTGGACAGTGGTAATACATTTAACCCTGATCCTCCATCAATAAGGACTCTAGGCACTATGTGGCCTTTGCATTTGAGGGTTATATGTAGTGCTTGTAGGTTAGCCCGTGATACCACTTCTTCATCTAAGAACGTGATCATATTGACACGTTTCAGGTCCACTATATTTATCATGTTCTCCAATGAATTGTCGGGTTGACATAGGCTTCCTTTAGGACCTTCAATATTGCCTTTTGATGAGATTCAGAGGACAAGATTAGTGACAGAAGAGATATCTAGCAGGAGTCTTCTTTAATTGTTCCAGAATATCATACTCGCTCTGTTTCATGATTTTAAGGAACTCTTCTTCCTCCTCTTCTTTTTTTTTTCCTGACTCTGGACCTTTTTCAATGTTCCCTTCATAAACAAATTTCCCTTTTCAAACTCCTTGGGTCCATACACCCTTCCACTTCTTGTTATTCCTTTTACCTCCATGATACT
The DNA here is from genome assembly GCA_030441495.1 of Dalbergia oliveri. Classification (NCBI taxonomy): domain Eukaryota; kingdom Viridiplantae; phylum Streptophyta; class Magnoliopsida; order Fabales; family Fabaceae; genus Dalbergia; species Dalbergia oliveri. The sequence continues at coordinate 8,510,309 of JAMLFY010000010.1, forward strand.
GGTCACTTCCTCACCTTCTTGAGCTTTTGAGGTTTCCCCTATATCACTTTTCATTTCAACCTTGGTCTCATAATTCCAAGGTACGGCATGTGTGTCCTCATACACAAAGGGTGTCGGTTTCTTCATAGTGATCACTACCTTTCCTGGCTTCACCTGATTAAGCGGAGGCACTCGAAGTACAAAACGCTCGATCACATTCACCTCCTCAAGGACATTTCGCTTCCTTTTTGCTTGTATAACACCCAAGTTAAGCAATCCCTGTACATGAACCTTGAAATCCCAACAGTCCTCAATATCATGCCCCAGACTTCCACAATGGTATGCACAACTTGATTCCATCATATTTCTCATTCTCCTTTATTGTCAGAGTAGGTGTTGTTATATTGTAACCAGCCTCCTTCAAGCCGATAAAAATTTTCTGCATAGGGGTTTGAAGATTCAAAACCTTCTTGATCAGTGGTTCTACTTCCAAAGCATTTACTCAACCTCCTCCTTCATGATTTGGAATTGGATTATGGACAATATCTGGTTTTGACTCCTCTTGAAAATCCAACCTCCCACAAGCAATTAGCTTCTTCACTCCGTCTTGAAACCTTCACAATCTTCGATGGAATGTCCTGCTATGTCCATATGATATTTGCAAGTTAAGTTCGGGTTATACCAAGCTGGGTATGGTGGTTCTAATGGACGCACATGATATGTTGAGATGAGATGAGCATCAACTAGTCGTTGAAAAAGATCAGCATTTGAGATGGATAGTTTCGGGAAAGGTGGTAAGTTTGGGAATCGAGAACGACTTTGGTTTTGGGTATTAGGCCGTGGTGGTGTGGTATTTGGGTAATTCTGAGGATGTATGGTTGGGTTATAGGTGTATGTTGGATGAACTGGTTGGTATGGGCGTATATGAATGTTATTGACTTGAGGTTGGGGGTATGGAATTGTATTTGCGGTTGGAGTGGCTTGGTATAGTGGGTAAGGAGGGATGGATGGTATTTGGGATCTTGGGTGTGTCGAGGTGTATCTTGGAATGAAAGATTGCTGACCTTGCACATAATTTACTTCCGCCTCTTTTTTCCTAGGCGGAATCCTCTTCTCGTGTCCTCATTGCTCATAGGAAGTTTCCAAGCTTTGGCCAAACTCTCAATTCTTTCACCTGCGGTCACTAGCTCAGAAAAATCTTTGTATGCTGCTCCTGCATTGTCCCAATATAAGGAGATCCTAAGGTCCCCAAAAAGTACGAACACATTTCAGAAGGGATAAGTGGCGGTTGCACCTGAGCAGCTAAAGTTCTCCATCTTTGAGCATATTGTTTAAATGACTCCTCATTCTTCCTTTGCATTGTGCTTAATTGCTCATGTGTGGGTGCTATTTCCATATTGAACTTGTACTGACTCATGAATTGATCAACCAATTCTCTCCAACAGGAAATTTTAGAATGGTCTAACTGGATATACCATTCTAAAGCAGGACCAATTAAGCTTTCATGGAAAAGCTGATGAGAAACTTCTCATCTTTGGACCATATTGCCATTTTAGTACAGTAACTCTTCAAATGGAACAAAGGATTACCGGTCCCATCATATTTTGAGAAGTCAGGAACCTTGAAGTCTTTGGGAACTATCAGATCTCCAGGAGGACATAGTTGCTCAATTTCCACATAGCCATAGGTGCTAGGTCCCTGAATGGCCTTAATTTGATCCTGAATCTTCTTCATCCATTCTTCTCTAAACTTGTCTTTATTCACCTCTGGACGGCTATTCTTGAGGAAAATGGTTGTTTTTGGATGACAACATGAGGTGGCTCCCAAATAGGGGTAGCATGCCCGTGCCTGCCAGGATGAATGTTCTCTAATGGACGATAGCCTTCCCCAATTGGGATCACCAATGGCATTGTGGGTGGTGATTGTCCATGAAGGTTATTCAGAATTTCATCCCCTCGTTCACCCCTTGAGTGACATTTACAGCCGCATTTGATGTTCCTGGTATGGTTACCATTGCAGGCTTGGTTGTACTCCCACTGACGCAGTCACTATGTCTCGGTTTGGATTAGTTCCTAATAAATCCAGTGACTCCTTCATGGCTCTCATCATTTCTTCCATCTTTGCTTGGTTATTTGACATTTCATTCAATTTCCCTCTCACTGCATCAACTTCCATGCTCAAACTTTTTAATTGGTCAGAAGCATTTCCTAGTTCATGATTACCACCAGCCATCTTAGTCCGAGCTCTGGTATTGTGAATACGAGTTAGATCGGTATCTTCCTTCCTTGGGTGCCCAATTGTGACACAGTTTTACCTCTAAGAAAAGAAGAAAAGAGAAAAAGAATTAGCAAAAAGATAAAAATATTGCAATTTGTTAGAGAGCGGCAAATATATCTGGTCTTGACGTGAGTATCTTTAATGATAACTGTTTCCAGAACGTCTCGTTCAAAGGTACTAAGTTATAGCTATTGCCATGAGACCAACACAATGCAAAGAAGCAACCATTCTTTTATTTATCATTTGTCACAAACATCATTTTTCATACAACCATTCAAAGGGAAATACATCATAAATCCATGCATCAGCAACATTGCCTACCAAGAATGCCCTTATGTGTCTTCAACGTCTTCCGCGATTATTTGCTTCATTCTTCCAATCAGGTCCTTACAATAGCCAACAAAGTTGCTAATTTCAGTTGGGGTTTCAAAAGGATGATTTCCTGCTCAGCCAGCTTTAAGTGTCTTGGAACGTCTTCTATTGCCGCATTAGCCAACCCTGCTAAGTTCGAAAGCGAATCTTCAACTCATGAATGACATGATCTTGGTGTTGCACCTCAAGATCCAAATTTGCAACTTTTTCCTTTTCTTCTCCTAGGGCAGCTTGATACTTCAGGATCTCATTTTTCATGTGTTGATTTAATCCTCAGCTTCCTTCTGATATTCCTTATTCATTTCTTCTATTTGTTGCTTCATTTGTTCATTTTCTTAGCGCGGCTTCTCAGCAATTTTGGCCTTTCGAAGTAGCTCCTTTAGTTGCTGATTTTCAGTTATTGCCATATCACGTTCTTGCCTTCAAAGCATTCTTTGGTCTTTATCATGTGCTCCTGCCCATTTTTAGCCTTTTACTTGTCCCTTCTAGAATCTGATCTTTTTCAGCAATTTCTCGCTTTAAAGTTGCATAATCATGGTGAGCGTTTTTCAACTCGAACTCCACTTGTACCTTTTCTTGTTTAGCCTTGTCCAACCTTTCTTTCATTTCTTTGATTTCTTCATTTTCATCAGAATGTAAGGCCGATGTCTTGTCAGGAATAATTGTTGTCAAGATTCTAAATGGCAACTTGACCTCTTGAGCCCTACTTTTCACCCATTGGCGGTAATTTTCTTTTACCGCACAACTCCTAGCTCCCAATTCTTTTCCTTTTCGGATGACATTGTTCCAAGCAAATCGGACCTTCGTAGTAGGCCAATGTCATGGGAATCTAGGTAATAAAGGACAAATGGAGTAATTGCAGCTTGGGCGGTCCCATCATGGGGTAACCAAGCTGGCGCAACACCAATGCTGGATTGTAATTTATACACCCTCGAGTACCCATAAGGGGTACATTTGGAAAGTCTCGCACTGGTAAATCAAGGTCTGCCCATCTTCCCACCAAGGGTACCATCGGATCACCTTTTCATTCAATTTAACCAGGTCTTCAGCCCATTCTCGCCCACTTTTCTTCTTGATACGATGCATTTTTAGATCATCAAGGGGACAAGATGCCTTGTAATTTCTTTGGAAGATATGCGCTGTAACCCACACATATAGTATTGGTAAACAACACAAAATTCTCTTACCATTCCTCTCATGACAAAAATCCAAGGAACAGGAGACATCTGCTAGGAGGGCGAACTGGATTGTGACCATGAAACTTTCTAGCAAGGAATACATCAATTGCTGCAAGATCTATGAAACCGTCAATATTGGGAAACAAGACGGTGCCATAAATGGTGAGGGTCAACACATCTGAAAAAGTGTCCAATCTTCGGCTTGAGCTAAGCTGCAAATGCTTCTCCAAATAATCTCTTGTGAATCCCTTTGTCCCATTTCTACATTTCTGGGCTTCATGCAAATTTCTTACATTTACCTTTAGGACATTTGCTATAGTGTGCAAAGAAGCATAATGTCCTTGGTAATTGTAAGGTTTTTCTCCTTCAGCGGTAACCCAGGATTCGTTCAAATTCTTCAAGGGTTGGTGCCAACTGAAAATCTTGAAAGGTGAAGCATCGGAGTGGAGGATCATAATCCTGGGCCAATGCTGTGATTGCCTCTACCTGTATTTCCACTTCTAATAGGCTCAAGACTTTTCCATATTTTCTGTGAGAGAAAGACGTTGCGGTGCTTTCAACAGCTGACTCAAGGATCTCAGGCTTTCTGTCAGGTTTCTTGGTTTTGAGTTGCAAAGTCTTTTTCAATTTCTCTTCATGATTGTTTGGTCTCATGTTTGCTTCCATTTTTTAGATACTCACAACAAGACTTTGATATGGTTCTCTAACAAACCTGTAGCAACGAAGAAAAAGTGAGTTTTTTATTATATAAAAAAGGCAATAAACACTTGCATGTTAAAGAATTTATGTATACAAAATAAATAAATTAATTAATTAAAGAAAAGGTATGCTCCCTTTGTGTCCTATTTGAGGTAAAATATGGATGTCAAAATTGTGGTCCTATGGTTGTTCTATTTTGTGAGCACTTTCACCAGGTAGGTCTATGATCTCAGGATTCTAAGTCTCTAGAGTTAAAGGCTCATTTCGGAATGTTATCCACAAAAGGTGAACCGCTAGGTGTAGGACATTCACGAAGAGTCACACTCTAGACGAGATTTTCGCAATAACCAAACAGGATGTACATCCAAAATGGCTACCACTACACAATCTCTTACCTATCTCAAGTTGCACTTAGGGGTATAGGGCCCCACTCGTGTGTGATAAATGTGTGAGTGTTGTGTGTGAAAGGAGCATACAAACCTGGAATCCTATAACTACCCATGGTAAAATACCTGCAAAATAAATACAAACAACAAATATACAAAACCAACAATAGTCGCCTACCCTAAAGTTTTCACAAAAAAACGAGCAAAAGTCGTCTACCTTATGATTGTCACAAAGAAGTAAAATAATGTTGACAAAATTCTAGCATAAAAAGAAAATAACAAGATAAAAATATAAAATAAATAAATATCAAAAAATAAAATAAACTAAAAAGAAGTTATAATAATATGCACAATCAATTATTTAGGCTTGACTCTCACGGAAGTCCCAGTGGAGTCGCCATCTGTCACAACTGGATTGCGACGGGGAAAATGAAAGTTGTTAAAATTGGGAGTCGCCACCAAGTTTATTTAAATTGGGAAAAACATGGAAAAACCCGTTTTATTAAAAAGTGGTCTTTAAAACCAGATTTGAATTCGGAGTCGGTTATGCATAGGGAAGGGTAAGGATTTAATCCTACGCACCCTAATACACCCGTCTTAGACGGTACCTTAATTGATTTGTGCAAATTATTAATAACCTTTCAAAATATTCATTTTTATATTTTTATTTACAACAAAATTTTAAAAAAAATAAATTGAGGAACACCAAGCTCACAACTCAGGTGTTCAAAATACTGTGTTAACAAACCGTCACGTTAAATTAACATTTTTATTCAAAATACAATATTTCACAAATAAGTAACAAATTTAAACTAAATATATGAAAATGAAAATCTCTTATGAATTATAAATATTTACAAATAAGATAAAAATTTATTTTGATATTTTTTTTACGAAAGTAAAATAAAATATAAAAGAGAACATACTTTTAAAGAAAATTTGGAACATCAAGCTGTCACAACTAGATGTCCAGAATATCGAGTTAACAAACCCATGGCTAAATTAACATTTGAAATAAAATATTTCTAAAGAAATGATTATTTAAATTAAATAAAATATCTCATAAAAAAAATTTACAAATAAGACAAAAATTACGAAAATTTAATTTTGACTTGACAGGATCAAATCGCCTCCTACATATCCTCCAATGGGAAATTCAAAGTCACGTAGTTCTGTAAAATAATTATTGGTTGATTTTATTTTTCTAGAAAAAGGTTTTAGAATATCAAGCTTCACACTAAAATATTTAAAATATGTAATTAACAAGCCATCGCGGCTAAGTTAATCCTATATATATTTTTAAAAAAAGATATTTTCACCGATTTATTAACTTAAATTTTTTTTAGTAAAGCAAACTATTCAAATGTGTTTATTTTAAACTCAAAGTACATAAAAATATTTTTTGTTTTTTTGTTAATTTTAAACTCAAATTAACTTAGATCTAAATAAATAAACCTAAAAGCTAAACAAACATTGACTAAATAAATAAATCCAAATCCAAACCCAAATCCAAAATCTAACCCAATAAAAATAACACCAATTTTAAAATATAAATAAAATAACATAAAAATAAATTTCCTTAATTTCACTAATCTAATCCTAATTCTACCTAACTCAACTTAATTTCACTAAGCTAAATCTACCTATCTCACCCAAACACACACGTGCACTCACACACACTAAAATTAACACAAGCTCATACACATTAACTCACATTCAATAATACAAAACCCACTCACACGCTCACACACGTACACATACTAAAATAAACCACGCGATACACACACACAGGAAAAACAAACCCACGAGAGAGAGAGAGAGAGGAAATGAGAGAGTGAGTTGGGAAGAAGAAGAGAGATGGGAGAGAGAGGAAAAACGATGCGGAGAGAAGAGGAAGAAGTGCGAGGGGAGGAGCAAAGGCGTCACGGGGTGGCTGGAAAAGCGGGCCAGGCGCGGCAGGCAGGGAACGGCAGCGGACCAGGCACGCGGAAGGCAGTGGCGGCATGGAATCTCGTCGCCGCATGCATGAGGGATGAGAACGGCAAAGGCATGATCCACCTGGAGCGCAGCGGCGGAGGTGTCCCTTACCGAGGGAGACGCGTGGTGGTTAAGTGGACGGTGATCTGAGACGATGGGCTTCAAATTTGAGAGGATGGGCGAGACCGCCCGCCGCGAAGGGAGGAAAGGACCCCCCCAAGCGGTGGTGGGTCGGCTTTGGCTTCACGATATCGCGACGGAAGCGGCGCGAAGGGTGGCGAGGGTCACTCGGTGCGGTAGCGGAAAGATCAGGGACCTGTTTCGCAGTGATGTTGAGGGTGGACAAAGGGTGGCGGAAGGATGGTGGTTCACGAAGATGATGATGACAATGAGGATCTACGAGAGGCGGAAGAAGCCGCCTGCACGCGTGGTGGTGCGGTTCTTCTTAAGGTTCTGTTTTCCTTTTTGCTTGGAAACAAAAATTCTTTTGAAGCTCAATTTGCTTTGGTTAATTGATAGATGATGGTGATAAGGAAATTATGATGGTGCTGATGGTAGGTTTGATGATGGTAGTGGTATGAAAATGATGATGATGCCGTGATGGTGAGGGAGGGGTAATGAGGAAGAGAAGGAAGAAGAGACTCGGCGTGACAGGGGAGGCTACGGCCTCACTATTATTTCTTTATTTTTATTTTATTTCCAAGAGGTATACCTCTCTATTGCTCCTGTTGTATTGCTGATTTTCCTTTCTTTAATTCAGGACTTGTTACTCTTTGTGTTTGAAAATTTTTTTTATCCCTGCATCTTTTATTGATGGGCCTATTTATAACTGTTTTCAAAATCATTGATGATCCCATTTTGCAGGTTAACTTGGGTTCCAGCTGGGCTGGGTTCCAAGCTTCCAGCTCATCACCGAAAGGAAGCTTACCTTTTGCGTAGAGTAGGGGAAGAGCTCAACATTGTGTTCGGCATCCTCATCATCACCATTTTGTTGTGGCTTCACAGGCTTAGCATGGAATGAGCCCGTGATAGCCTTTTGTCCCCTTTTTTTTGTTTTTGTTGTTTTACAAATGGACAAGACAAGGTGAAATCAGTGTGTTTGTTTGTTCTTTTTTATTTATTTGTTTTTTTTATTATGAATATGAACTCATGGACGAGCAAGTTGTGGGCTTTGGCAAAAAAAGAAATAAAATAAAATGGGCTGAATACACATTGAATGGGCTAAAAGGAATTAAAATGGGTGAGCATTTTTTGATTTTTATTTTACGTAGAAATGGGCTAATATGGATTTTTTCATGGAAATGAGTTGAACAAAACTTTTCTTCAAAGGAACTAAATGAAAAAAAACTATAAAGGAATCTATTGCAAATTTTTGGATTTTAATTTTAATGGGCACAAAATGGTGTTCACATAGGATGTCTAGTACAAACTTTATGATCTCATCTCCAACTATATTCCAAAACTTTTGTAAAAATTGTGCATGGATGCATTTGTTTAAGAGCTTGAGTAACTTCTTCTCTTGTTTACTCCCTAGTTAAATTTATTTTCATCCCATTAGTCACCTAATTAGGCACTATCGTTATGGCCTCTTCAATGTCATCGGCAATCCCCAAGTCATATAAATTTTGGAAGAACATCGAAATAACTCTAGCAATGTCTTTCTCCCAGTAAAAACCACTCCTGAAACATTTTGATCTTCTCCACTGAAATTTTGTTTTTCCTTTGGCTCGCTTTCTAATGAAAGAAGTTAGTGTTGAGTTCCTAAAGCAAAGCTAGTTAGCTGGAGCCCACTGAGACCACCATACTTCTTATTCTGGAAGATGGTCTAACTTGTTCTATGTATGCTTATATATTTATCCCTTGCACCTTCTATTCTCATATTAGATTTAAGCCCGCAAATTATATTTGTATGTTTTTTTTTGTTCTTCCTCTATTCTCCAAAGAAATCATCATCGAATGCATCTAGGTGCTCAAGGATCGTTTCTAATCTTCATTCACTGTATTCACCCTCTATTCTAGCCTTCCTTCACAACATGTTCAATATCAGGATGCCAAAGTCATATTTCTTCAAAATTGGGATCTTCTTTAATTTTTTCCTTATCTGCACCCTTTCCTGGTGTATAGTGACAACAACAAAAGGTTGTAGTCAGAGGAAAAAAGCGACAGGTGATAGATGGTTGTCGAGAGAGAGGCTACTCCAAGCTCTAGATGTTATGACCTTGTCCATTTCTCATTCTTTTTATTGAAACTTTTTATTAACAAGTGGCTCATACCTTCTCCTTTTCTTACAAGTGAAAAGTGATTATTCATCACTCTTTAATGATACTCCAACCATTTATTTAGCTAATGCCTCCTTGGTCGACGAACATTTTTTTTTATTGTAAAGGAGAAAGTTAGGTTAGCCAAATTTAAATGGTAGTAATAAATTTTTTATACCTAGGTCTTAGACAATGAATAATGATTTCTTTAATTCATTGATAAGAAATTTTAACATCAACATCTCATCCAGAGATTTCTTGGCATGAAGACTTTACCTTAGTCTAATACTAATTAACAGTCAAGTCTCTTTTCTAATTGCTAAGAGCCAGCTCACTTGGAGTTATAACATTGTGTTGTTCTCATATGAGAAAAACATTGCAATAATGTGCCAAGCATCTTTCAGCAGACACTTTCCTTATATATGCTCTAGCATCTAGCATGTCTTGATTGCTAATGTTCTCTTCCTACTTTAGTCTACCTATTTTACAATGTAAACTCACAAAGGTAATGCATAATAAATTTTCTCTCTCATTCATACATAAAAATGGCGCAGAACACAGCTTATGAAGATGAACTTTTGCTAGTCACTCATTGCTTGACAATTTGATAATTTGATAACTTGATAATAAACATAGCATACATAGCTTTTCCATTTATAGGCATTACAAGGTAATAAAATATTTAATAAATAAAAACCTATGATTGAAATAATTCACATGAATGAACCAGTGGTAATTGTTGACTCTACATCAAGATATGGTAGGCTAGTAAATTCATAGTTTTACACTAGATAAGTTTGCCTAGTATGCTGCAATTCTTGACTGTTATTTTACGTGCAACGAATTTTGATGCAATTTGGGCAACAATCTTGAGGATAGCAGTGTATGGCTATACTAAGCTAAGAAATATAGCTGTAAATTGATAATGTTTGGTTTAAAAATTTTGGCATTACCCCTTTTAAACCAAATTTATAGAACTAATCATTCCAAACATTTTCTTTAACCATAAAATAACTCAATCTTCATTGACTTCATAAAAAAGTTTGCAACTTTTTCTTTCATATGACTATAATTAATCAATGCTTCCTTCTCATTTATTGATTCTTGAATTTTGTGGATTCAAATATCAATATGTTTGGAGCTCCCATGAAAATCTAGATTTTACAAAGTGTAATGGCTAAGTTTTTGTCACAAAATACTATTGTAGGAAAGCTTTTCTTCTAGTTCAATACTTCAAGAATTCTTCTTGGTCATCATACTTCTTGTGTAACACAACTTGCTGTTTATATTTTGCTTCTGCTAAGTGCAATAATTGGTTGTAATTATTTGATGACCATAATACTGCACTTGACACAAGATGAAAAATATACCTTGAAGTGTTTTTTTTTTTTTTTTGTCTTGGCAATGTCATTGGCCAAATCACTATCTGGATATTAGACAAGTTTCTTATCATCAGTATTTTCATAAAATATTCTATTATTTAGCTCTTGGAGATTTTGTTTTGCTAATTGCATATGACAAGGATATGGCTTCTCCATTAATGTTGAGTAATCCAACTCATGTCGTTAAATATCTCATGCTTCTAATTAGGCTCTTATAAATGGGATCTATAGTTCTAACTTTATCTTCTTTCACTTCCTTTAATTTTTCTTCAATAGGGGTGGAAACCAACTTTGAATTCTCCAAATATACATTTTTTGAGAAATAAAAATCCCATAATTTGTTTGAATGACTCTAATGCCAAGAAAATAAGCATCAACCCAAATTAGTCATTTCAAAATGTTTCTTCATAACCTCCCTAAATTTTGTAATCATCTTCGAATTATTACTAGTAAAAATCAAGACAAATCAAATCATGTTCAAAAAGACATCTCTTAAGGCCATTTTAAATGAAGTAGGAATTACTATTCTTATATCACAACCTTGTTGCTTTTTTCAAACTATATTGTGCTTTCTTCAATTTGCAAACTTTATCTTCTCCTCCAGGGATTACATAACCTAGGCTACTCAAATATACCTTTCTTTCATAATGTCATTCAAAAACCCAGATTTAACGTCCATCTAATATATTTTTTCCTTTTATTTTTAGCAAAGGGTAAAATAATAAAAAAATTATATCTGATCTAGGAACAAGGACAAATATTTTAAAATTAATACCTGGCTTTTACCTATACCTCTTTGCAACTAGCTTGGGTTTGTAAAGATCTATGTCACATATTGTTTGGCGTGCACTCTATTTTGTACACCCATTTCACTCAGTTGGCCTCTTATTGACAAGAAAACCAATTAACTCATGTATCATTATTCTAAGTCACATGAATTCCCTTATCCATGGCTTTTCTCCAATTCTCATAAATAGAAGTTGATTCATAATAATTCACTAGCTCACAATATGCAAACAGATCAAATTTGATAATCTCTTCATTAGATAGGTCATTATGACATTATCATTACCCACAACATAATCCTCCAATTTGGATGGTATTCAACGGTTCCTCCTAGGTCAACTTTCTAATTTTGGTTGAGACGATTGATGTGCCTGGTTGTCCATCTTCTTCTGTGTCGCTAAGAATCACCATAGGCTTCTTCTGAGCATTGGTTGACCAACCATATCTTTTTAATCAAATATCACATATCTACTGATTGTATCACCTTCTTTGTTTCTAGATTATACAACTTGCATGCTTTTGAGTGCATAGCCAATGAATGCTCACTCTTATCTTTGTCTTCTAGTTTCTTCTTGAACTGATTTGATAATTGTCCAAAAGCAATACACCCAAAATGAGAATGACATATTGATGATCTTATTCCAGTCAAAACTTCTTCTGTCTTATCATGAAGACTTTTAGTTGGGCACATGTTCAAAATATATATTGCAGTAGCATATGCTTTTGCCCAAAATTCTTTAGATATTTGTTTAAATCTTAGCATACATCTCACTATGTCCATGATTGTCTTGTTCTTCCTTTCAGCCACTCTATTCTGTTAGGAGCACCATGTTATCAAACTTGAGAGTTTAAGTAAACTTAATCATATATAAACTCGATTTGTAGACTCTTAGTTCACATATTTGAAAAAAAGTACTTAAAAAATATATCTTAGTACTTAAGTATAATTAACTAAAATTTTTATAATTAATATTGAAGAATTTTAACCTTATAACAATATAAATGAAAGAATTATCATAAAATATAGCCCAGGACTTGTCTTAATTTTTATATCATTCTTTGTTGTCTTATTGTACTTTATTTTATACGTATATTATTTTGTAGTTAAAAACACATTATTACATAATAACAATAAGACAAAATAAGCTGAATAAATTCAATATGTATTGCATAATATAAACAAGTAAACTAATTTACCCAATAAAAGTGACAAATAATTTACATTTAGATAGCAAAATTAAGCACAAATCTAAATGGTAAACCCATTAGTAGAATTGAGAGTTCACCGATATTGTTAGAGTTTACTTAAACTTATATAAGTTTTCCCAAAGGAGAATTTGTGCACAAGTTAATTTATTTTTGGGTGGTAAGATTGTAAAATCATAAGATTTAATAAAAACTAACTCAGTTTGATAAATATGAAAAAATGTATCTGGTTGTCAACATAGTGACAGCTCACTAAGTTTCATCCACATAGGAATTCTCTATGTAATCCATTATTTATAACATCCTAAATGATTTATTTATTATTTTTAGTTACTAAAATGAAGTGCGCATATATTATTTCATAAACTAAAGCAACGTTTCCTCTGAATTGTGGTGAACCAACATAAAAATTGTGTAAAAGTTTTAGCGTGCTATGTGATAATTTAAACTTAGTAAATTGAATACCCATTAATCAATAAAAGGTTCGAGTGGATGGGTTCACCTACCTGTGCACTTGGATTTGTTTATACTATCACCACACTATTGTTTCTTTAAAGTATACTTTCTGAATTGGCCCTGTATTCTTGTAGTGCTCTACATTTCATATGACGTTGTTTTGTATCACATCATCGTGATAGATTCAAAATCAATTCTCCTCCCTCTCCCTCCTTTTAATCCTTGCAACTGTAACTGGACCATTTTTCAGTACACATATAATAATATGATAATTCCTTCATGGTTAGCCTGACAATATGTATAGATACAGGTACTTACGCATGTTCTTGAATTTTTTTTCTTTCTGTTTTTTTTTGGCTTCGAAAGTGGTGGGTGTGAATAACAAAGGTATAGCTGTGTACCATGTGTGGTATAGGGGCTCTCAAGTCTAAACCAAAAAATATATATATATAATTCGATCAATAGGTCATGTTATAATTAAGTTAAAGATAAAAAAAATTTGTAATACAATCTGCATTGGACTTATCACATCATCATACTAGCTCGGAATCAACCTTGTCCCTTGTGAATAAATAAGAACCTATTATCACTAAAGAATGAAAAATGTTAAAAAAGAATAAAATAAAGCTGTTAAAAGTGAAGCAATAAATTCTAGATCTACCCTATTGTACCAAAGACAAAGAGGAGAAAAGAAAATCCAGACCAACTGTTTCCACCTGTTTTTCACTACATACATAGTCGAAATTGCACACCAATAGCCAAGAAAAAGAGGAGGGAAATAATGAAACTGTTGCTTTAATTTGATACACATATGCAATGGGTAATGTACGTGGTGCATCCATGCAAAATAGTGTTAAAAGAGCTCCCATACATACTTCCAGGATCAACCTTGACTTCATTTAACATTTAAGACTCCAGTCGGTTGGTGGCGGCCCACATTGTGTGCTTCCATATTCATGTGTCACTTGCATGTCCACATATCAATAAAGATAAGTGTAACGTATGCCTCTTTTTCTTTCTCGCGATTTTCACTTCTTTGCATTCTATTTTTTAATTTCCCTTCCATATCTCCCTTTTCCTTTTCCTTTCCTTACATGCATATTCTCTTCCTCTGAATCTTCTCAGAATCTCGTGGGCAAGTCAAAAGATAGAGAAATCAGTTTAAGAAACTTATTAGAAAAAAATAAAATTTAATTAATAATAATAATAAAAAGGGGTGCTTTGTTATTCATAGGAAAAGGATAAATTTCACCCAATCTTTACTAGTTTAGTTGGGAAAAAATATTTTATTCTTTTTCGCTGAACATAAAAATAATGTCTGATAAGTAGTTACTAATTTATTAATTGAAGAAATAATTCCTACTCTCTTAGTAATTATTAATATATCATTTATTTCTTCATTCATATTAACTCTTGGATTTTTTTAATAATTATTAATTAAATAAATTTTTTTGATAAAACAAATTCTTTTATTAATTCCAACTTAATAATGTAATGATTTACTTTTGTATAGTTAACAATATTAAATTAATAATATAATACCTTGCTTAGTTCATTTTAAAGATATTAAAAATATAATTAATTTTTTTTTTGCACTAATTATGCAAACACGACAAAATGTGGTTTCACGTTTATTATTGTGTATAAAATTATTTGATGTTAAATTATAGATAAAATGTTCATTTTTAAAAATAAAAAAAAATCATGTTAAGTTGTGAACAATTGTATGAGAGAAATGTTCAGTTATAAGGAGAGAAAAAATAATTATAAAAAAATAGAAATTTTATATCTTTAATTAATAAGATTAGCATTGTGATTATTAAACTTAAAATTATTATTAAACTCATCAAACAAAAATAAAATAAAACGATTTTTTTGGTCCAACTAAGATAATGGAAAATGCAAACATTTAATGTCGCTATTCCCCTTATTTATAACTCAATTCAACAACTCATTTTTGTAAGTAATAGTTATGTCTCACTTTCACTATTTTCAATGTAATATCTGAAATGTTAGATTGTGAATAAAATTAAGTATTGTTTTTTTTTTCTTTATTCTTACGAGATTTAAAAATGCAAATATCATTTAAACATAGAAAAAGTATAGAAAAAGTAAACATTACATGAATATTTTATAGAAAAAGAAATAATGTTTTAATTTCTTTTCTTTCTCAGCACCCACTATCACTTAAAACTCTATTTCTCTATACAATGTTTATAAGATATACAATTTTGATTAATATGTAAAAAAATTTGTGTATAAATATTTCTCTTTAGAAGTAACCATGGAGAAGTGGTATATGTATATATTCAATCAACCTACACTCCATTACATGCACCCAACAAAGCTTACATAATAACCCTTGTTCCCATATTGTCATGTCATATCGTAACGTTTCTTTGGCTCTTAAGAGGATGAAAAGGGCGAGAGGTAGCATCCTTTATTACAACTCCTGCCTTGGGACGAAGAATGGAGGTAGGGATGACAGTGGTGAGAGCTCCGAGGAGACAATGGTGAGTGCAAAATCTCACAAGCAAGCGCAGAGGGAGAAGGTTAGTTCCTTCTGCATTTTTTGTGATGCTATAATGAACACTGTGATTGTGGGTGATGAACAAGAGGAAAAAATGGTTGAGGTCATTGGTGAGGTGGTTGACGAGGAGAAGGGGGTGGTGGTAGTGAATGAGGGAGTGGTGGAGATCATTGGTGGGGTTGTGGAAGAGAAGGGAAATGAGAGAGGAAAAGAAGTGGTAGTGATGCATGATCATGGCAATCAAGTTGGTGGATTAGGTGATGGACAGAACAATGATGTTGGAGAATCATTAGGTGCTGTTGATGAGAACAATTGTGGTGGTGGGGAAAATGTTGATGATGGTGGGGTGGTGGGAAATGTGTTGGGAGAGAACAGAAATGTGGACATGCTGTCAGGTGACATCTTTGCAGATTGCAATTTATCAGGTTTAGGAGATTGGAGCTTTGGGTGGGCTTGTAGCTACCCTTTCTACTGGGAATCTGAGTATGGTGCTTATTACTGTTGGGATGTTCTGGGAAATGAAGCAACAGCTAATCAATGGGTGGAAAACTTGTGGAAAGATTGAACCCTTTGAAAGGATCATAGCATGGTATGGTCTCTTTCTCTGCTGTCCCTGTTTGTTTATTATATTTGTAATAATATAGTGTGGTCTTTACTTTTCTAGCAAGAAAACTGTCTTTTCTTGAGGTTTTAAAATTACTGTATTTGTGTGTTTTGAGGTCTTAGTAAAGTTCCTATCAAATTGTTTCTTTGATTGTGAAATGAGTAATGCTGCAGAATTGCTAAACAGCTAAAAACTTTGTCAAAATTTTATATTCTTTAGATGAATTACTATGATTTTTATAAAAGATTTTATATATAAATTTTTGAATGTATAATTGTTTTGAGGTGGTTCGGATTATCACTACAAGGCAAGAGAGAGAGCTAACGGGGAAAGACCTTAATGAGGAAGAAGGAGGAGAGTTTTCGTTCTGGAAAATTGAAAGAAAGGGTTCAAAGGGGGGGTCTGTCTTCTCCCTTTTCTCCCTGCTTTCTTTCCCTTTTATAGAAAAGACTCATCATGAGAGGGGGGGAAGCCATGCTTCCTAGTGAGGGAGGCCATCCCTTTTTCCTTCAATGTTCCATCACATCACATCACATCGTATCAAATGTCAATCTTTTATTTACTCTAAAACATTAGCCCCCTGCTCAACTAAGAGGTATGGCTCTTTGTTGAGCATTTTCATTTCTTTCTCAACTTGTGTTATTCTTTATTGTTTGATCCAAGTCAAGGGTATTTTATGTTTTGTAAGCTTTCTTGCTTATATATTCTTTATTGGGTTTGACTTCACTTAGCCCCCAACCTTATTCTTCCTAGTTTGGTCATGACTCGTTAGGGGATCTTTTCATCATGCAATTTGGCATAGGCCCTGTCTATCCTTGCTTATTTTCTTGAAAGTATGCCTAAAGCGCAATTGTATTTGCAATGAGATTTTCAAAATATTTTTGTCTGGTTTCTACTTAGGTGCTCAAGCCATCCCTTCCTGGGGTTCCTTGCCTATGGCTTCTCCGCCTAAGGGTGGCGATTGGGCCATCACCAGATTTCCACTTAGGGTCGCCACCTGGAAGTGAGCTATCACTGCGGGGGTTTCACTCCGAGTCTCGCTTAAGGGTCTCCCGAGGGGTCACCTCTTGGGGGTAAGCCATCACCGCTGATGTTTTCTCCTGGGGGTCTTGTCTCCGATCGAGATTTCTGCTTGGGGTCCCCGCCAAGGGGTTCTTACCGAGGGGTCACCGCCTGGGGTGAGCCATCACTGCCTGGGGGTAAGCCATCATCGTCAGGGTCCCTACTAGGAATCCCACCTAGGGTGTCCGCGAGGGTCACGGCTTGGGGTGAGCCATCACCATCGAGATATCTGCTAAGGAGTCACCGCTTGGGGTGAGTCGTCACCATCGTGTCTTGCTAAAGGGTCACCGCTTGGGGGTGAGTCTAGGAGATTGCTCCCAATATATTATGACCCTGCTTAATGAGGAGGTACAACTCCTCATTGAGCATTTGCAGCCATTTTTATATCGTTGTGGACTTTACTATAATTTCCATTTAGTTTGCATTTTCTCTTGTCATGATTTTCTTTGGGCTGATCAAATTTTAAGCCCCCAAATAAGAGTTCGCATGGTCCTGAAGCTGATCTCGTGAGAGCTGTGCGGGTGGAAGAAAATTTTCATGGTGGTATAGCCTTGCACATAATGCGGCGAGATGCACGCGCGGGTGGACATCAGTTATCACCTTAAAAAGTGATATTACCAAGATGTTATAGCCTTGCACACAACGTGGGAGAGGCACGCGAGGGCGGAAATCGTCATCACCTTAAAAAGTGGTATCACCAGCAGTGGTATAGCCTCGCCGTCTACGTGGCGTCAGAAAGCTTGTAAGGGCAGATAATGTTCATCACCTAAGAAGGTGGTATCACCATGCGGTGATATAGCCTTGCCTGACTACACGGCATAAGAAAACTACGCGGGCGGATAATGTTCATCACCTAAGAAGGTGGTATCACCATGCGGTGGTATAGCCTCACACTGTCTACACGGCGTCGGAAAGCTCGCAGGCGGATAATGTTCATCACCTAAGAAGGTGGTATCACTATGTGATGGTATAGCCTCGCCTGTCTACGCGACGTCAGAAAGCTCGCGCGGGCGGATAAAAGAATCATCACCTCGGAAGGTGGTATCACTATGCGGTGGTATAGTCTTGCCTGTCTACGCGACGTAAGAAGCTCGCGTGGGCGGATATTCCCTTTGGAGTCCAAGTGACAAACAATTAATTCAAATTCATAAGTAAGGATTGGTGAAGCCAAATAAAATATTTCAAATAAAAATACTAAGTAGGAAATTAGAAGCCAGCAATGAAAGACATCATAGAATAATACAAAGCATAAACAAAGCATAAATTCTATATATAGAGAGATCAACTAAGAAAATGATAGAAAAACCTGTAGTAACGTGGGCAGCACGGCAACAGATTAGAAGCTTTGGCAAGTGATGGACTGATTGGGATATTCCTGTCCCAAGAGGAATATTGGCAAATTAGAAACTTGTTTTGTTGATCCTGAACATGTTCCCCGTTACAGCATTCCTCCTGTTTCTCCATCCCCCGCATGAAAGCCGTCCCTCACGCCCTGGAACTCATAACCATTTTGCCAAGTGCCAATTGGAAGCAGATGAATTCAATAAAGGAAGCAAGGCTCCTGTTTGTGTGGTGAAGATGGGCATCAGACTGAAGTGCGAGTTTGAGGGAGAGGCTGTGCAGGGAGGCAAAGCGGAAGCTTGGCGGCAGAGTTGCGATGGAGCGGTGGAGCAAAGGCTTGGCGGAGCGGAGTTGCGACGGAGCATAGGCTTGGCGGAGCGAAGTTGCGATGGAACGGCTGCTTGGAGGAGCGAAGTCGCGACGGAGCATAGGCTTGGCAGAGCGGAGTCGTGATAAAGCGGTTTGGCGGAGCGGAGTCGCGATGGAGCATAGGCTTGGCAAAGCGGTGGAGCGGCGATGCACCTAGGAGCGACTCGGTGGAGAAGTAAAGCAACACCACAGAGAGAACCTCCGTGACGCAAGGCAAAGGCACGAGCTTCAAACCAATACGGAGAAGGCAAGGGAGAGCTCAGATGACCCATCACGCTTTAGGAACCAAAGGTTTCAGGCAACGGGGAAGAAATGGGCAGCACGACTTTATTCGGGTTGGTCATGCACGCGTTGCGGTTGAGTTGCATCATAGCCTACTTCGTTCCTGTGGATGCTCCTTACTCCCTGGAGGTGGTGGCCATTGATGATTACGAATGAAGGCTCCCTCAAAACTTGGTGAAATGGGGATTTTGAGATTCAAACTTGTGAAAACGAGAGAAGGCTGGATTTTGGATCTCTATCTTTTCCCTCTCCTTGCTTCTTCAGCCTTATGATGTTCTCCTACCTCCCGAGTGGAGTCGCCAAATGTTTTAGGATAGTTCGGATTATCACTACGAGGCAAGAGAGAGAGCTAATAGGGAAAGACCTTAATGAGGAAGAAGGAGGAGAGTTTTCCGTTCTGGAAACTGAAGAAAGGGTTCAGAAGGGGTCTCTTCTCCCTTTCTCCTTGCTTTCTTTTTCCTTTTATAGAAAAGACTCATCATGAGAGGGATGGAAGCCATGCTTCCTAGCGAGGGAGGCCATATCTTTTTCCTTCAATGTTCATCACATCACATAACATCAAATGTCAATCTTTTATTTACTCTAAAACAATAATATTACTCTAAAATGTCATATCCAAAACAACATCTGGAGCCAAATTTAATTTCCTACCATTTTCACCGCTTTGTTGTTCAACTTACTTGGCTAATCCTTATTCAGACACTAGAGAGTATGAATTGCACACAAAAACAAATGGATATATTGTGCAAAATGTAAAGCATTTATTTATTTGATAGAAAGAAATATTATTGTTAGTATCATGGATCGCATTTGAGGTCACAAAATCATCCTAAAGAAGGAACTGAATATATCACTATTTCCATTTCGCGGTGGTAGCCTTGATTCCTTGAAGGAAGTGAAGAAGGAAAAGAAGCCAAATTGGGAAGTGAAGATGAGCCTAAAAAAAGTACTAAAAAAGGAAGAAAAATTGAAACCAAAAAAAAAAAGACAAAAGAAAAAAAGAGAAGAAAAAGCTGCTAACCTTGTGCTTGGCACTTGGTATGCTAGTTACTACAACTTTTTCAACTAATATATAAGATCGAAGCTTAGATGTGGCAAGTCTAAGGAGCTTAATTATATTCTTTCCTGGTTATCATATGCAAAGTTAACAAACTCTAATGATCTTTCTACTTTTTTATTGTTGGGCGGTGGAAGCAAAAGAAATACAAACTCTAAACAACAGATCAAAATTTAACGTGGTTTGACGTTCATTATTTACATCCATGACTTCACAAATAAATTCAAATCTTTCACTACCTGTAACTTTTGTATGGCTAAAATTGCAAGCTATCCTTATATATCTTTCATTACATGGATAGCTTCTAAAAACTACCCATACAATATATCACTCCCACTCTTAGAGGATGCCTAACCCAAATAACCAAAATCCATATTTATAAGCCAAAACAATTGCAAAACTTCTATTTCTTATCGATGTGAGGACTTTGGGTTAAATTCCAACATTTAAAAAGAATAAAAACTTTGGTAAAACAAAAGAATGATAGGAAAAAAAAATACTTAATTACATATGATTACTTTTAAGAAAAATGCTTTTAATTAATTTTTCAAGTAACTAGGATGATTATTAAACTAATTTTCTAGGAGTATAGTATGTTGAGCTCATTTAGATAAACTTCTAGAGGAAAACAAAATTTTCACAAAAAAATCTTCTCAAAAAAAGAAAAGTAGAAAATAATCAATTTTTTTTAACTTTTTTATTAGCATATAGGGGGATGTTTTCCAGAATTAGAAATAGTAGAAGAAAGAGAAAATGTAACATAATAAATCTTCTAATTATATTTCTGAAAATATCTTTGATACTTTTTCTAAATGACAAAAAAATTCCCATCTCTCTTTTAATATAAATATAAGATACCCCTATACATAACAACAACAACAACAACAATAATAATAAATTAATATACTCTTTATATATAAATCTAAGACACCTTAGTTAAAATAAATTTTTATTAGCTATAACTTTTTATTGATTATATAATTAATTAAATAATTTTAAATAAAAATAAAGAATATAATTTAATTATACATTTTAAAAATATTTGTTATGCATAAATTTGTTTTTATTAATCAAAATTTTGAATTTTCACGTCCTTGATTATAATTTTATAATAAAAGGCACTTTATATTTATCGACAAATTAATAACTTTTGATTATTATATAATGTACATTTAAAACATCCAAATATAAAACAGATATATGCTACTTGTAATTCCCCAATTTCCATTTTATCTTAATTAAGTGTTAATTTCCATTTTATCTTTAGTAAGTATTAATTGAGATTAATTAAGGATAATTAAGTCTAATTATGAATTAATTACCTTAATTGATTAATTGATAATTTATCATCCATAATTAATGAGTTTCTTAGTAATTTAAATGCATGATTATGTCATTTATTGTGTTTAATTTTTTAAAAGCTAAATTAGTGTATTTTGAAAATTTAAGTCCCCTGAAATCCAAAATATTTCAAATTCCCTTCTAAAATTTAAAGTTTCAAAGGTACCCTATAATAAAATGATACATTTGAATTTGAATTATATAATAATATTATTTTAATGGTTATCTTGGGACTATTTTAATTATTTTAATGAGTTTATGTGTAAAATTACCTAACTACCCTTACTAACCCAAGCTAATGAGCATGCTACCTTTAATGACACACCACTCAAAATAAAACCCCGCCTTCCCCTTCCTCAAAGATAATAGGCGCTCCCACCCTCTCTTCCACTCTCATTTTCTCCCAAACTCAAACACACACACACACACACACACACACACACACCTTTTCCTTTTTCCTCTTCTCTTCCATGGAACCTTAGCCATCACTACTCTATTTCCACTACTCTTTCCCACTCTAAAATCTAAAACCCTGACAACTCCAACCTATACCCACCATCATTGGGAAGTAAAGCTCACTCCCTACCCTTTCTTTGGAGTAAAACTATGGCCGCCCTAGAGGAAGAGGAGGAGGTTGTTTTGAACTCCTCGAGCCTTGAAGCCTCTAGATCATCATCCTCCTTTAGTTTACTAAGCTTGGTAGGGGTTTCTATTTGCAAACATTTCCTCTTGTGTCTTGACATTGAGTTCTAGATAAGGGTTTATTATGTTTTTGGTTTTGTTGGGAAATGGAGAGTGAGAATGGTTTTGTGTTGACTATGTAAAGTAATATTTTCTTGTTGGTGAGAAAAAATGAGCCATGAGTCCTATAATCCCTTTTGTGGGTGGTGGCCTACTAGGGTGTTAAATGGGGTTTGGGTTGTTTGATTTTGTTTGGTGAATGATAATTTGAAGATAAGGTTTATGGCTCATATATGTTATGGTTTTGATGCTAAAGACTTTAATTTGAGCTTCCCCAATTTTTTGTTTTAAATTTTGGCCAGTAGGGGGTGTTTTTGGGGTTGTGGATTTGTTTGTTTTTGGTTGGGAAAATGATAAGGAATGATTTGATTTAAGCTTATGATAATTGAGTCTTAAATGTAGGTGCTGAAATTTTCTTTGGAACACTCTATTTCCTTGAAAAGCCACATTACTTTGGGATTTAGATGGATCTTGTGTGAGTTTTGATAATTGGTGTCAAATGGATCTTTATGTGGAACTATGAGATAATTTATAATGTTTTTCCATATGCTGAAAATAAAAAAAAAAAAATACAACACTTATATTTTGTGTTTAAAGTGGTGTGCTGTCACATTTTGGGGCTTGGGGGTCTTGATTTTGAAAACTTGAGAATTGGGCATCTTTTGTTATGTGAATATGTGACTTTGGAAGTGAAAAGAATAATTTGAATGAGTTTTGAAGTAATTATACGGTAGCATTTTGGTTTCAACATAATTGTTAAATTGTGAAGCTTGAGGTGGAAAAATATATATTTGATTGATTAACGTTGTCAATGTTTTGTGTTTATAATAATGGATTTGATTATGGAATATTTAGCTAAGACCATTTTGTTGACTCTTGAAAATTGGTTGTGCATGAATTATGTTTGATTTTAAATTATGAGACTTTATTATGCTTGCATGCTCATGACATGAGAATTTAAGAAGAAAGTGGTGATGGCATTGTCCTCTGAATTAAGATATTAGGTTGAGTACATCCTAGGTGATAGGTGATTAGGAGTTGGGGACAATTCTATATCGTCAGTGTAGTGTTATGGTTGGATTAAGTTGACCATGATAAAAGAGGAAAATTTTATAAAGTTTGGAAATTTAAAGAAATTGTGTAAAAGATATCTTGTATGCATGCAATCCTTCATGATTCCTTATTATATGACTCATGTGTTTATTATGTTGTGTGGTTCATTTCTATTATTAATTGGCAAGTTTTTCTACATCTTAAAAGATGTATCGCTTTAGAACAACTATGTTTATGAACTGATTAAATGAACCCTTGACATGCTCACTTATTTTATAAATAAACCAAAGCATCTTGAGGATAACAACAATAACACTTTAGTTGTTTTATTGTAATTACCGAGTTTCTTTTTGGAATCTCACCCTTTTTGATTTCCATGTCATCTTCAAATGAGACAACAAGCGAGAATATTGAAGCCACCTGAGATCCTTTGAGCTTGAAGTTAGCACATGTTTGAGAATTTCTTTGTTGCTTCATGATCTATCTTTTATTTGATCATTCTTGTACATGTAGAATAATATTCATTGGAGCTACACTACTTTATGTTTTAATTAGTACTTTTATCTTGGATAGTTGTATTAAAGATTGGGCCGTAATATCAGCTTTTGATTAGGATTTATCTATATTTTGCTTTTGATTAGGATTTACTTATGTTATCACATGAGTTGGTTTGCATTAGGTGTGGTTGTCTTTCAGGACCTATGTCAATCTGATACTCTAGTACTTATCATATTATGATGTTGAATTTATTATGAATTGTTTAAACATAGGTGGATGGTTTTGGAAATGTTTTGATTGATATGCCTAGGAATATTTTAATGTATGCTTGTGGCTATGTTTGAGAAATTATTTCACAAGTTGCATTATTTTAATACGCAAGGCTCTTGCCATTGAGTTTTCGAAAAATGAAAAATTTTATACTATTTTTTGCTATAAGTATTTTAAAAGGAATCCCAACAAATGAAGTTAAAATGTAATTAACTAATAATTAGCTGATTATGTATTAAGGATAAAAGCTAATTATTAAGATGTTACACTTCTTCTTATTCTACTTCTAAGAATGTACTTCTATTGGAAGTTTAACCCCATTACTTTATAATTAAATAGACGGTGCTAAAAGAAATTTGATAAATTTTCTAGTTACTTTTAACAAAATTAAAAGGCTTAAAGTTCGTTAATGGGAGTTGACTCATTTGGTTGGTCTGCTCATATTATTATGACTTAGATTCAATTCTCAAGTTTTTTTTTTTCATTTGTGAGTAATCTATAAGTATTTCTAAGTGATTGAAAGGCCTAAAAGTATGCCCTGACTCAAGTCTTACCCTTTATTTAAATTTTTAAACCATTAAAAAAAGGCTAGAAGGAATCATTTTGGGTGTCTTTTTTGAAAACCTAGAAACCTTTTAAGGGGACATTTTTGGATTATTTATAAATAAATAAAACTAATTTTAAGAATCTATATTCTTATACTAAAGTTTTTCCACTATTTTTGCCACTTGGCAAGAGTTCTCTAATTTAACTATACATGTTGGCAAAATCTGCTTATATGGTAGCTTTTGTTGTACTTAATTCATTCCATAATCTTGGCAAGTTTCTTGATAAATTCTCACACTATCATTTGGTATTCCATCTTGACAATTTTATTGACAAATTGTCACACTACCTTTTGGTTGTCTTTTCAATTTCTTTAATGTTCTTTTTTCTCTTTCAAATTCTTTAACCTGCATTTATCAGCATTTCTTTAATCCATATAACTATTGTAATAGCATTCCCTATATAACAGCTAACTAAATGCATAATTAATATATCCAATAAATATAAGTAAAACCATGTTAAGAGTTATGAATAAGAACTTTAATAGGTCATATAGGCAGAACTTTCATTTTGGGTTATGCTTAAATTATAATTTTATACCATTATTAGCAATCATACATGTAGATAACAGTCACCAATGACTAAAAATATGAATTAAATGATCACAATGTAATACATATACAATCAAATTTGTCCTTTTTGAAATGGTCTTTCTTTTGCTTGTGTTGCTTAATCCTCTAGAAAAGAAAATATTACCACATTACGATAGCAATTGCACCTCAAATGAATTTTCCAAACCTACCTAAACTTTTGTTTACCAAAAAAATAATTGTTCTTCAAAGAATCTCCTAGAGAATAGTCAATAAATACTTCTCACATGAAAAAAAAATAACATAGAAAATATGGTAAAGTAAGCTAATGATAAAAGTACAGGCATTAATGATTTTAGCTTTTTTTTATTGTATCTTACCATAAACATGGCTAATTTTTCTGATTAATAAATATCACTAAATTAAAATTAAAATTTTTAAAATTTAGAAGGTAGTAAAAAATAAATATTAAACCATTCTATCTTCAAAGGGCTCACATAAAATTTGTGACAAGCATTGTTGTAACAACTAACTAAATGCACAATAAACTTGAGCAATTAAAATAATTATAACTATTTAGGATTTTTAAACTTTTGGGCTTCTTCAACATATAAATACATAGTGTTCCATTTCTTGACAACTCAAACCAAATACACAATTTTTGACAACTCAAAGCAAATACATTATATAGAAAATTTATAGGCATGGCTCCACAACTTACCTTCATCAAAGATATTAGTCCTTCAAAGTAGTCATTTAGAATCAAAGCCAAAGTTATGAGATTGTGGGAAAAAACCATTATTGACAATAAAAATCTACCTAATAGCATTGATATGGTGCTTGCAAATGCAAGGTAATTTATGGATTTTATTTCATTTTAAAACATTTAGTTATCAAGTATTTAGTTGTTAAATCATTTTGCAGTTCTTTATATGTCCTTACATATCAATCTCAAATTGTAGGGCACAAGGATTCAATCCAATATTAAGAAACTATTAGTGAACAAATATAAAAATGTGCATGAGGGAAAGGGTTACACATTTGCTACCTTTGCTAGTGGTCCAAATGTTGGCATATTCAAGAATACAAAACACAAGTTTCGAATTACTTTCCTATTGAATACTAAGGAGATGACATATTTATGTATGTTGTCCAGCTAGCTTCTTATGATGACAACATTGATATTAACCTTGATAAAAACTTTCTTAAAAGGTGCATTCCTACTCATTGGCCTATTCTAATAAACTTTCCAAAAAAAAATCTATGTTGCAAATTAGGATATGTTTTGAACTTGAAATATATTTTGCAGATATTATTGGTTACACCAATAGTGAAATTGAAATCCATGATTTTCAAAGGGAAAAGAAAAGAATATCATTTGCTCTCCAACTTTCGAAGAGTCACTATTCTTTCATGAAGAACAATATCAATTCCAAAATATATTATGATATGGTGTATCATTCTCATATTGCAATGGTGTATGGTAAAGGAATACAAAAGTAAGGCCAAATATATTATGATAATTCTTTTGTATCTATCCATATCTCAATACTTATTCAAGCATCAATTCACTATTCTATCAAGTATTCTTAATTTAACCTATATTTGCTTAATGGATGAATACAGGTGCTTCTACACTCTTAATTCATTCTTTGCACCGAGACTACTCATAAATCCTAGTATGCAAGAAGCAGGGGAAATTCAAAAGAATGTAAATATTTTTGTTCTTAGCTTTTATTTAACCACTTATTGAAGAAATTATGTAAAAAAATTTAATTAGTCAACATTTTAAGGGTAAGTGATATGGAAGTGTCATGGAGCTTACTGGAAAGCTAAACCATACACAATGTGTTCTTGGATTTTCAGCAAATGAGTTGAATGGTTTGAAAAAGGAAAACCCTTAACAAAGTATTTAAAACTAAAGAGGTAAGCAATATATATTGTCATGTTTGTGATTAAATTCTTTTGAGAAATAACTGACTTTTGAAAATGAAGTAGGCGTGTTTATTCATTATTGATGCTACTATTTTAGTTGTTGAAGGTAATTATGGTTGGTATTGCAATGGTTGCTTAGTTTGTGGTAAAAAAGTTTATGCTAAAGTCAAAGTAAATACTGAGTAAAATATATTTAAACTAAATTTCATTTTGAAAACTTTAATTTACCTCAATATGAACTCAAAGGATTAAAAAATTTTCAACCAATTTTGACATTACTTTTGTCTATTTCACTTGGAAAACCCAAACATTACTGACTTTCATTTGTAACAAATTTAATATGGTTCTTCCTAAAAACAAATTATTATGCTGAATTTATAGAATATGAAATATAGGTACCAGATTCAAGTAACAGTAATAGATGATACTGGGAGTGCATCCTTTCTAATTTTTTTTTATTGTCAAGCTACAAGAAACTTGGGTATTATTGCTGAGAAATTAGTTGACAAAACGAACGGGGTACTATAAAAATTTATATTTTTAAAATTTATGTAAATAAGTAAAATCAATATAAATGGTACTACATCTTTTATAATAAATCATATACATGTCATTTCTAAATTTCTTATTCACTTTTATTATGCACTTTAATTACTATTTTCAAAAGAAACTGAAAAAATTACATGGTTATGATAAGATAAGAAAGAAGTAAATGAGAAATATCAAATGTTTAAATATAATTGTCGCAGGATCGCGGGGACGGCGAAAATAGTTATTTAAAATTGGAGTCGCCACCAAGTTTATTTAAATTGGGAAAAACATGGAAAAACCCGTTTTATTAAAAAAATTGGTCTCTAAAACCAGACTTAGCTCGGAGTCGGTTATGCATAGGGAAGGGTAGGGATTTAATCCTACGCACCCCAGTACACCGTCCTTAAACGGTACCTTAATTGATTTGTGCAAATTATTAATAACCTTTCAAAATATTCATTTTTATATTTTTTATTTACAACAAAAATTAAAAAAAATTAAGGAACACCAAGCTGTCACAACTCATGTGTCTAAAAATACTGTGTTAACAACGTCACGGTTAAATTAATATTTTTATTCAAAATACAATATTTCACAAATAAGTAATAAATTTAAACTAAATATATGAAAATGAAAATCTCTTATGAATTATAAATATTTACAAATAAGATAAAAATTTATTTTTATATTTTTTATGAAAAAAAATAAAATATAAAAGAGAACATACTTTTAAAGAAAATTTGGAACATCAAGTGTCATAACTCAGATGTCCAAATTCAGTTAACAAGCCGTCCTAAATTAACTTGTTATTTGAAATAAAATATTTCCTAAAGAAATGAAAATTAAATGAAATAAAATATCTCATAAAAAAAACTCATGAAAAATTTACAATTAAGACAAAAATTATAAATATTAGATTTTGACTTGACAGGGATTGGAATCGCCCTCCTACGTATCCTCTGCAATAGGGAACTCAAAGTCACGTAGTTCTTGTAGAAAATATTTGTGTGTTGGTTGATTTTAATTAAAAAAAGAAGAAGATAAAATAAAATCTTTTGATTGATTTTAATTTTAACCAAAAAAAATAAAATAAAATAAATTTGATTATCAAATCATGGACATTTATTTGTACACAGGATTCAAGTTAGCACTAGGCCACTCAATGAATCCTTATGACTTGAATAACAATGAACGTAACATTTACTACTCAGTCATCATTATTGATCATTGCACGGATGAAAAATTCTGAAAAGATTTTTCATTGTTTATTGGAAAGAAAACATATTTTTTATTATTATCTTTTAAAAGCAATAACATAAACTGACAAAGCTAATTCAAATAACAAACACAACTAAGGCAAGTAAAATAACTACAAAAAAATTCACTAATCACCATATTCACTAAACGATTAAAATAAATTGCTAAATAACATATTGCAAGCTTTTTTATCTTTTGTATTTAAAAGAAAGCAAACACATTTTTTTTAAAACAAACCAAGACAAGTTAAAAAAAAAAAAGCCAATTCTTAAAAAACATAACAACCCCAAATACGTAGTTTAGCAATTGGGGAGCCCAAATGGCATCTAAGATAGCCCAGCAAGCCCAAACGGACCCACACCAAATAGAAGACAAAATCAACAAATAAGATAATAAAAGAATACCGAAAAGAAAGGGAAATTTAGCAAGGAAAGTAAAAGGCCCTGGAATATTTTGGGGATTTGAGTTTCAAAGCTTGGGGTATGAGTGGTGAGGGAAGGGTGCATACAGAGGGAGAGATAGAGCTGAACTCGCGCGGTTCTTGAGTGGGAGGCGAGGTGGCGTCGGCGCGATGCTGTCCATGGAGATGCGACTAGATCGGCGACGGGATTCTAGGTGAGGGTGAGTGCGTTCAGGTTCCTGACTTCGTTGCTCCGTGATGGGTGCTAGTCTCAAGCCGACGAACTTCACGAGGAGGAGGGGGACGGTGCGGCGGTGCTTGTTCAGGGGCGCGCGCGCTGGGCTCTCCTGGCGGTAGTACAAGGTGAGGTTCGAGCGCGGATCTGGAAAGGCTGCGCGAAGAGCAAGAAAACAAGTGAGGGTGCGCGACGCGGCGTGGCGGCGTTCCGGCTTGAATATGGATTGTGAGGCGGCGCGGTGGTTGCCGAGAGGAGCCGCTGCCGGCGGTCACGACAGCGCGTGACTCACGCACCGCGGGCGGAGGCAGGGTCATCGCGGCGGTGGCACGTGACTCCCCATTTTTCGGTTTCTAGTTCCTTCCCTTTTCCCTTTTTGTTATTCTTTTCTTATGGTTTATGATGGGATTGGGTTTTTTTTTTTACTTGGTTATCAGAAAGAATGTGATGGTTGTGAAATGGGATTGGGCTTAGAATGATGGTGGAGGATGGTTTAGAGCTGTAGTTTGGTGGTGATTGTGGTGTAGGCCATTTGGAAAGTGAGGGGTGGCGTCAAGATGATGTTGGTGTGGTTGAGTTTATGGAAGTCCTTAGAGAAGGTGATTGTGGTATGAAAATGATGATGATGCTGATGGTCTAGGATCTGAGGAAGGAGGTGATGGTGTTCAGGTGGTGGTTGGAGATGATGATGAATGAGGATGATGATGGCTTTGGTCTGTAATGTGTTTTTTTGTGTAGGTTCAGTTCCTTCCTCCCCTGGCTTTGGCTTCCATGGGGTTTCCCAAAAATGGAACTCCCCTCCATTTTTGGATCCAGCTCATCCACCAGAAAGAAAACTTGTCCTTTGCAATGAGGAGGGTCTGCATCATGGTGTCTCCAAATGATAAGTCCGTGACCAACCCTTGGCAGGAGTAGGAGTCCGTGACTCCTCCCCTCTTTTTTATTTTATTTTTTATTGTTATTTTTGATAGAAAAAGACATAAGCATGGGCTTGAAACAAAAATGCAATTGGATTGGGTTGAAATGGACAAAAGACAACAAACAAAAAAATTTTGGGTATCAGATTAATTGAACTTTTCTTTTAGTTTTCGAGACAAATAAAAAAACCAATAGAAAACCTTTTTTTTTTTTTTTTCACATTTCTTCAAGAGAAATTAGATACCATAAAATATGTAAATTTTTGGATTTTTGTTTAATGGACGGACAAAATCGGTATTCACAGTTGCTCCTCTTTACTCATTTCTTATAAGAAAATATGAAAAATCTAAGTTTTTATATTGTCTTCATAAGGAATGAGTAAAGACATGAACATTGATTTTGTTCGGCAATGCATGAAATGCAAATGCAAGAAAGATTGAATTCTAACTTTGAAAAAGTCTAAACATTCAAGAAGATTACATGCAAACTATGCAATTTAGAAATCACCTATGTATGAATCATGCAAAGAAAAGAAACTAACTAATTTGACACACATTCACACATGACAAGAAATGTAAAAACTAATGGAATTAACATGAACTCAAAAGCCAATGGGCGCTGCAGTAAATTAAAGTCGAAGGGGTTTAGAGGAATTTAAAAGTCAAGGGCTGAATTTACAAAAAGCTTTGCGACAAACTGGATCCTGGTCCACAAGTGATAAGAAATCAAATCTTGCGACTAACTGGATACGGTCCACAAGGGACAAGAAATGAAAAATCTTGCGACCAACTAGATACGGGTTGCAACCAACTGGATACGGGTTAACAAGTGACAGAAATTAAAAGGTGGCAATCTAGGCCGATGAAAAAAGTAAATGGTGGCAATCTAAGGCCGACATGAAATGTAAATGGAAATTTGAGGCCGAAAAGTAAATGGTGGCAATCTGAGGCCAACTGAAAAATAAATTGGCAATCTGAGGGACATGAAATGTAAATGGTGGCAATTTGGCCGACTGAAAAGTAAAGTGACAATCTGAAGGAGATGAAATGTAAATGGTGGCAATCTGAGGCTAACTGAGTAAAGTGGCAATCTAGGCTACGAAATGTAAATGGTGGCAATCTGAGGGACTAAAAGTAAATTGTACAATCTGAGGTCGACTGGAAAGTAAATTGGGGGCAATTAAATGTAAATGGTGGCAATCTGAGACATGAAATGTAAATGATGGTATGGCGACTGAAAAGTAAATTGTGGCGTCTGGCCAACTAGGAAAGTAAATTGGCAATCTAAGGCCGAACTGGAAAGTAAATGGTGGCGTCTGAGGCCGACTGAAATGTAAATTGGCAATCTGAGGCCGCAGAAAAAGTAGTGGCAATTTAGGCCGGACTGGAAAGTAAATGGTGGCAATCTAGGCCGCTGAAATGTAAATTGGCAATCTGAGGCCAACAGGAAAAGTAAAGTGGAATCTGAGGCCAACATGAAAAGTAAATTGGCTGGCACATGAAATGTAAATGGTGGCACTAAAAAGTAAAGTGGATCTAGGCCTATCTAAAAGTAAAGTGGCAATCTGAGGCCGAATGAAATGTAAATGGTGGCAATCTGAGGTCACTGAAAAGTAAGAATGAGGCAAAAATGTAAATGGTGGTCTAGGCCGACATGAAATGTAAATGATGGAAATCTGAGGCCGATGAAGTAAATGTGGCAAAGGCTAGAAGAAATTGGAGGGTAAATGGTGGCAATTGAGGCCGACTGAAATGTAAATTGGCAATCAGGCGAGAGGAAAGTAAAGTGGCAATTGAGGCCGATGAAAAGTAAATGGTGGCAATCTAGGCCTGAAATGTAAATTGTAATGAGGCTAGAGGAAAGTAAAGTGGCAATCTGAGGCCAACATGAAAGTAATTGTGGGCGACATGAAATGTAAATGGTGGAATTGAGGCCTCCTGAAAAGTGGCAATCTGGCAGATGAAATGTAATGTGGCTCTAGGAAAGAAAAAGTGGCAATGAGGCCGACACGAAATGTAAATGGTGGATTCTGAGGCCATGAAATGTAAATGGCAATCTGAGGCGACTGAAAAGTAAATTGTGGTAATCTGAGGCCAACTAGAAAAGTAAATTGGCAATTTGAGGCCGACTGGAAAGTAAATGGTGGCAATCTGAGGCGACTGAAATGTAAATTGGCAATTGAGGCCGCAGGAAAGTAAAGTGGCAATGAGGCTGGAAAGTAAATGGTGGCAATCTAGTAAATTGGCAAAGGCCGAGGAAAAGTAAAGTGGCAATCTGAGGCCAACTGAAAAGTAAATTGGCAATTCTGAGGCCGACATGAAATGTAAATGGTGGCAATCTGAGGCGAGAAAAGTAAATTGGCAATTGAGGACAGGAAAAATAAATTGGCAATGAGGCCGACATGAAATGTAAGTGGTGGTAATCTGAGGCCGACTGGAAAGTAAATGGTGGCAATCTGAGGCCAACTGAAAATGTAAATGGCAATCTGAGGCTGACATGAAAAGTAAATGGTGGCAATCTAGGCCAACAGGAAAATAAATTGGCAATCTAGGCCGACTGGAAAGTAAATGGTGGCAATCTGAGGCCGACTGAAAAATAAATTGGCACTGAAACAATGATTTGCACTTCCTTCTTTTTTTTGTTATATGCAAAAGTTATGAATTTATCACCCACTTGCAGTTTATTTCAGACGTATTCTTGAAGAACTAACGTACCCAAATCAAGCAAACCTCGAGGAAGACTTTAACCGATCAAACTCGTAATTCTTGAGCTGAACTTTCTGGCACAAATAAAGTTTCCTTTTCTTTGTAACTTTACCCACTTCTTTCTATTCTTTCTTCTTTCTCTTTTCCCCTTTTTAAGGATGATGATTGCTTTTGCAAGCTTAAATGAAGCTTCTGAATTCTCTTGGTGTGATGCTAGTCATTGATGTATTGCTATAAACATTGTTAGGTTGTATAATTTAAACTTAAATATATCCTATTTGAGACATCGTAAATAAACATGCATTCAAAGAGAAAGTGGAAGAATTAACTGAATGGACATATTTATTGCTTGGTGTATTGGATGACAAAATATTTGGAAAGAGACAACCACAAAAATGAAAGATAGGATTGTGAAAGACATGAAAATTTTGCCCCAGTTTGGGTTCTTTGTGGCTCATTCAATTGATTTTAAGCAAATTGAATGTTATAACCATTGCTTCATTGTGAGCCTTCAATCTTTCCTTTTCTTAATTCCCCAAAACTAACCCCAGCTTCAGTCCTAGCCTGCTTTGTTCTGAGGATGAACTTATCACCGAAAATTGCCCAGTTTAGATTGCTTGAGATGATGCTTTGCCCTAACTTTTGCTTAGGCCGCTCTTTCGAGTTTTCAACCTAATAGGTATTTTTCTCTTTTTTTTTTAAGCATCTTTTCAAGCATAAAACCTTTTGACTTGCATCAGCGTTGATTGGTTTAGGCAATTCTTGTCCATCCATGTTTTGCAAAATCAATGCCCCACCTGAGAGCGCTTGTTTGACAATGTAAGGACCCTCATAACTCGAGCCCATTTTCCCCATGCGTCCTCCTGTTTGGGAGAATTTTCTTCAGAACCAAATCTCCTGGATAAAAATCTCTAGGACGAACTTTCTTGTTAAAAGCTTTGGCCATCCTACTTTGGTACAATTGGCCATGACAAATAGCTGCCAATCTTCTTTGTTCTATCATGTTCAACTGTTCACATCGAGCCTTCACCCATTCAGATTCTTCTAGCTCACCTCCATTAGAACCCTTAATGACGGGATTTCCACTTCTATGGGGGATACAACTTTTGTTCCATATACCAATGAGAAGGGAGTCATCCCTGTGCTCGATCGTATATTGGTACGATATGCATGTAAAGCATATGGCAGCATCTCATGCCAATCTCTGTAATTTACCACCATTTTGGCGATGATTTTCTTGATGTTCTTATTTGCAGCCTAACCGCGCCATTCATCTAGGTCTGTAAGGAGCTGAGTTGTGGTGCTTGATTTTGAAAGTCTTGAAAAATTTCTGAACTTCGGCACCATTGAGATTAGGAGCATTGTCTGTGATGATTCTTTCTGGAATTCCATATCTCAGATAATGTCCTTCTTGATGAATCTAAGAAACACCTTCTATGTGATGCTGGCATATGAAGCAGCTTCCACCCACTTAGTGAAATAGTCTATTGCCACCAAAATGAAGCAATGCCCATTGGATGCCTTGGGATTAATTGAGCCGATCACATCCATGCCCCACATCGAGAAAGGCCAGGGAGATACCATGTTGTGTAATGGAACTGGAGGAGCATTGACTCGGTCTGCATATATTTGGCATTTGTGGCACTTCCGAACATGATTGATAAGTCATTCTCCATGGTGGACCAGTAATAACCACTTCTTAGGATTTTGCGTGCCATCATGTGTCCATTGGCATGAGTTTCGCAAATTCCTTCATGGACTTCAGTCATGATTATTCGAGCTTCATGAGCATCTACGCATCTAAGGAGAGTGGTGTCATGATTCCTCTTGTAAAGGACTTCACCATTCAGGAAAAGGACATAGCCAGTCGTCGGATTGTCTTCTTGCTTATCTCATTTGCCCCAGCTGGGTATTCTCCCTTTGAATATCCTGCTTGATATCATGATACCATGGTTGACCGTCGGTTCAACCTCTACATTACCAGTATATGGTTCACCTTGTACCTCTACATGGATAGGTTGGACATTGTTGTGGACTTCCAATTTAGTCATTACAGCCAAAGTCGCCAATGCATCCGCATATTGGTTCTTGTCTCGAGTTAAGTGAGAAAATGATATATCATCAAAGTGCTCAATTAGTCGAGACAAGTGCTTTTGATAAGGTACCAATTTGGGATCCTTTGTACGCCATTGTCCATTAACTTGGTAGATTATGAGTGCCAAATCTCCAAAGACTTTTAGTTCTTTGATTCCCAAGTCAATTGCCACTTGCAAACCATTTGCACACGCCTCATACTCTACAATGTTGTTGGTACATTCAAAATCTAATTTGATGGAGGGGTCCTGTTTTCCAGCTGGTGATACTATGACAGCTCCTACTCCACATCCATTCATGTTGACAGCCCCATCAAAGTACATCTTCCATGTATTCTCCTCTTCTACATCTTCTTTTTCCACCACCAATACCTCGTTCAGGAAACTTAGCCGTGGTGGGTTGTCCATCCTCCAAAGGGTTTTCAGCTAAGTGATCAGCAATTGCACCTCCCTTGACAGACTTTTGAGTCATATACTTGATATCAAATTCGCAGGATCACTTGCCACTTTGACATCCTCAACGACACATGAGGACTATCAAATATGTATCTCAATGGATCCATTCGAGAAATTAACCAAGTAGTGTAGTATAACATGTATTGCCTCAGCCTTTTAGAGGCCCATGCTAATGCACAACAGGTCTTCTCAATTGCCAAATAGCGGGATTCACGTCATTAAACTTCTTGCTCAGATAATAAATAGCTTGTTCCTTCTTTCCATACTCATCATATTGTCCCAACATTGCCCCAAGTGACATGGGCAACACTGAGGTACAATATTAAAGGACGACCTGGTATAGGTGGGGT
This sequence comes from Dalbergia oliveri, assembly GCA_030441495.1. Classification (NCBI taxonomy): domain Eukaryota; kingdom Viridiplantae; phylum Streptophyta; class Magnoliopsida; order Fabales; family Fabaceae; genus Dalbergia; species Dalbergia oliveri. The sequence goes on from JAMLFY010000010.1 coordinate 8,546,429, forward strand.
TAAAATTGGAGGTTTTATTAAATTAGCCTTTATCTTGTCAAAGGCTTCTTGGCACTCTTCATTCCATTCTCCAGGTTGATGTTTTCGTAACGCTTGAATATCGGCTCACAAGTGCTAGTCAAATTGGCAATGAATTTAGCAATGTAGTTGAGCCTCCCAAGAAAACTTCTCACTTCCTTTTCGGTTCGGGAGTTGGCATCTCCTGGATCGCCTTTACTTTGTCTGGATCTACCTTTATCCCTCTCTGACAATGAATCCGAGTAATTTCCCATAGATGCTCCAAAGACACATTTATTCGGGTTAGCCAAGCTTATATTTCTGAGCCTTTCAAACAACTTTTGTAGAACTGTTACATGACTTTCTCCCTCTTTAGACTTGGCGACCATGTCATCCACATACACTTCAATCTCTTTATGCATCATGTCATGGAATAATGCAACCATGGCACGTTGGTAGGTGGCACCATTTTTCAATCCGAATGGCATGACTGTATAGCAGAATGTTCCCCACGTTATGAAAGTAGTTTTTCCTTTGTCGTGAACGTCCATGGGAATCTGATTATACCCTGAGTACCCATCCATAAATGAAAAGCGGTGATTTCCAGCTGTATTATCAACTAGGACATCAATGTGAGGGAGTGGAAAATCATCTTTTGGGCTAGCTTTGTTTAGATCCGATAATCCACGCACATTCTAACTTTTCCATCCTTTTTAGGCACGGGCACAATGTTAGCCACCCAGTCAGTGTGTCTTGACACCTCCAAAAATCCAGCCTCTAGCGTTTAGTCACCTCCTCTTTTATTTTCAATGACATTTCAGGCCGCATCCTTCTTAACTTTTGCTTTTCGTTAGCCTGCATATAAAGGAATCTTATGTCAAGCTATTTCTTGGTCCAGCCCTGGCATATCATGGTAGGACCACGCAAAGACATCCAGGTATTCTTTGAACAATGCAATCATTTCTGAGCGTTCTGGATTTTCCACTATTTTCAACTCCTTTTTCTCTTCTTCATGCCCATGTTAATCAACTCGATCACCTCATTGTCTAAGTCAAATCCTTTTTCTATGTTCCAGGAGGTCTGAAAATTGCCCAACAATTTCTTGATCTTCATCAGATTCATGGCTATCACAATCAATTGCAGCAAGAGAACCAATTGACGAGCTTCCAAATTCCCTTTCATAAGGCAAAATTTCTATAGCATTTAGATTCCTGGAAAGCAATTGTGGTGGGTTGGAAGGCCAAAACAAATAGTGGAAAAGTGCAAAATAAAATAAGAAAAATAAAAATTAATGAGCTAAAAATGATGGTAAAGAGAAAGCAAATAGAGGACTGAAACAAGGAGAATGAAATACACCAAGAAATATAAAAGATGCGGGAATGGAAGAAATATTGCTGAATAAACACACAAGTTTATTTATGATGTCTTCAAGTAGCATAAATAAAAGCATAAATAGTCTTTACTGATACAACACAAATAATTACTTTGCAGCAATAACATCAATCACTCAGCTTCCAGTTCATCAACATTTCATCATTGTTGACAGCATAAATCTTGTTGCTCTCTTCAGTTGTCTCCATGTCCAAGGTGTTGATGGTGAGACGTAGCAAGGGGAATGAACTTTTCCACCTGTAATCACCTCAGCTGGACTAGGAAATGTTTCCTTCAAGTGAGGATCTGCTTTATTTTCTTCTCATGTTTTTCCTGTTGGAGGGCCATAGCATCCATTTCCTCTTCTAATGGTGCATTATATCCCAAACCAAATCGATTAGGTTTCTTGGAGACCGATATAGGTATTCTAATACCTTGCAATTGTGGTCCTAACCCCTTACCATGTAGATATCCATTCTTAGCCATGATATGAGCCACTATTTGATTAACATTCTGCATTATGGACCCACTGCATTCATATCGGGCTTCACCAACTCCAGGCTATGCCACAAATTATTGTCTATCGACTCCACATTCTCCACATATGGTAGTGAGACTGGTTTGGATACAATGATGTCCCTTTCTCCATGGATTGTGAAATCCATTCTCAATATATTTAACCTTTTGATGCAAGGTTGAAGGGACAACACCGATATCATTAATCCATGGTCTTCCTAGCAGCATGTTATAATCTGAGCCAATCTCCATCACCTGGAATAACACCTCTGATTTGCTTGGTCCAATCTCTAGTGGCAACACCACTTCACCCAGAATTTTTCGTAGCTCCATCAAAAGCTTTTACAACCATCACTTGAGGTGATATATCATCCAATAAGGACTCTAGGCACTATGTGGCCTTTGCATTTGAGGGTTATGTGTAGCGCTTGTGGGTTAGCCCGTGATACCACTTCTTCATCTAAGAACGTGATCATATTGACACGTTTCACTGGGTCCACTATATTTATCATGTTCTCCAATGAAATGTCGGGCTTGACATAGGCTTCCTTCAGGACCTTCAATATTGCCTTTTGATGAGATTCAGAGGACAAGATTAGTGACAAGAATATTCTACAGGAGTTTTCTTTAATTGTTCCAGAATATCATACTCGCTCTGTTTCATGATTTTAAGGAACTCTTCTTCCTCCTCTTTTTCTTTTCTTCCTGACTCTAACCTTTTTCAACATTCCCTTCATCAACAAATTTCCCTTTTTCCAACTCCTTGGGTCCATACACCCTTCCACTTCTTGTTATTCCTTTTACCTCCATGATGCTGGTCACTTCCTCACCTCCTTAAGCTTTTGAGGTTTCCCCTATGTCACTTTTCATTTCAACCTTGGTCTCATAATTCCAAGGTACGGCATGTGTGTCCTCATACGCAAAGTGTGTCGGTTTCTTCAGTGATCACTACCTTTCTGGCTTTGGCGCTGATTAAGCAGAGGCACTCGAAGTACAAAACGCTCGATCACATTCACCTCCTCAAGGACATGCCGTTTCTTTTTTGCTTGTATAACACCCAAGTTAAGCAATCCCTGACATGAACCTTGAAATCCCAACATCCTCAATATCATGCCCAGACTTCCACAATGGTATGCACAACTTGATTCCTTATCATGTTTCTCATTCTCTATTGTTAGGAGGTGCCTGTATATTGTAACCAGCCTCCTTCAAGCCGATAAAAATTTTCTACATAGGGGTTTGAAGATTCAAAACCTTCTTGATCAGTGGTTCTTCTACCTCCAAAGCATTTACTCGACCTCCTCCTTCATGATTTGGAATTGGATTATGGACAATATCTGGTTTTGACTCCTCTTGAAAATCCAACCTCCCACAAGCAATTAGCTTCTTCACTGCCGTCTTGAAACCTTCACAATCCTCGATGGAATGTCCTGCTATGTCCATATGATATTTGCAAGTTAAGTTCGGGTTATACCAAGCTGGGTATGGTGGTTCTAATGGACGCACAGGATATGCCGAGATGAGATGAGCATCAACTAGTCGTTGAAAAAGAGCATTTGAGATGGATAGTTTCGGAAAGGTGGTAAGTTTGGGAATCGAGAACGACTTTGGTTTTGGGTATTAGGCCGTGGTGGTGTGGTATTTGGGTAGTTCTAAGGATGTATGGTTGGGTTATAGGTGTATGTTGGACGAGCTGGTTGGTATGGGCGTATATGAATGTTATTGACTTGAGGTTGGGGGTATGGAATTGTATTTGCATTGGAGTGGCTTGGTATAGTGGGTAAGGAGGGATGGATGGTATTTGGGATCTTGGGTGTGTCGAGGTGTATCTTGGAATGAAAGATTGCTGACCTTGCACATAATTTACTTCCGCCTCTTTTTCCTAGGCGGGAATCCTCTTCTCGTGTCCTCATTGCTCATAGGAAGTTTCCAGCTTTAGCCAAACTCTCAATTCTTTCACCTACGGTCACTAGCTCAGAAAAATCTTTGTATGCTCCTCCCATTGTCCCAATATAAGGAGATCCTAAGGTTCCCAAAAAGTACGAACACATTTCACAAGGGATAAGTGGAGGTTGCACCTAGCAGCTAAAGTTCTCCATCTTTGAGCATATTGTTTAAATGACTCCTCCTTCTTCCTTTGCATTGTACTTAATTGCTCACGTGTGGGTGCTATTTCCATATTGAACTTGTACTGACTCATGAATTGATCAACCAATTCTCTCCAACAGGAAATTTTAGAATGGTCTAACTGGATATACCATTCTAAAGGGACCACTTAAGCTTTCATGGAAAAAGCTGATGAGAAACTTCTCATCTTTGGACCATATTGCCATCTTGGTGCAATAACTCTTCAAATGGAACAAAGGATTACCGGTCCCATCATATTTTGAGAAGTCAGGAACCTTGAAGTCTTTGGGAACTATCAGATCTATAGGAGGACATAGTTGCTCAATTTCCACATAGCCATAGGTGTTAGGTCCTGAATGGCCTTAATTTGATCTTGAATCTTCCTCATCCATTCTTCTCTAAACTTGTCTTTATTCACCTCTGGACGGCTATTCTGATGAAAATGGTTGTTTTTGAATGACAACACGAGGTGGCTCCCAAAAGGGGTAGCATGCCCGTGCCCATCAATATGAATGTTCTCTAATGGACGATAGCCTTCCCCAATTGGGATCACCAATGGCATTGTGGGTGGTGGCTGTCCATGAAGGTTATTCAGAATTTCATCCCCCTCATTCACCCCTTGAGTGACATTTACAGCCACATTTGATGTTCCAGGTATGGCTACCATTGCAGTGCTTGGTTGTACCCCTTGGTGCAGTCACTATGTCTCTTTGGATTAGTTCCTAATAAATCCAGCGACTCCTTCATGGCTCTCATCATTTCTTCCATCTTTGCTTGGTTATTTGACATTTCATTCAATTTCCCTCTCACTGCATCAACTTCCATGCTCAAACTTTTTACTTGGTCAGAAGCATTTCCTGATTCATGATTACCACCACCATCTTAGTCCGAGCTCTGGTATTGTGAATACGAGTTAGATCATATCTTCCTTCCTTGGGCGCCCAATTGTGACATAGTTTTACCTCTATAAGAAGAAAGAGAAAAATGAATTAGTAAAAAAAAAATATTGCAATTTGTTAGAGAGCGGCAAATATATCTGGTCTTGACGTGAGTATCTTTAATGATAACTGTTTCCCAGAACGTCTCGTTCAAAGGTACTGAGTTATAGCTATTGGCATGAGACCAACACAATGCAAAGAAGCAACCATTCTTTTATTTATCATTTGCCACAATCATCATTTTTCATACAACCATTCAAAAGGAAATACATCATAAACATCAGCAACATTGCTACCCAACAGGAAATGCCTTTATGAGTCTTCAACGTCTTCCGATTATTTGCTTCATTTTCCCAATCAGGTCCTTACAATAGCCAACAAAGTTGCTAATTTCAGTTAGGGTTTCAAAAGGGATGATTTCCTCAGCCAGCTTTAAGTGTCTTGGAATGTCTTCTATTGTTGCATTAGCCAACCCTGCTAAGTTTGAAAAGCGAATCTTCAACTCATGAATGACATGATCTTGGTGTTGCACCTCAAGATTCAAATTTGCAACTTTTTCCTTTTCTTCTCCTAGGGCAGCTTGATACTTCAGGATCTCATTTTTCATGTGTTGATTTAATCCTCAGCTTCCCTCTGATATTCCTTGTTCATTTCTTCTATTTGTTGCTTCATTTGTTCCTTTTCTGCTAGTGCGCTTTCTCAGAAATTTTGGCCTTTCGAAGTAGCTCCTTTAGTTGCTGATTTTCAGTTATTGCCATATCACGTTCTTGCCTTCGAAGCCTTAGTTCTTTATTGGCAGCTTCAAAACATTCTTTGGTCTTTACCATGTGCTCCTGCCCCATTTTTATTGGTCCCTTCTAGAATCTGATCTTTTTCAGCAATTTCTCGCTTTAAAGTTGCATAATCATGATGAGCGTTTTTCAACTCGAACTCCACTTGTATCTTTTCTTGTTTAGCCTTGTCCAACCTTTCTTTCATTTCTTTGATTTCTTCATTTTCATCAGAATGCAAGGCCGATGTCTTGTCAGGAATAATATTGTCAAGATTCTAAATGGCAACTTGACCTCTTGAGCCCTACTTTTCACCCATTGGCGGTAATTTTCTTTTACCGCACAACTCCTAGCTCCCAATTCTTTTCCTTTTCGGATGACATTGTTCCAAGCAAATCGGACCTTCCGTAGTAGGCCAATGTCATGGGAATCTAGGTAATAGAGGACAAATGGAGTAATTGCAGCTTCGGAAGGCGGTCCCATCATGGGGTAACCAAGTTGGCGCAACACCAATGCTGGATTGTAATTTATACACCCTCGAATACCCATAAGGGGTACATTTGGAAAGTCTCCGCACTGGTAAATCAAGGTCTGCCATCTTCCCACCAAGGGTACCATCGGATCACCTTTTCATTCAATTTAACCAGGTCCTTAGCCCATTCTCGCCCACTTTTCTTCTTGATACGATGCATTTTTAGATCATCCAGGGGACAAGATGCCTTGTAATTTCTTTGGAAGATATGCGCGTCACCCACACATATAGTATTGGTAAACAACACAGAATTCTCTTATCATTCCTCTCATGACAAAAATCCATGGAACAGGAGACATCCTAGGAGGCAAAGGATTGTGACCATGAAACTTTCTAGCAAGGAATACATCAATTGCTGCAAGATCTATGAAACTATCAATATTGGGAAACAAAATGGTGCCATAAATGGTGAGGGTCAACACATCTGAAAAAGTGTCCCAATCTTCGGCTTGAGCTAAGCTGTGCAAATGCTTCTCCAAATAATCTCTTGTGAATCCCTTTGTCCCATTTCTACATTTCTAGGCTTCATGCAAATTTCTTACATTTACCTTTAGGACATTTGCTATAGTGTGCAAAGAAGCATTATGTCCTTGGTAATTGTAAGGTTTTTCTCCTTCAGCGGTAACCCCAGGATTCGTTCAAATTCTTCAAGGGTTGGTGCCAATTGAAAATCATGAAAGGTGAAGCATCGAGTGGAGGATCATAGTCCTGGGCCAATGCTGTGATTGCCTCTACCTGTATTTCCACTTCTAATAGGCTCAAGACTTTTCCATATTTTCTGGTGAGAGAAAGACGTTGCGGTGCTTTCAACGCTGACTCAAGGATCTCAGGCTTTCTGTAAGGTTTCTTGGTTTTGAGTTGCAAAGTCTTTTTCAATTTCTCTTCATGATTGTTTGGTCTCATGTTTGCTTCCATTTTTTAGATACTCACAACAAGACTTTGATATGGTTCTCTAACAAACCCTATAGCAACGAAGAAAAGTGAGTTTTTTATTATATAAAAAAAAAGGCAATAAACACTTGCATGTTAAAGAATTTGTGTACACAAAATAAATAAATTAATTAATTAAAGAAAAGGTATGCTCCCTTTGTGTCCTATTTGAAGTAAAATATGGGTGTCAAACTGTGGTCCTATGGTTGTTCTATTTTGTGAGCACTTTCACCAGGTAGGTCTATGATTTCAGGATTCTATAGTCTCTAGAGTTAAAGGCTCATTTCAAAATGTTATCCACAACGGAGGTGAACCGCTAGGTGTAGGACATTCACGAAAGAGTCACACTCTAGACGAGATTTTCGCAATAACCAACAGGATGTACATCCAAAATGGCTACTACTACACAATCTCTTACCTATCTCAGTTGCACTAGAACCAGGTATAGGCCCCACTCGTGTGTGATAAATGTGTGAGTGTTGTGTGTGAAGGGAGCATACAAACCTGGAATCCTATAACTACCCATGGTAAAATACCTGCAAAATAAATACAAACAACAAATATACAAAACCAACAATAGTCGCCTACCCTAAAGTTTTCACAAAAAAAACGAACAAAAGTCGTCTACCTTAAGATTGTCACAAAGAAGCAAAATAATGCTGACAAAATTCTAGCATAAAAAGAAAATAACAAGATAAAAATATAAAATAAATATCAAAAAATAAAATAAACTACAAAGAAGTTATAATAATATGCACAATCAATTATTTAGGCTTGACTTCACGGAAGTCCCAGTGGAGTCGCCATCTGTCGCAATTGGGATCGCGAGGACGGCGAAAAATAGTTATTTAAAATTGGGAGTCGCCACCAAGTTTATTTAAATTGGAAAAAACATGGAAAAACCCGTTTTATTAAAAAATTGGTCTAAACCAGACTTAGCTCGGAGTCGGTTATGCATAGGGAAGGGTAGGATTTAATCCTACGCACCCTAGTACACCCGTCCTTAAACGGTACCTTAATTGATTTGTGCAAATTATTAATAACCTTTCAAAATATTCATTTTTATATTTTTTATTTACAACAAAAATTAAAAAAAATTAAGGAACACCAAGCTGTCACAACTCATGTGTTCAAAATACTGTGTTAATAAACCGTCATGGTTAAATTAACATTTTTATTTAAAATACAATATTTCACAAATAAGTAACAAATTTAAACTAAATATATGAAAATGAAAATCTCTTATGAATTATAAATATTTACAAATAAGATAAAAATTTATTTTTATATTTTTTACGAAAATAAAATAAAATATAAAAGAGAACATACTTTTAAAGAAAATTTGGAACATCAAGCTATCACAACTCAGATGTCCAAATATTCAGTTAACAAGCCGTCCGGCTAAATTAACTTTTTATTTGAAATAAAATATTTCCTAAAGAAATGAAAATTAAATGAAATAAAATATCTCATAAAAAAAACTCATGAAAAATTTACAATTAAGACAAAAATTATAAATATTAGATTTTGACTTGACAGGATTGAATCGCCACGTATCCTCCTATAATGGGGAACTCAAAGTCACGTAGTTCTAGAAAATATTTGTGTGTTGGTTGATTTTAATTAAAAAAAAGAAGAAGATAAAATAAAATCTTTTGATTGATTTTAATTTTAACCAAAAAAAATAAAATAAAATAAATTTGATTATCAAATCATGGACATTTATTTGTACACAGGATTCAAGTTAGCACTAGGCCACTCAATGAATCCTTATGACTTGAATAACAATGAACGTAACATTTACTACTCAATTATCATTATTGATCATTGCACGGATGAAAAATTCTAAAGATTTTTCATTGTTTATTGGAAAGAAAACATATTTTTTATTATTATCTTTTAAAAGCAATAACATAAACTGACAAAGCTAATTCAAATAACAAACACAACTAAGGCAAGTAAAATAACTACAAAAAAATTCACTAACCACCAAATTCACTAAACGATTAAAATAAATTGCTAAAGAACATATTGCAAGCTTTTTTATCTTTTTTATTTAAAAGAAAGCAAACACATTTTTTTTAAAACAAACCAAGACAAGTTAAAAAAAAATAGCCAATTCTTAAAAAACATAACAACCCCAAATACATAGTTTAGCAATTGGGGAGCCCAAATAGCATCTAAGATAACCCCACAAGCCCAAACGGACCCACACCAAACAGAAGACAAAATCAACAAATAAGATAATAAAAGAATACCGAAAAGAAAGGGAAATTTAGCAAGGAAAGTAAAGAGGTCTGGAATATTTTGGGGATTTGAGTTTCAAAGCTTGGGGTATGAGTGCTGTGAGGGAAGGGTGCATACAGAGGGAGAGATAGAGTTGAACTCGGCGGTTCTTGAGCGCTGAGGTAGAGGTGGCGTCGGCAATGCTGTCCACGGAGATGCGACTAGATCGGCGATTCCAGGTGAGGGTGAACGTCACAGGTTGCTAACTTCACCTACGGTGATGGGTGCTAGTCTCAAGCCGACGGAACTTCGCGAGGAGGAGGGACGGTGCGGTGCTTGTTGGGGGGCAGCGCTGGGCTCTCCCGGAGTACAAGGTGAGGTTTGAGCGGCGCTGGATCGGAAAAGGCTGCGCGAAGAGCAAGAAAACAAGTGAGGGTGCGCAACGCGGCTGGTTCCCTGGAAGATGGATTGTGAGGCGGCGGTGGTTGCTGAAGGAGCGTTGTTCGCCGCTCACGACGCGACTTCACGCACCTGGGGGGAGGAGGGGGCGGGGGGGTTCCTTCCCTTTTTCCCTTTTTGTTATTCTTTTCTTATGGTTTATGATGGGATTGGGTTTTTTTTTTCTTGGTTATCAGAAAGAATGTGATGGTTGTGAAATGGGATTGGGCTTCAGAATGATGGTGGAGGATGGTTTAGAGCTTGTAGTTTGGTGGTGATTGTGGTGGAGGCCATTTGGAAAGTGGGGTGGCGTCAAGATGATGTTGGTGTGGTTGAGTTTATGGAAGTCCTTAGAGAAGGTGATCATGGTATGAAAATGATGATGATGCTGTGATGGTCTGGGATTTGAGGAAGGAGGTGATGGTGTTCAGGTGGTGGTTGGTAGACTGTGATGACGAATGAGGATGATGATGGCTTTGGTCTATAATGTGTTTTTTTGTGTAGGTTCAGTTCCTTCCTCCTGGCTTTGGCTTCCATGGGGGTTCCCAAAATGGAACTCCCCTCCATTTTTTGTATCCAGCTCATCCACCACGAAAGAAAACTTGTCCTTTGCAATGAGGGAGCCGAATCTGCATCATGGTGTCTCCCAATATTGATGAGTCCTGACCAACCCTTGGCAGGTGTAGGAGTTCAATGACTCCCCCCTCTCTTTTTTATTTTATTTTTTATTGTTATTTTTGATAGAAAAAGACATAAGCATGGGCTTGAAACAAAAATGCAATTGGATTGGGTTGAAATGGACAAAAGACAACAGGCTGCAAAAAGAAATTTTGGATATCAAATTAATTGAACTCTTCTTTTTAGTTTTTGGAGACAAATAAAAAAACCAATAGAAAACCTTTTTTTTTTTTTTTTCACATTTCTTCAAGAGAAATTAGATACCATAAAATATGTAAATTTTTGGATTTATGTTTAATGGAGGACAAAATCGAATGTTCACAATAATAAATAGTATTAATAATAATAATAATAATAATAATTTAAGAAAAATATGTATTACAAAATAATTTAAATGACAAAATAAATAAAATTACCATTAAGAAATTAAAGAATAATATAATGTTGAAGAATTTAAAAATTTAAAATCAAAGAAAAATGTCGTGTGGCAAATGAAGTTGAAGATATAAAATATCACAAATATCACATAAATATAATTTTTCTTGATTACATTATGGCTATTCCTTTAACTGAAAAACTATAAAATAATTGAAAATAAAACTTTAATTTACTCCACTTTAAAAATAAATTTCATTTCATATTCTTTGAAAATTTCAAATGGATTAATTTTCAAAATCAAAATAAAAAAATCATATTATAAGGAACTAATAGATTAAGATCGTTAGTTGAATTTTAATTTAATTAGATTCAATGAAAAATTATTAATATTGTTGTATAGTTATGGTAGAAAGATTAATTTTGATATCCTATTATAGTAAATTTAAATTATATTGTTAAAGTGAATTCACCAATTACATTGTGATTCAATAATTATAGTTAGAGTAAAATCATAATTGTATATGTAATTATTATAGGTTAAAAGATGCATGAGAATTTGAATCGTGCTTGGACTTTTCTTTTCCTTTTCATTTATGAAAAACTAAAACAAATACTATCAAGTATAAACTTGAAGTGAGTAGAAACAAATGTCAATATACTTCAGAAAGTAACTTTCTAAACTATTAAACGTGTTAATAAGAAAAAGGTTTTCCAAAAAACACAGTATGAAAGGTACAAAGCGTAAATAAAAGAGAGTCAAGGAAAGGGAAGATACTGCACATGGATTTTTTTATTAGTTTGGTCAACCTACCTACATCCAGTTCTTAACCACCGTTGGATTCCACTAAAATCGTTCTCAACTCAAGAAAGTTAGATAGTCTCTATAATAGTCTTCTCAAGCTTTATCTAGTGACAGGTAGCTCACTCTCTGTCACGCCTAAGTAGTCTTTAACTAGCCTTTCCAAACTAACTCTGACTAGTAGCTCACTCTACTGTCACTTACAAGTAGTCTTTGCTTAGCCTCTTCAAGCTAACTCAATGACCAAGCTCACTCTACTATCACACTCAAGTAGTCTTTGACTAGCTTCTTCAAGCTAACTTACAACGATCATTCCTGGATCAGGGTTACAAAGGTTTGTGTTTGGGTTTTATCACTCAAACTAATCAACACTCAAGTTTTCGTTGAATAAATAGTATCATAGCTGAAAAACTTGAATGACTTCTTCCTATCTATTCTTCGTAGGAAGAATAATGTTGTCTAATAAGAACGCAAGAAGAATATTTTTACAAAGATAAAACTAATTACAAGCTTAATAATTTTACAGAAGATCAAAGGAAATTTCTTTAGCATTTCAACATAGTATTTCAACAAAAAAAGTCACTTTCATTGTAAGCATAACATCTCCTTTTATACTTGATCTTTATTTATGACCATTGCCCTTGATCTATTTTCCCAGGAACACATGTTGATCTTCTTTTTGTGTCTTGAAAATGCAATCCAGGAGTAGCTCCTTTGTCAGAGCTTTAGAAGCCATTGTGAAATAGAGGTTTTTGATGTCACCTTCAAAAACTACTTTTTACTTTCTAAACAAGGTTTACGAACTTTTGCTTCTAGAAGTTGGGACAGTTAACCAAGTTAGCAAAAGATGTCACGTTAGTTTATGACTAGGTTTGACTTTAAATTTGAATTTCAAATTTTCCTCCATTTCCTATAAAGTACACCATTTCACTTGAAACGTGCTTTTTGAAGAACGATATTAGTTTCTAAAAATTTCTTTGATCTTTCAGTCTTTAATCAGAGCTTGTAAATGATGATATGATTACGATCATGATGATTGAAAGTTGTAGTATACACTTGTTTCATAGTTGGATTGAAATCTTCACTTGAAATATATTTTTTGAAGTCATGTGCTACTTTCTAAATATCTGAGCCTTAGTTTCTTGTATATGAGAATTTTCTTAAATGCATTAAGCATAAATTCATTCATTCCACGATATATTTTTCACCTTCATTAAGTCTCAATCTCTTCAAACGAGATTAAACATATTTGCACATGTCATATGAAAATATTTTTGCTTTAAGAACTATGTTATGCTAACGTAACGACCCGTTTGTTACTTCAAGAAACTCAAGGTAAACATTAGTCCTGTTATCACTCAAAACATTTGGCATTAAGGCTTTTCAAAGAGTTCTAGAGCTAACATCAATCTCTTCAAATGAGATTAAACATGTTTGCACATGTCATTGTAAAAATATTCTCGTTTTAAGAAATGTGTATGCTAATGTAAAAAGACCTGTTTAGTGCTTCAAGAAACTCAAGGAAAGATTAGTTTGTCTTCAAAATATTTTCACAATTGGTATGTTATCATTCAAAACATTTAGCACTTATGTTTTTTGAAGGGTTCTGGAACTAACAATTATAATACACTAAATGAATATTAATTACAAAGTGAAATAGGATGGGTGAATGAAAAGTCAAAAACAAAGTTAAAATTACATGTTATATACAAAAAAATATTTTAATTGATAAATTTGATCATATTATCTATTAAATATAAATCTTTCTATACTTCTTTATGATCATTCACTTTATTAGATTGAGAATCTCATGTAGCAAAGTTAATTAAAAATTCAGGAAGTTGGTGATAAACTATTCCATAATTTTCGTTAGTTATTCTTGTTAAGAACAATATATCTTTCATAGTTACTATCTTAAATGTTAATCCTTGTAATAATGTCTTCTTAACTTATAGATTATTTTAATGAAGACCAATGCTATACATTTACAAAATTGTTCACAGAACCTTAGAAAGAAATCATCATGGTTGTTTAATGAAATAAAGTATAACTTATTTATGTTGTGAATTTGAGCCAGGTCCCACAATGATAAGTTTGCAGAAGAAGAGGAAATTTTTTTCTAATAAATAGGAGCTTTAGCATTTGGTTGTGACACAGCACAAGTGAGAAAGTCAATATACTAGAGATTGTGTAATTGGGCCATTGGATGGTGAATTTAGTAGGATGCTTTGCAATTTTAGCTATGAAAAAGTTAGTTTAAAATTTTATTAGTGAAGTGATTTTTATCTCTTTTGAGGTTATGGATGTAGGTTGAAAACTAACCATATTAAATTTTATGTTTTGTTTATTCTCCTTGTGCTTTTAGTGGTTCTTTTTGCTACCACAACAGTGGCATTAAAGCTTTGGTTTTAGAGGAAAGAAAGTTGTTATTGCAAGTGCTAGAAATAAAATAATATCTTAGATTGATTTAGGTATATCTTTGATTAACTTAGATTGAGTTAGGTTGATATTAGATTGATTTTGTCATTTTGTTTTAATCTTATTTTTGTCTTATAAATAGGCTTATCTCATTGTACTAATACATCCAAGAAATACACTTTTTTTCCTTATTTTCTTTGCTCAAGTAATTTTATATGATATCAGAACCAAGGTATCCACCTTGAACCTAGTTTCTTCCATTGCTATTAGAGTTCTTAGAACTCACTCTTTTTTATTTCCAAAGACATATCTCTATTCTTCATAGTCTCTTCACTTAGCTTCACTACTGCTCTTTGTTGCCTCCATCTCTGCACTCTGCTAGCTCCAAATCTGCACTTTGTTGTCTCCACTTTCATGCTACACTGCCTCCATGCAGTTGCAAAGTTTAATGCCCTTACATAGTCCCAGAGTTTCCTGCCTCCACATAGTCCTAGGATGTACACCTCCTCGAGTCTTGGACTTTATTGGCTTTGCAAATAATCTCCATGTACTTGTAACAAGCTTAAAGCTCAATGAGATTTAGCTTGAGGGGAGTGTTAGAAATAAAATAATATCTTATTATATCTTAGATTGATTTAGGTATATCTTGGATTAATTTAGATTAATTTAAGTTGATATTAAATTGATTTGTCATTATATTTTGATCTTGTTTTTTGTTTTATAAATAGGCTTATCTCATTATACCGATACATCCAAGAAATACATTTTTTCTTTGTCTGCTTTTGCCTTTTATTTTAATAGAAAGAAGGAAATAGGTTGACAACATCAGTGACATTATTACTTTGCCATCGAGAGTGTCACATGAGTAGTATATTTTTTGAAGTATTTTTAACTTTTTCTTTTGGTTTGGCTTTTGTGAATCTTTAAGTAGGAAAGGGTACTTTATTGTATTATTTTATGGCGAGTACGATAAAATTTGAGGTACCATTCTTTGATAAAATAGCAATTTCACTACGTGGCAATGCACATAAATGATCTTCTTGTGTAAGAAGGTCTAGATGTAACTTTAAATAAAGAAAAGCATGGAAAAATGAAGGATAGCCAGTACAAGTTAATTTAGAGAAAAGGTACTAGTACTGTTAGATTAGCTTTTGCTCCTGATCAAGTACACAATGTTGAATGGGACAACACCAACAGAGATGTGGAAAAAATAGAGGAGATTTATGTATCAAAGTCATTAACCAATTGCCTATGCTTCAAGATAGATTTGCATTCATTTAGAATGGGAGAAAGAGGTAATCAATATGATTGTAATAATGAGTTTAATCAACTAGTTTGTCAATTGTTGAATGTAAGAGAAAAGTTAAGTGATAAAGAGAAAGTAATTGTTTTATTAGCTTCAATGTATCAATCTTACAAGTCATTTAGTAAGCACCCTATTGATTGAGAAGTGCAATCAAGCTAGTTGATGTGACTATATCATACAAGAGGATTAGAGAATGCATACGGATGACCATATCAGTCATGATAAGGAATACTAGATGTGAATAGTTCTCAAAGAGGAAAGAGTAATCTTAATGGAGAGGTGAACAACGAGAAAAGTCTACATAAAGAGACTTCAGTGAGATGACATGTCACTTCTATGAGGTAAAAGGGAACATCTAGTATTAGTGTCCAACTTTGAGAAAAGACTTGAAAATTTTTAAAAAGCTCAAAGGGAAAGTTCATTTAGTTGAATCCTCACATGATGAAGTACTGATAATGATTCTATTGAGAATCATTCTAAATGGGTGTTACATTTTGCTACTAATGTGCATGTGTGTAAGGATCAAGTCATGTTTCCTACTTTACAGAAAGATGAAGATTTTAACAATATTAATCTGGAAAGAAATTGAAGATGAAAGGTGAATACATAGGAAAAGTTCACTTGAAGATCCAGAATGGTAAATGCCAAAATATTCCTAATGTGTGGTGCCTATCTAACGCCAATGTGAACATTGGTTGATTAGAAGAAAATGTCATAACATGGGTTCAAGTATGTGGAAACTGAAAAGACATGCAAAGCGGACAAACGGGTCATTTGATTCTACAAAGCAGCAAAGACAAGAACATTTTATATTTGGAAGGTCATTCAATAGGAGAAATGCCTAAAGATAGCAAACTAAGGATGAAGAAGACTAACAAGTGAGTTCAAAGAAGGTTGATGCTTGCTCAAGGAAGATTTGTTGCGTGTGTGAGCCTAGTCCTACATCGATAAGTTTACTGAAGAATGGGATTTTTCTTATAAATAGGGGCTTTAGTCTTTGGTTGTGATACACCACAAGTAAGAGAGTGTATACACTAGAAAGCATGTAGTTGGCTAGTCAATTTAGTAGGAAAGTTTTTAACTTTAGTCATGTAGAAGCTACAAGTTGATGAGAGGAAGATAAGGCATGATTTTGGGTTAAAAGTGTCCAACACCATTGATCTTGCAATGCTAGCCCCAAGCCAATTGGCGCCAACAATAGACTTGCCTTGGAGCTTGGGGCACAAGTTCTTAGCTCTTAGGGTTCCTAATGTGGATATGGCAAAGTCTAATACTATTTCTAAGAGCTTGGTGGGATGATCCTAATCTTTCTATTGAAAAGGTCCAGTATGCTTGCCTTGATGCTTATGTTTCTTTTGATATTGGGGATTTGGGGGGCATTGGAATCAGAGTATATTGTGGCAAATGGAAAATCTGAAGATAGTAAAGAAAAAGAGGGAAAAAGGTCAAAGGATTTGGTCATAGCATTGAATTTCATGTTTTGATTTTTATCCTTGATTATATTTTTTCTTTATATGAAAAATTTCACATAATAATATCTACTCCCAATTTATTAGGGTTATAGATTTGTAGTCAACATTAATTAACATGGTATTATATTACTATTATTTGTAATAAGTTTGAAGGACTATGTGTATTGCCAGAAATGTCATTTGGTATGAAAGTGCATTTGGTACTTTTTGTACAAACAATCTTAACAAAAGCAATTTTTTTTCTCTACTTTCTTTTTTGTTGGATTCCATTTTTCTTCTTTATCACTTCATGCATGATTCCTATCATTACTTTCTTTTCATTGATTCCAACTAATTTTGTATGGGATTTGTGACAATGCATATTGGTGCTGAATGTAATTGTTATTGTTAATTTTTTAAAGTGAACAAAGATTGTTATTTTTTAATGACAAGCGCGAACTACTTATTTGCTTTTAGTTGGTTTTCTGAAATTTGTTTTAGTTTATCATTGGATTAGACAACACAAAGTAGAAAAGAATACTTCAATTTTGTACCTCAAGTCATTTTGAAGATATATTGAACTAATTTGTATGTGTTATTTTGGAAAAAAAATTGAATGATGATTATTTTTTCAACATTATTCTTAGAACATATAATTTTTAAAAAATGAACAACGATGAAACACTTAAAAAATTTCATACTTAACAAAAAAAAAAGTATAATTTCTGATATTTTGAAAAACACATTGAGCAATCTATATTGGATGTGGCTGGATTTAGTTTTAGAGTCTCATTTTTCCGTTCTCCCATTTGTACCAATGAACACTTCGCTTTTCAAAATTGAAATTTCAAGAGAAGAACTAATGATGCAAAGGAATTCCTTTGCTACAAATACATAATTGATGATGCTAACATTATTGATGAACTTTGGAATCAATCAAAAGAAAACTATGAATGGCAAAGCTCTATTCAAAATGAAACTAAACAAATTGATAAAGGAAAGGTCTATTCTAAGTTCCTCTCAAATAATGAATATTCTAAGTTCGTTATTGATAGATTTTTCCTAGATAAAAATAGTATCTGTTTATACTTACAAATGGAATATTCTGGGATAATATAATTATATTTTTCTAAAAAAGTCCTTTTTTCCATTATCAAGAGAAAAATTTGACAGTCATATTCACATTTTTTCTGCCATTGTTATTTTTTATGAAAAAATAGACAAATTTTTTATTCATATTATTGACAAGTTTTTAGTAAAATCCCTCTGTCATTCCTTAGAAAGTTAGTGATGAAATTTACTTTCATAACAATTATCGACCATGATTTCACTAAAGAGTTCATTCCCTCAGGAATTCTATCAATAATAGGCTTATTTCTTATAATGAGTTTTGAGTAAATCAACGAGTAAATCATATTTAGCTTGGGGCATGATAGCCCTTATAAAGTGTTGAATGGGCTTTGGTATAATTTGTAAGAATATTTCCCTTATTATCCAAGAAAGGTGGAATCCTTTTTATCTTTTTAGGGCAAATTACAACAATACCTCCATTGAGATATGTTGATATTTTACTTGCACCCTCTTAGATTTTGAAATTACTCCTAACACCCTTAATTGTTTAAATATTTTTACAATAGCATCTCTTATTGATAATGATAATTAATAATAACACAAAAAATAATTTTGAAAAATTAAAATCCACATGAAATGACTTTTATGTCCTTCCTTATCTTATAACCATCACCCACCCAACCCCACCACACTACTACCAGCCCTACTAACCCCAACCAACTTCCCCAACTCTTCTCTTTCTTCTGAACTTGTTCACAAACAAGAAATTCTCAAGCTTTAAGTCTGATGTGGGCTTGGGCTATCATGATTCACAAACAAATTTAAAATTTTTTAATGTTAAGTTGCACAAAAAAATAGGAAAGGGCACAATCTAGATCATTCTCAAGGAAGAGTTAATAGCCAATTGGAAATTAGGGGGTTTGTTTGGAAGAAATTAATAAAATATTCAAAAAAATTCAATTAAATAAATTACACGCATAAGGAGTTCCTACATATCTAGGATTATGTTATCATAGACTCAAAAGAATAATTAATGATGACGGTTATTTTCAGCAATTTATAATTGCACAATCAATTATGTAATTATGCTTGGCACTCACATAATCACACAATTTGTAATACTATTCCTACCATAAAGTTATGCTTAAGCCATAACCTTATAGCGATTAGTTGTTACTTGTTAATTTTGCTTGATCTTAGAGGTGTATATATAATATTAAATATGAGCCCGCTTTTGTGACAAACATAAACCACTTTCTCTTTGTGTCGCTAGGTTTGAACATAAATAATATGTCGTAATAAAATAGCGAAACAACATAATTGTATCACACTATGACAAATCAATAGTATACATAACTATATCAAACTCTAACTCTGGTTACGCAGGAACCTTCTAATCTAGGTACGTTACTACTCAAAATTCATTAAAAGAAAATAAAAAGACTAATTAAATTCTTTATCATCAGTTCATCAAAATTTCTGGACCATGAATGCCAAAATCAACTAAAGATCTCCACAAAATAATCACCATCATCGTAATCTATGATAACGAGGAATAAGAATCAAAGATTTCTAGTAGGAAAAACACTAGTTTACTATACCATCTAACTTAGTATTAAAATAATTAATATATCTCCAATTTCTTTTAAACAAAAAAAATGAGTTTGGTTGTTCCTTTTATTATTTAATATAGTATTATGAGTGCACTTATGCTTGAGAATAAAATCATAAAATTTGTTAAATAATTACTCGATTTTCTAGTTGTCTGTATGACAATTACTTTGTTTGTTTTATTACTTCTGGATCATAGTCTTATTAGTAAATTTAGGCTTGAGAATAGAACTCATAGGATCTCTGATATACTTCTCATTTGATGTATTGCCAATGATGTAACACCTCGTATTACAACCTTATATAGATCACAATTTGAATCCATGAGCTTACAAGCAAGCAATTAATATTACATAAAGCTTATTTATGCAGTATTTACTTAAGTTTTCTTCCTTCATATGAAACTTTATCATTTGTTTAGGAAATCTTGTGATTATCAAGTAAAATCTTTTCTTAATAGTTCTATTTCTCATGCTTTTGCTTTAAGATTTCCTTGAAATCTCCTTAACTCTTATGAGATTTCCTCTATTAAATCTCCTGAATTCTTGTTAGATTCTTCTCTTAAAAAAATCCCTGAATTTTTTGAGATATTCTCTTCAGAATCTTCTTGAATTCTTATAAGATTTTCTGTACAAAATCTCCTAACTTTTTATGAAACTTCCCTACAAAAATTCTCTTTAAATGTTTATAAGATTTATCAGGAAAATCTAAACTTTTTATGAAATGTTTTCAAAAAACAACTAAACTTTTTATGAGATTTTTCTATAAAATTTGCTAAACTTATATGAGATTTCTTCATTACATAAACTTATAAAACTCCTTACTTAGTAATTCTTATAATTTTCAGGGAATTAAACTAAGTGTTTTACTTAGACTTCAAAGCTTTTTCTTCTATAGATCAAAATCTCATGCTTATTCACAAAACTTGATCATTATATTTCAAAAATACTAATCTTTCAGAAATAATAAATTTATTTCTAGTTATAATCTTGTGAAATTTCCAGGTATCTCATTTTTTTTAATAAACCAAAAATCTCTTCATTTACATAGTTAAATCTCTTACATCAATTCAATCAATTCATGAGACTTTTATCCATGGCATCTTTTACATATATCAAGCTCATATATATGCATCTTGAAATGAATTTCAGATTTTACAAACATAGCTTCAAACATATCTCAAGAGTTTGTATTAGCAAAATAGTCAAACAATCACAAAGCAATAGACATAGAATTTTTCCTACCTTTTCTCCAAGCCTTTTGTTAAATCTTTCTCTAGCTTTTCCTCCTCTAAATAAAGCTTCAATTAATTTTTAATTTTCATTTTTTTTATAGAATCCTCATATAATTTTTTATCATAACTGTTCTGTCAAAATTTTCAAAATCCCTATAGATTATTCACATTTAATTATTTTATCATAACAATACTAAAAAAATGTTACACAATTGACTGAGAGTTTGGCTAACATGTACACCAGAAAATCACAATCGCAATCCTTAAATGCTTGCACTAACTTAAATGTCAATCATAATAGCCTAATTCTCATAACAAAATTAATTCTAGTCCCTTACCAAGTGGATGTAGTTTAATCAATTGACCAAATACCCTAATGAAATCCTAATTATGCATATAACTCACAACGTGAATAAACACACAATTAGGCAGTCTCAAAAACACAATTGCAATAATTCACACAATCAACATTAAAGAGAGAAAACAAAAGGGAAAGAAAAACCAATAATAGATTACACTAAAAATTGAAACCTTAAGAATAGATCTCAATCCTCAATTATCCTTGCGCAAGGTAAAGAAAATTACCCATCCATAGGTGGATGATTACAAATAATGTTAAGGAGAGTATGATTGTAATCCCAAAATTCAGCCAAAACAAGGATTGAAAGCTCCTAAAACCTAAAGAGAGCAAAGAGATAAAGAGAGATAAAGTAGAGAGAGCTTGATGATAATCGTATAAATGATGTAGAAGACCCTTTTAACCTAGGCTAAATAGGTATATATAATACATCATCATAGTGTTAAAAATGGCCTCCAAAATAATTAAAAAAAACTATTTTATGAACTAGTACTCTGTAAGCCACCCGCACATTTCCAAGCTCGTTTTGAGCCTCAAAATGTTTGAATTAGCTCTTGAACCTAGAAATTGAGGTTCTAGCCGAAGTTTTCCAATGCTGCAATAATCACCTCAATTGGACATCTATAGCTCTAGATTTTTGCAAAATACAAAATGGAGGTTATGCTAGACAGATTAGAACATCAATAACCTATAATCTTGCAACTCGATTTTCACCAGAGGCTCTTAAAGCTAGGTTTCGAGATCAACATGAAAATTATAAAGGATTTTTTGAGTTATCTAAAAGATCTTTATTTGTCTCAATCCGAATCTTTATAGGGAGAAATACCAATTTTTCAATACAGTACCTCCTGAAATGTGCTCATTGAGCTCCAAAACTCTTTTATTTAGCTCCTAAAATTCTCCCAAATTAAACATTGTTGCAACCTCCATGCTCCTGTGGTCTTCATACATCAAAATAAGAAGTCCCTGAACCAACTAACACTCACAAAAGAGGATTAAAAACACAAGAAGATCTAAACATATTTATTCATTAAAATGGTGCAATCAACCACAGTGAGAACTAAACACAAATCAACCAAATTTAAATCATTCTAGCTTACAAAATGATGCAATATGCTCAGAGTTATAAAGGAAAGAGGTACATGAATGCAACCTATCAAACTCCCATACTTAAACAATTTTATGTCCTCATACAAGGAACTCAATGCAAGTAGCAAAGAGATTAGATTCTTAACTCTTCTAACTCTAAAAATGCATGATGCATGAAAAATGATAATACACCAATCCAATGGACCTACAAATACAAACAATAGGCTTTCACACCAACAATCAAAGAGGATATCAACAAAATAGAGCATGAATAAGAGCATAGCACACTAGGTAAAATCCACATACATAATACTTAGATCAAATACAAAAATCCTTCCAAAGTTAGTGTTTGCCACTCCTTTACTCAAGTTTTTTGGGCTAAGATGCACATTCAAATCACCTCAAATGGAAAATGCATTACCATAGGCTTGTCATAGGTCTCATTCTCCATTCATACATACACATGCATATTGAATCAAGAGGACTTACTTTGGATTGTAATAAGTGAAGATGAGTAGATACATAGACTAATAGAGTTAAACCTCTAGTCAAAGGAGAGTAAATGCATATACCAAAAATAAAGTGTCTAAGGATACACTTTGCCCTACTTAAGACATTCACCGGCCTTTGACTTGCAATGTGGCACATCTTTAGCCAAACTTTTTCAATTTTTTTTCTTTTATTTTTTCAATCAATTTTGTTTTTCTTTTCCCTTGCTTTCTTTGTGTTCCATTTACTGATTTTTTTTTTTGGCTATTTACAAATACACATACACATTGTCCCTCCCTCACACTTAAATTGGGACATATCCTCATGCTCTCCCTCCATACTTAAGCTTAAACACATATGAGAAATGCACAAATGCTCTCCTAAGCCTAAAAGGTTAGAATTTCACATGGTTTTTCACTTTTGGCTGAATATGTGCTAAAACAAAATAAGGGGAAATAAGGCTCAAAGGGGCTAGACAATGGTAATATGCAAACATTGGGTTTATGATCAAATGGCTAAAAATAAGAAAAATGCCTCAATCACCTTCAACCATGCACATGTGAACATATTTTCAAACAAGACCCTAAGCAAGTTCTAGAATGCAAATCTAAAGAAAGAACACACATTAACAAATAAGGATGACACATGATAGTCCAAACTAATCAAGAAACTCAAACTCATAGGTAAAGTGCAAATACTCAATCCAAACAACATAGTGAGTCACCAATCATGCAACACAAAATAAAGTCAATTTCAATCAAGTCAATACAGTATATGTGGTGTTGACTTATGCATGAAACCTCTAAAGTATCAAAGGAATGGTGTAAGACATAAATGAAATAAAACATGATGCAATACTCAAAACTAAAAATAAAAATAAAGACTAATAAAAGGCATAAACATAAAAGACAAAAAGGAAAAAAGAGCTTTCTTATGGTGGGTTGTCTCCTACCCAGCACTTTGTTTTAACGTCTCTAATGTTGTCTCCTACCCAGAACTTTGTTTTAACGTCTCTAAGTTAAACGATTAGTACCCTCATGGAGGCTTATGCTTGAATTGATCTAGGAATTCTCACCAAGGTTTGCATCTTTTGAATCCACTTGGATCCCATCGTATATGGATCATACCACGGGTCTTGAAACTATTAGGCTTCTTGAGACCAAGTATTGAAGATAAATATGCATTCTCTGAAGCCTTGAAACTCCTCCTAAGCATCACTTGTGCAAAACAAACCACTTCCAATGGGAAGGAATGGTGATCCCAAAATAATTCTTCCACTATGACATTCCCAAGAAGTCTCAGCTCAGGCCACCATATAATGCACAGTGTCACAAAGTTCCTAAGAAGTCTTAATCAGATCACCATCCAGTACACATAGAGCTTGGAGCTGGGCATTAGTCTCCAAAATAGCGTATTCATTTCACTCTAGAAGGTGTTCAAGAAGTGGAGATTCCAATTTCAACAAAACATGTTAGCTCTCAAAAAGTGGTGGTTGGGCACATGAAAAAACCTCTATAGCTAACATCTCGACCATGGAATCTTCCTTCGTAGTATCAAAAGTCTTATAATCATCAGTGAACTTTACAAACTCAAGAGACTTTGAACACAGATCTTCAAGATGTGTGGGATGTTGAATTTCCCTAATTGAAATCTTTGAAGGGTTTGTGTCCAAGGTACAATCACTCACATCATCGACATTAGCACTATCCATATCTTCACTACAATTGGGATTATCAAAACTAGCAAGTTGAGTGCAAGGAACATTATATGTTCCCTCAACCAATTCCTCTTATGGTGTTTCATCCATATGTTTTGTGCCTTGTTGAGATGTATCACTACTCTGCTCAAAACTAATCCTCATCTAGAATCTAATAAGAACTTGACTGTTGGATTTGTGAGTTCTGGAACTTAATTATATCATTCATTATTTCTTGCAAGGAATCATTAGTTCTCTTTTGATGTTCGTGTTAGCTCCAGGACCCTTCAGAAAGCTTCATAGCAATATGTTTTGAGTGATAACAAAACCAGTTCAAAGAAAATATTTTGAAGAACGACTAATGTCTTCCTTGAGTTTCTTGTCATGGCATACATGTTATTTCCAGAATGCATAATGCAGACATAAAGCCAAAATAATTTCACTTTGCATATCTAAACATGATTTATCTCATATAAAGAGATTGGACTTAATAGAAGTAAATATTATATTATGCAAAGGAAGCATACATGCCTACGGATATAAAGATATCAAGACAAGTACAAGAAACTAAGAATTGGAACTTCAGAAAATAGCACGAGACTTCAGAAAGTACATTATAAAGGAATATATCCATCAAACTCTAAAGCCAAAGTGTTCTACTCTTCAATCATCACTTTCGCAATGTTTCATTCATCAATAAGCCATGATTGAAGACGTGAAGACCCAAGAATCATCAAGGAAATATTACCGCACATCAGAAAGATCACACTTAGTGAAAGTATACGCTCTACAAGAAATAAAGGGAATTTTTTTGAAATTCAAAAGTTAAAACCCAGGTTGAACTGGAAAGTCATCTCTTTTGCCACTATGGTCAACTATCTCAGCTTCTAGAAGAAGGAGTTTAGAAACCTCAATCTTGAAGTAAGAATAATTTCTTAAGTAGCATAAAAAACCTCAATCTTGCAACGGCTTCTGCAACAGTTCTAATAAATAGGCAAGCTACTCTTCTAAATTATTTTTTCAAGACACAAATGGATGATCAACACGTTAGTTGGAGATCTAATCATGAGGCGGTGGTCACAAGGAAGACCATCTATAAATAGAGATATTGCACTTTCAAAGAAGAAGGGACTGATGTTGCACAAAGAGTAAAAACTCTGAAAAAATTTCTCCTCATTCTGCTTATGAGTTCATTACATCTAGTAATCATTTCCTTTATTTCTAAAAATCTTTTTTCTACATTCCTTCAATGTTCATACGTTCTTCCAAGGAAGAATATTTAGAAAGAAGTCATTCAATTGTTTCCCATAACTTTCTTTGTAAATCTTACGAAACTTGAGCATAGGTTAGTTTGAGTCGCAAATCCAAACACAAACCTTTGTATCCTCGATCCAGGAGTGATTTGTAAGCTTAGCTTGGAGAGACTAGTCAAAGACTACTTGCAATGTGATGGTAAAGGTGTTTTGCTGGTCTCGTTTAGCTTGAAGAGGCTACTCAAAAGCTACTTGGTTCAGCTTAAAGAGGTTGGTGAATAACTACTTGGTTTAGCTTGAAGAGGTTGGTGAATAACCACTTGGTTAGTAACAATAGGGTTGTCCGGGTCATGGTGAGAGCTTGGGAACGCTATTATAAAGACTATCTTTGCTCTTTCTCTAATGAGAGAAAGGTTTAGTGGAACTCAATAGTTGTTGAGAATTTGATGTAGGTTGGCTAAACAAGTATAAAACTCTCATGCAGTATATCTTTCTCCTTCATCTCTTATTTTATTTCTATATCGTTCTATTTACTATATTATCTCAAAAAAACTTTTTTTACGCTTTTATTTCATTTTAATTCAGAAAGTTCACTTTCTAAGTCTTTAACGTTGTTTCCTTCTTCAAGCTTAAAGCTTGATTCTATTTTGAATAGTTTTCTTTTAAGTTAAGCAAGAACAAAAAAGGTAGAGCATGATTCAACCCCTCCTTCTTGTGCGCATTCTTACCTATAGCTCGATTATTATTCTCATTATTTCTTTCCATGGAGATTCAAAGTTTCAGGAAAGGTAGACAATGCTGGAGGTTGCTAATCCTGCAAGTCATAGACCTCTTTATTGGAATGATTGCAAGCTCTGCTAGTAGAATGGTGGTGGCTAGAATTGCAACTGAAATATGAAGATTGAGATAGCTCAACACCGCCATATCCTTGATCCATATAATCATACTAATCAAATTGAACATGCAAGAGTAAGCATCATATCTATGTTGTGACCGTTGAGCATGGCTCCTCATGGCATATTGCTCCAATATATATTTCATCTCATCTAATCGGTACTCCATTCTTTGATATGGGCCCTCATCAACAACCTGAATACCTACAACATTGTAAGAACCATATAAAGGCGTGTTAGTGAACATAAAAAAAATAAAGAGGAAGAAAAAATAATAAAACAAAATAAATTAAACAATAATATGAATTTTTTAAAAGCTAAAATAAAAAATAAAAATAAAAAGGAAACCAAAATTAAAATGAAAATTATTTACAAAAATTAATTAGCACCACTTCTTCGCAATGACACCAAAATTTGATGTGAGTTGTCGCGATTCACAAACAAATTAAAAATTGTTTAATGCTAAGTTACAAAAAATGTAGTAAAAAGCACAATCTATGTCATCTCTCAAGAAAATATTACCAACCAATTAGAAATTTGGGGCTTTGTTGAGAAGAAATTGATAAAATATTGAAAGAAAATTCAATTAAATAAATTACATGCGGAAAGAGTTTCTAGATCTAGGATTATGTTATCATTTACTCAAAATAATAATTCAATGAGGTGATTATTTTCACCAATTCACAATCGCACAATAAGTTATGTAATTCTGCTTATTAGTCACACAATTGCACAATTGACCAAGAGTTTGGCTACCATGAACATTAGGAAATCACAATCAAGTCCCTAAATGCTTACGCTAACATAAATGTCAATCATAATAGCCTAATTCTCATAATAGAGTTAATTTCAATCCCTTACCAAGTGGATGTTATGTAATTAATTGACTAACACCCTAATGAAATCCTAATTATGCATACAACTCACAATGTGAATGAACACAAAATCAGGCAGCTCTCAAAAATATAATTGCAATAATTCACACAATTAATATTAAAGAGAGATAACAAAAGGGCATAAAAAATGAATCACAAATTGTATTAAAAATTGGAACATCAAGAACAAATCTCAACCCTCAATTATCCTTGCACAAGGAAAGAAAACTACTTCTCCATAGATGGATGGTCACAATCAATGTTAAGGAGAGTATGATCGTAATTTTAAATGAGAGCCAAAATAAAGATTGGAAGCTCCTAAATCAGAGAAAGAGTATAGATATGGAAAGAGAGAGAGAGAAAGCTTGATGGCAATCCTAAAAATCATAGACAAATGATGTAGAAGATCCTCTTTTAACCTAGGCTAAGTAGATATATATAGTACATTATCAGTGTCAAAAATGGGCCCCAAACTAATCAAAAACCTTGTTTTACAAACTGGTACTCGCAGACAATGCTCCAAACAATTCCAAGTTTTGAGCCCCAAAATGTTCAAATTAGCTCTTGGACCTAAAAATAGAAGTTGTATCCCTTTGAACAAGCTTTCCAACACCACAAGAATTACCTCAATTGGATAGTTATAGCTCCAGATATTTGCAAAATACAAAGTGGAAGTCAAGTTAGACAACATCAAAATATCAATAACCTTTAATCTTGCAACTCAATTTTTACCAAGAGGCTCTTAGAACTAAGTTTTGAGCTGATCTTGAAAGTTATAGAGGACTTCTTGAGCTTTCCAAAACATTTTTATTTGTCTCAATTTGATCTCTGTAGAGAGAGATATGAATTTTCCATTACAATACTTCCTACGAATGTTCTCAAATGAGCTCCAAAACTCTTCTATTTAGCTCCCTAAATTCTCCCAAACTGAACATTACTCCAAGCCCCTTGTACCTCTATGGTCTTCATACATCAACTTGGGAAGTCCTTGCAAGCAAATAACACTCACAAAAGAGGATTAAAAGTACAAAAAGCTCCAAAACATATTTATTCTTAAAATGGTTCAATTAACCATGACTCTACTCAATGATGCACAGTGAGGACTAAACACAAATCAATCAAACTTCAATCATTTTGGCATACAAAATGATGCAATATGCTCAGAGTTATAGAGGAAAATGGGTGCATGAATGCAATCCATCAAAGTCCTTGTGAATAACCCCATGCTTATGGCACAATTGGATGACCACAACCACCATCCTCGTGATGGCGAAAATGGAGGCGTTGGGTTCCATGTACCACCTACTATTGAGGAGGTCACCTACCTCATGCATCTCCATGAGTAAGTGCATTGCGTTGTCACCTTCGCACCCTACCGCAGTAACATGATGATGCTACTCCATAGTAGGTGGTGCATAATCCCTACCTCACAATTGATGTCCTCGACATTGAGTAGAGACCTTGATGGAGTTTGGATTGTGAAGGTTGAGGGGGTTATGGATGAGGCCCACCACCTTGTGGCGGCTGACAATACCGAAGTAGTACTTAAGGGCTGCGATGTTAGCAGTGATGGAGCCCAATTAGGTAAGGCTCATTAAACTAGGAGGACGTTGAAAGGGTAAGTATGTGTTGTAGGTCGATGTTGTCTTTCAAGTCCATGAGCGTTTTGAATTGAAAAAGGGTAAGGGATTTGATATTTGGATTATGGGCAATATGTGCAATGGGGAATGGAAATAGGATTAGGTTCTAAGGCGCAATGGAGAGCGAGAGTGGAAGAGGAGGAAAAAGGAGATGAACTTATTGGGATAATTTGGAATTTTTTTAAAATTATTTTAACAAATATTTAAAATATATTTTTTAAGGTTGATAGGTGTGGTTTTAAAATCTAAAGGGTAAAATACACTTACATCGCTTAAGATATTAAGAAATGATACTCGATCCCATTCGTTTGAAAAACTAACACTTCTTCCCATTTCATTAAGGGTGTATTTAATGTATTCCCTTTCATAATTTGATTTTTATAAATTATATATTAAATAATAAATGATAATGAAATAAATATTTAAAATAATATTAAACTAAATAAATTAATAAAAATTAATATATAGATTTACGAAAAATTATAGGGACCTCCCTTGAGGTCCCTTGTAATTATATTTACCCCATTCTATATTTTAAAAAATCACTTACCTCCCTTAATTAATTTAAAATCATAACACCTACACCCTTATCATTATTTTTTAATAACAAAAAAATTAATTAATCGACAAAATTGCCCCATGTCCATAGCCACCACCACCCATACCTAACAACCACCTCCATAGCCACCACCATCCACCTTCAACACTCACCCCATAGCAACCACCTCCCACCCCATTACTTTCATAGAATGGAAAGACGAAGAATTGGTTGAGGATGGAATTGCTTTGGTCCTTGTAGATGTAGCCATCAGAGGCAAAGCCCCCAATGACACTGACTAGCAATGCACTAGTGAAAAGGGTGCCCTTCAAGGCAGAGGAAGTGTCGTGGCAATGAGGCTAAGTCCAAGTCAGTAGATTCATCAATTGTTGTTGCTTCTTCATTCTTGTCACCATTGCCGTTGGGGGTAAATAGGCGTAATTCTAAGGGGACAGTGCTAGTCTTGCACACTTGCGTTCTAATCTACCTCCGCTTGAGGAAGGAGCATGGCATCTAGAGTGGAAGTGCTTGTCATTATGGTTATGGTGGAAAGTAATAAAGGTGGGTGGTGGTGGCTATGGAGGTGGGTGTTGGGGGCGGTGGTGGTTATGGGAATGGACAATTTTGTCAATCAATTTTTTTTTTTTGTTAAAAAAATAATAGTAAGGATGTAGGTGTTATGATTTCAAATTAATTAAGCGAGGTGAGTACTTTTTTTTAAAATCTAAAAGGGGTGTGTGTAATTATGAAGGACTTTGAGGGAGGTCAATAACTTCCCATAAATTTATAATACATGATAAATATCATAAAATTTCAGATAAAATATGATTATCTATAATAAAAATAATATTTTTAAATGAATTTTAAAAATAACTATTTTAATTATCATTTTTTAAAAAATTTATTTGTGATTGATTCGTAAATAATGACTTTGATATGTTTTCTATATTCATTACACGTATTATGATAAAAATATTGAAGTTGAAAATATTATAAGAAAAAGAAATTTTTTTTTATATTTGATATTATATGAAAATAAAATTATTAAAAATAAAATTATAAAAAATAAAAATTTAATTTTGATCACTACTAGAAAATGGTGATTTTCAATGGAAATTTCCAATGGAATTATTCCGTCCAAATGAATATTTTGTCTTCAGCAGATTTGTAACAAATTTTCAACAACTTCTGCCATTAATTATATAAAAATATATTATGTTCCAAATTTGTCTACATTCGTCTCAAACTTTGCGCCAAAATATTCCAAATTGGCACCAAAATATTTGCAACAAATTAATCATGGATTTTAGAAAAAAAAAATAATTTGTCCATATTCCGTCCTAATCTACAATTCACCTTCATACAAATTTGGGACGCATTTTGAACAAGTTTTGTCATTGATTACATAAGAATATACTCTCAATTCTGTTCATATTTCGTCTATAACTTTTCGTCCATATGTTGGCACCAAAATTTCCCAAATGGGAAACAATTATTTCCAACAGAAATCACAGATTTCGAACAAAATAATAATTTGTTCACATTCCGTTCCAACCTATAATTCACCTTCACATAGATTTGGGACACATTTTGATCAAGTTGTGTGGTGGATTACATACAAATATACTTTGTTCCAAATCAGTTCATATATCATTCAAAACTTTTCGACCATATGTTGAAGCTAAAATGTTCCAAATTGGCTCCAAAATATTTCCAACAGATTAGCCACAGAGTTCAAACAAAATAATAATTTGTCCATATTTCGTCCAAATCTGCAATTCGCTTTCATGCAAATTTGGGACACATTTTGAACAAATTTTATCATTGATTACATAAAAATATAGTTTGCTCCAAATTGTTCATATTTCGTCCAAAACTTTTCTTTCATATGTTGACAACAAACTATTTTTAGTGGATTAGCATTGGTTTTGAGATGAAAAAATAATCTGTTCATATTTTGTTCCAATGTGCATTTTACCTTCGTATGAATTTGGGACACATTTGAAAGAAAGTTAGACATTAAAACTATATTTTATTTCAAATTCCTCCATATTCTATCTAAAATTTGTCCTATGTTAGCACCAAAAAATTCTAAATTGACACCAAAATCTTTCCAATGAATTATAGCCATTGTGAATATCCAATTTTGTCCAATCCATAAATAGAAAACCCAAAAATTTGCATATTCTTCAATTAATTATTCCATTCAAATGACTTTTGAAGTAGTGGGTACATGAGTAAATCATTTTAATTGCATGACAATATATGCTTGAATATATTATAAAAATAGTGTCAAATCATACTAGATAATTAAATATTAACTATAATAATTTGTAATACCTCATATACACATATCAGTACATAAGTTTGGTCCTGTTAAGATCTTTTGGAACCCACCTGTGTTGCCAAGAAGGCCCTGGATGCTTGAAGGACCAATGGAGCAGAGCCTGGTGTTCCTAGGATTCTGCAAAACAAGCTTGCTGTAGTAAGGAATGCTCACTGACAAGTGGGAAGCTCACTGACCCTTAGGTGTGAGCTAGGCTTGCTGAGCGAGTGGTCCCGATATCAACACAATAGTAAACGACTCAGTTTTGGATAAATGAGTCATCAACATTTAAATCCCCTCCCCCAAATCAGGTTTTTCATCTCAAAATTGAAAACCCTCTTCTCAAACACTTTCCCAACCTTCCTCTCTCAATCCCACACTATTCGTTCCTCCAAAGATCAAAGGTAAGAGTTTTGTGGGTTTTGTTGTATCATTCCTCTCCATTTCATATTCTAGGATTTGGGCATTGTCTTTTCTCTCATTGTTGTTAAGTAGGGGTGCTCCCCAATATTGTTAAAATTAGATTCCAGCTATCTAGAGTGTTAGAGATTGATCTAGAGTTTTATGGTTGTTATGGCAAAAGTTAGTATCATCCCTACTCCATGGAGCCCAGTTGGTGTTGACACCATCCCTTCCAGGTGAGTGAATTCAATTATATGATCCTTATATTAATTATTAGAGCTATTTTCTTTATATTGTGGCATGATTGCATAATTTTAAAGACTATTTCAAGATATTAGAGATTTTAGTTGATTTTACCAACTTTATGAAAACAATAATTTTCAATAGCATGAAATAGTTGTTTTAATGTAAACTCATTGGACCATTGTTGCTAAAATGATTTTATAAAGAGCTAGAGTATGAATATGGTTTTATTTAGAGATATTATGAATTATTATGATGATTTCAAGAGTAGAGTATCTATGTATGAAAGAGTTTTAAACCCAAAGAAGAGAGCTTAGCACTAAGTTTTAGAGAAAACAAATAGTTTTATGATTTAGAGATTGGATGGTAGCTATAGAGAAATAGATAGTGAGTTAACGGCTGAAAGTGGTCGTTAATCTTGGTACCAAGTTGTCCTTAGGGGCAATCTCACATAGTAGAGATGGAACCTAGTTAAGTGTCCAATTTAGATCATTGAGAGATCACAGAGATCAGAGATTTGTTATGTCATGGTTGTCATGCATAACAGGATAATATATTGTTATGAAGTGCATAACTACATATCCATATTTCTCTACTAGAGTACTGTTATTTATGTTTTCTAGAGATTATTGATTTTAGAGCTGTTATGTATATGCATATGGAAAATGTTTTCAAAGCTATTGCATTAATCAAGTTTTATGAATATTTATGTATATTTGTTGTTATCCCATGAAAGGGTTACGGGTAAGAGCCTACTCACTAAGTTTTAGATGAAACTCACCTCTCTCTATTTTTCCATTATAGATACATTAGCTGCTACGGGTTCTTCTTAGTCACCTCCTCCCTGCAGGTAGAGCTTTTCATTGGTGAGCTTCACTTCGGAGTGAAGTACCTTTTGCGTTTGTATAGAGATAGAGTGCTCCAAGTGTCATTCAGGAGGTCCAAACCATAGAAACAAACTAGCATTTTGTTATCATGATTATTTTATATTTACATGATTACAATTTCATGATTTTATTTTGTATAGAGAGCAACTTATATGTTTTGTATTATGACCAAGATTAGAGTTTATTATCATATTATTATTTATGATGATTCGATTTCAAAGAGCTAGAGATTTATATTAGAAATGATATTATGTTTTAGAAATATATTTTATGATTAAAATATTGCATATAGAGAAACTCATAGGTCATCAAGCTTACATGAGATGAAATTCCTTACATGCCAGTCACGTTTCCAAATCGGGTCATGACATAATTAAATTATTGATTTATAACAATTATTTTTAATATTTTGAATCTCATTGATATAATTATATTTTATATTAAAATTATTTATTACTATAATTTATTCCTAATATTATTTATCATGTATTATTTGTTTTTAAAAAATAATTAATATATTTTCATATTAATATTATTTATCAATTATTATTTATTTTTAAAAGTAATTAATATATTTTTATATATTTTAATATTATTCTAAATATTTATTTAATTTTTACATCCATATTTAAAATATTTTTTTATCATTTTTAATTAAAATAATTATTGTTAACTTTTAATATAAGTTTTAATATTATTTATGAATTTAGTTTTATAAACTGATAGTATAAAACAATTTTAACTATTGATAGATAAAAATTCAAGAAAGCATAAATTCTGTAAAAATTTATTTATCAATATTTTATTTTATGTCATCAATGTATAGAAATTAAATTTATTACTTATTTTATAATTATTTTTACTTTTTAGTATATAATTTATAAAAAATTAAATCATAAAAGAGAATATAATGCACTAAACATACTTTAGTAAAATAAGTTGTAGTGTAGGTTTTTTAAATAAATGAAGTGGAGTGTCATTTCTTGATATCTCAAGGGAAGTCAAGGGGAGTAAGTGTATTTTATCTAAATCTGAAAAGGGATAATCCTAATATTAACCGACCTAGAGGAGATTGCTGTAATTTGATTTATTTTTTTTATTTATCAATTATTGCATGATTCCGTGAATTTGTGTTCTTAATTATGTAATCATCATCCCTGCATGAGATCATGGGAGATTAAGAACACAAGCTTCTATAGGAAGATCTTATAGGTGTTGATCTTACATTTGGACATTGAAGGTAAAGAGTGTTCATCTTTATTCCTGTCGGATAACAGCAATTGGGCCTCCCAAAATGAGGACTAATCTTGTGGACATTTGACTAGCTAGGCGGCTTACAAACATTATGCCGAGCTATAGTGTCCATAAAATTAATCAAAGCGAACGTTTTTCAGGGTGCGTCTGTTTAAGACTTTGAAGCCTCAAAATTATTTTTTATCTAAAAAATCACTTTTTATATATTTAAATAATAATTTTTATTATGATACTCCAATGGTACTAGTATCCTTTTGAATCCAAAGGTTGTAATTTAATAATAAATATTTAAAATATTAATAAATTTAATTAATGAGACATATGAAAAATTTTCAACCATAAATTATCTAGAACGCATTAGTACCCTTAAAGTTTATAGGGTATTAGAGAAATCTCTTAAACAATTTTTAAAAGATAAGCAAAATCTAAAATAAAGATAAGCTTTTAGCACCCATTCTTTTTTAAATTAAATATAAAATTTAAGTTTCATAATTATTTATCTTACAATATGAAATAGAAGCACCCATTCTTGGTTTGGTGATTATGAATAATTATGTAAGAAATGGCACATCAAGTACGTACATGATTAAATATGAATTTCCTCTTAAAACAACTATCAGACGCCTTTATTCTCTATCCGATGTTGAAAAATTATGAATTTTAAACAAATTTCTTTATCTAAAAATAATTGTCCATTTCTAAAATTTAAGTAGTATTAATTTTTTTTCAAAAATATTCCTATTAATTAAATAGTATTGGAGAAGGAGAGAAACACAGTAAAAAAAATAAGAGAGAAAATTTGAGTATTGAAAAGAAATAATGATACTTCAGTAAAGTATTCTTAATGGTTTTATAACCATTTTCTTAATTCTAATTAATATTTAAAAGTGAATAATTATACAAAGACGAATATTGTAATTAAAAAAGTACACATCCCCATTTATTACTCGCAAAATTTATTTATTAGACCTTTTAACTAACTTTGTTGAGGGAAAACAATAATGTGAAATTAATAACAATAACATACAAACAAATAAATAAATAAAAATTCGGGGAAAAGCTGTTGTACTCAATTTCAATGTTCAACGTACCTGAGCCAAATTCTAGAATTCTCGAATATTATGGTCGCCGTAGACATAAGAGACACAGAATGCGCCCACAGTAATTGATAAGGGTGATGACAACGCAAAGTTCCAAAAAATCTGGAGGCTCTCTTGAGCAAGTGCCTAATGGCAGTGGAGAAACTCTGGTAAAATTGGGCTGCTATTATAAAGAGAAATGTTAATTATAGTCATAGATTGTGAGATATTATATTGACTCACATCTTATTATCATTGAATTGGGTGTAGATTCTACTTAAATGAAATTTACTCCATCTAATAATAAATAGGGTATAAGTCGACGTTATATTCTATGAATCCAAATAATACAATTCTATTTTAAACGGCCTCTGTGCAAAGTTCAACTTGGACAAATTTCTTTGCCTTACCCAATTTTCTTCTCATCCTTGTCTTATCCACCTTTATCTATTCACCGTCTCTTATTATATTGATTAACGATGCTTTTATCTTCGGATACTTTCTTAATTCTTCTACGAGATTGATGAGGAAGTATAGTGACAGTTGTTGCTTATCTCTCTCTGAAAATGATTTGTACGATTTATCTTTGCAATTTTCATACGTTAATGAATGTAACTTTCAGAAAGTGATTAATTATCAAAAACCACGTATCCCTTTCCCATTGTCTTTTCATAAAGCTCCAGTTGTAGATTCCTTTGTCTGGAAAACTCTCTTGATTTGCATGATTTCAATCTATTAACTATTACGCATGCGGTGAGTTTTATCAAACAAACACAAAGCTAGCGTCTTGCATTTTTTTCCAACCTTCTAGGCACTAGCATAGATAAGCTGTTGGAATAATTGATCAGAATAACACATATGATAAAGCTAAATATAACAACAACAACAAAAATAACACAATTAGAATAGAATAAAGCGACTTATAGTATTATTGGCTTAGTCGCTTCGCAGAGCTTAAGAGTATTCGTCACAAGTCAATCACTCCAGATGGTCTTCACGGCTAATACTCCAAGATATAACAGCCACTTTCCACTAACTCTGCACTTGAATTAGTGAGGCTATACAGAAACAACTTTATTGGATTTACTCATGGGAACAAAAAGAACTCTATATTTTTTTAAATATTATGTATGAAGTAAAAAACACAATTAGTAGCCTTCTATGAGCATGACCTTCTCTCTCATCTTCACAAAGATAATTACATTTCTATTTATACACTTAGGAAGACTTCTTTCCGTTGCATAACGTTCACACGGGAAATAAAATAAATTTTTATAATTTGCAACTGAAGGATTGAAATCATGAATTTCTTTAATTATAATTTAATAATTTTTCCTGATTAAAAGTAACATTCATTTTATCATTTAATACAAAAGCAACGTATTGAAACGTAAAAAACAAGATGCAAATGTGTGGGTAATATTTGATATCAAATTAAAAAAACATTAGTTATTACTAAGTTTAAAATAATAATAATAATAATAATACCAACTTTGAAATATAAAATAATAAATAAAATACAACAATCCCCCACATATTTCAAAAGTAATATTTTATTGAAATAGTTTCCATGAGCTTGAAAATTCAGTGCATCAATACTAGTGTCTTTTGAACTATAAACTAGTATCGAGAGCAAATGAAATTTGAACCACAAGAATGCCGGTGAGATTAAAATCTCTATGAACCTTCATTCCACACGTGACTCAGTGATCTCATCACTCACACCGTCTTCTCATCCAAAGTTGTTCAACATGGTGTGGTGCATTTTTGACCTTGCACCGTTACTGGATTTCATGAATGGTTCTAAAGAATTGCCCAAGCTCCCATAGAGGCGGCTCCACCTCCACCACTCACATAGGTGAATCTATCAAGTATACACTATAGTCAAGCACTCCACTCATTCATGAGCTATAGATTCATCGAGAGTATAAACTCATCCTTTATTTCACTGTAGTCACATACGATCCCTCAGACATCATTATACACCATTGGGATGGACTATATTGGATAGTGTTTAAATGATTGACAAGTGATTTGTTTTTACCCATATGAACCTAACCTTTGAGGAACTCTCAAATTTAGATTGGATTACCATCACTCTCAATCGGTGAATTGGGCTAAAGCCTCATCCCTCTCGATACATCTCACTAGCTTTAGTGGTTTTGTCAGAGGATCTCTAACCTCAAATAATTTATTAAGGGATCTTTTAAACATTTCACCTCATATACTGGTCTACTTGGATGATTTTTCAAGTGACAACACCACCATAAAAATTAAATATAGTTAACTTCAGAGTAGTCATCAACTACATCTGGATATCTCCACAACATAAACCGGTCTATAATGCTACAATTCAAGTTTAAGCTCGATATAATTTTTTTTTCTTTTTCTTTAAGGATTGCAACTTTCCTCTACATCCCCCACAATTTTTGTAGGAGGTAAAACACTTTCACATAGATATGTTTGGTAGTCCCATAATCTACCACTCAATTTTTTGACCAAATTTGGCTTTAATTTGCTTCTCTTTATTTATTTTTCTTGGCCAAAGACCACTCCTTAAAACCTGGAAAGAAGCAACGTTACATAAAGCAATTTTAAGAAATGCTTAACAGTTAGAA
This sequence comes from Dalbergia oliveri, assembly GCA_030441495.1. NCBI lineage: Eukaryota > Viridiplantae > Streptophyta > Magnoliopsida > Fabales > Fabaceae > Dalbergia > Dalbergia oliveri. The sequence goes on from JAMLFY010000010.1 coordinate 8,584,860, forward strand.
AGTTGGACTATTTTGTTTCCTCCATGAATGCACATAATAAGCCATAATCACCATAAAGGTATTTACTCAGTACATTAGAAAATGCTTTACGTTACATAGCATTTGAAACGTTTGCACTTTAGGAGTAGAACACTCCAAAACTACAAACACTTATTCAGTTTCAAATTTCCCGCTATGAGTTGTAGATGAAAGAAACTTAAATTTGGGTCCCTTGAAATAGTATAGCTAATTTATAACAAAACTGGTAATTGAACGAAGGAAAAACAAAGTATATTAATACTAAATATCTTAGATAATTATGGGCCTCTGAATTTCTAACAAATAGTCTTCCACAATTTTCAACAACCACCACTTCAATTCCATCACATGTCATGAATAGCAATAGAACAATAATGAAATCTATTCAGCAAATACTCTAACAATTTGAAAACTTTAGCTGAAAAAATATAAAATAAAAGTTGTTCTCCAATGACGGGATTAATGATCACAAACAAAGCTAAACAAGCTACACTTAAAAGCTGGAATTGTAAAATTAACAAAAAAACAAAAGTTACAAAAATGTTACAGAGTTAAATCCAATGCTCACTAGCACAACAATGTTCACGTATATATGTATATATATAACTTAAACAAATCTTTCTTCTATGAAACATCAACGAAATTAGGAATAATAAAATCTACGAAAATACTCTTAAGATTGTTGGAATAATTGATCAGAATAACACAAATAATAAAGCTAAATATAACCCAAAAAAATAACACAATTAGAATAGAATAAAGTGGCTTATCAGGATTATTGGCTGATGCGTGCTAGGTACTAAGCTTAAGAGTACTTCGTCACCACAAGTCAGTCACTCGGTAGATGGTTTTCACGGCTAATACTCCCCAGGATACAACAGCCATTTCCCACTAACTCTGCTTGAACTAGTGAGGCTATACAGAACAACTCTATTGAATTTGCCCATGGGAACCAAAAGAACTCTATATTTTTTAAATATTATGTATGAAGTAAAAAACACAATTATTAGTCTTCTATGAGCGTGACCTTCTCTCTCGTCTTCACAAAGATCATTACATTTCTATTTATACACTTAGGAAGACTTCTTTCCATTGCACAACGTCACAAGGGAAACAAAATAAATTTTTATAATGTTGCAACTGAAGGATTGAAATCATGAATTTCTTTAATTCTAATTTAATAATTTTTCCTGATTAAAAGTAACATTCATTTTATCATTTAATACAAAAGCAACGTCCTGAAACGTAAAAAACAAGATGCAAGCGTGTGGGTAATATTTGATATCAAATTAAAAAAGCATTAGTTATTACTAAGTTTAAAATAATAATAATAATACCAACTTTGAAATATAAAATAATAAATAAAATACAACATAAGCACGGGCGAATAAATAGCTACGAAAATAATGATTTTTAATATATATTATTAGCACATTTTTTTTCAAAAGAATTTAACTTAAATACATTGATAGTGAAAAAAAAATCACCATCAATGTACATGACTTTCAAGTAGTAAGGTGAGCATCAATCTTTATAGTGATAAGGTAATAAGTAATCAGATGATTGTATAAAAAAGTTTTATAGCACCAATACATTAAAAAACTCTTTTTTCAAAAAATAATAAAAATATTGTTTAGTTAAGGAGAAGAAAGATAGAGTTGTCAAATGATAGAAATTAAAATAATCTCTTTGTATACACAAACAAAAAAATCTCTTTGAAAAAACATAGAATTTAAAATGTATTAAAGTACCAATGTGCTTGAGTATAAATACTTTTGAAAAATGTTTTTTTTTTAACTAATATAGGATATCATATAAATACCGTATAATAATGAGTGTGAATGAAAAAAGAAGGATTTCAGTATCAAGTTGAAAAAAAAAATGTTATTTAAATTTATGTGAAAGGTATGCTATATTTACCAATACATTGTTGGACGAGTGATAAATAACTTGATTTAAGTAGATAAGTTTAAAACTCAAAAAATAAACTCATCGGAAGAAGGAGTAACAGTAAATATTTCATCCCCCAAATTAAGAGAACAATATCTTTCATAATTTTTTTATTAAAAAAAATTGTATTTTATTTATAATTGAATTTAACTTTTATGCACTATTAATATAAAAGTTAAACAATACAAATACTTAATTATGTAATATCGTATTAACAAAAATATTTGCCCTGTTCACTTATTATATTGAAAATCAGATAATTTATAAAAAAATATATGATTAATTGACAATGTAAAATCATCTTACACAATCATTAATGCATTAAAATTAATTTCTTTGCTATTATATTGTGATATGTATTTGCCGGGTCCTCTGTTATATTTTCTACTTGATTATATATGAAAACATACACATTTGGAGAGGGATTAAGTAATAGGGTATAAGAGTTCGCATTTTTTTTCGCTGCTATAAGAGTTGGCATTTAGCACAATTACATTACACCTTTACTTTCATAGAATATAATTCTTATTAATCCGTCATTTAAATTATAAATATCTATTATGTTTGTGATAAAGTTTTTTAACAAATTGGACATCAATAAAATTGTGACTTAAATAGTTTTTATTTTCATATATTTAAGAAGTATTTATTATCTTAATTTTTATATATAAAAAAATATATCAAATGATTTTAAATTAATATAAAATTTAACAGACATATTTATAGTATATGAACCTGTAATTGAATGGTGAGTTTTGTCAAAAATTTCTTCAAACAAAAAAATAATTGATCAATAGTGTAAAATTTATGTTTAACTTGTAGGTGCACGTAAATTATTCTTTTCCAATATTGTGTAATGTCTTGTATAGTGATCTGTGTAGTCGGTCCGATATGATAAGGTTTAGAGCTTGATAATGCAAGATTAAATTGTATAAAGCTTAAAAAAATGAATAATATAAGATACTAGTCATTTAACCCTAAATGCACAGAGTGATAATAAAAATAGTTTCTTAACTATTATTGAAAATAAAAAATTTATTTAAACATATCTTATAGAAAATTGAGTATATAAATTTATTTTGAAAAATAAGTTAATAGTTAAATAATTAAATAAATTAAGAAAATATAAATGTGTCATTATACTTTATATCTTATTTTGAATATCATGTTTATAAAGCTAAAAAAAATCTTAATAGATGATCTATAATAATAAAGAGCCTATTTTATGAAAATTTTGCATATTTTGAAAGTTGAAATTGTTAAATAATAAAAGATAATAAGTAAATAATTTTATTATATCATGAGCCATTTATATGAATGAAGATAGGTATCCATGACAAAAAGAACATGTCTCATGCACCGTCCCAATTTAAAATTTTACCTCTCGTTCCCATCCTCATTTTCATTACTGTCACAAGTCCACATTCCTTATTCCCGTGGAGGTTTGAATGCATGCACATATTCATGGATTTATTAAAATAATTCCAAAAAATATTAAAAATATTTTAAAATTCGAAACATGAATCTATAATAACAAATATTAGTAATGCAACATAATCCAAATTAAAAAATAAAAATGCATATATAATGTAAATCCAATATAAATAATTAAAAAATAAATATATGTTATCCCGCCCCTCTTTAACAATCGAGGACTTTCTCCCATGAAAATAAACTATGTCCTTATCCTTATCTCTATGGTGGGTAATCACATCTCATGTGTACCCACTTCATTTTTTTTTTTTTTGACATCCCTAACCATTTACATCTTTTTAATAAGTTAAAATATTTAATTTATAAAAATATAAAAATATATTTCCTAACTAATAAAAAATAATTAATAAATTTAATTTACGTGATTTCAATTACATCACATTTCCTTTACATACTTTTAGTAAATCAAAATATCAATTTTAAAATATATATTATAATTAGCAAAAAAACACATATAATTCTAATTTATGTCATCTCATTATTGAGCAGTATATCAATTACACAATTATTTTCAATAAAAAGGTGATGTAATTATTTAGTTTTTTAAAATAATTTATAAATAATTAGTATCATTATAAAAAGTGTAAATTGTGGGATTTTTTTAAATATTTTAATGTTGAAAAATTAAAGTCTTGTTTTTCAAAAAAATTAATATGAAACAATTGTGAAATTGATAAGTTGGAATGTTTAAGTTGTAAAAAATTAAATATGGTATAGTAAAATGGGTATATATATATATATAATGATTTTTAAAAACTCTACATTTGAAGTTAGAAACTTCCCCCCCCACCTCGTCCTCATTTAGAATCTCGTCTCTTATCCTCATACTCATTCTCATCAAGTTCTCCATTTTTCATTCCCTGGAGATTTGAATACCTATTGATATTCACAAGTTTATCAAAAAATTTTGAAAAAGTAAAAAAATTTCAAAATACTTTGAAATTTGAAACCACAAATTAATATTTATAATAACAAATACCACTAATGAAACATAATTCAAATTAAAAATAAAAATACATATGTGATGCAAATTAAATCCAATAAAGATAATTAAAAAATAAAAGTGTGCTAAGATTTTCTTATTATAATTAATTATTGTAAATATAATATTTTTGTAATCATTAATACAATAATTATAATCGTTGATTATAATTTTTTGGATAACATAATTATAATAGCTTTGTTATCTTTAATACTATAATAATTATATATAAAATTTTAATGGTATAATATATTCAATTATCATTTTGTTTATATTATTTGTTATTTGTTAAATAATTTTAATGGAGAGAGATATGAAGATATGATTGGAAAAAATAATTAATAATTAGGAGGTAAATTAAATCCTAAAACTTACTTTAAATATTAAGATTATAAAAATTATGGGGCATATTTTCTCTATGAATGACACATGAAAAACTATCCATGTAATGAATCTCAATATTAGTATTATAGATAGATTATAGATTATATTAAATCGTTTAAAAATACGTTAACTATAATATTAAGTTTTATTAAAATATCAAAATTAATATAGTATAATGTGTATTATTATATTTTTATTATCAATATAATTACAGTATAATGTGGCAATTTTATATATTATAATAGTTTTTAATAAATTATATATTACATTAATTAAATCTGACATGCAAAAATAAAATGATATGTAATTAATGTTATTCTTTAGAATTTAAATTTAAATTTGAGAGTGATTGATTAATTTGAGAGTGACTGATTGATTATATTTATGTGTTGGTTTGTGATATTAAATTTTTAGTTATAATTTGTTGACCATGATAATATTTGCTATGATTTTAATTAATTAAATAATTTTAAATTAATATAACTTCTATGTCAATGATAGCACAAATTTAAGGTTGACTCAATAATATCAATTTGACATCTCTTCTCTAAATTCATGGACATGTCCAAAGCTAACATAGATTATGATTAAAAGATATATATCTTATTAATTTTTACAATATATTGTTCTAATGATTTAATTTAATGCATTATTAATATAAAAATATATTTTACACATACATTCAATTATATAAAATTAAAGTACTCAACTGCTAATTACCATATTTAAATGTAATTTGAATATAACAAAATAAAAAAAATATTATATTTAAACCATATTGAAAAACCCTAAAAAACCTCACGAATCCCATTTAAAATAAATGAATAACTTTCATACTTGAGAATTTCATATTAAAATTAAATGATAATAGAGTATATGTGAGTTTATAAAAAATACTCAAGTATTAAATAAAGAAAATTCTCTGAATTTAAGTCAAAATAAATATATCATATTAAATATTTTATATTTTTCAAAGTAAAAATATATTTCAAAAGGTAAAATAAATTATTTAAATCAGTATTGAATTAATTCCAGAATATTTAAATTTATTTATCTTGATAAGCATTTTTTCAAATAAAATATATAATTTTAAAATATCCATCTATTATTTATGATTGACATCGTTGTGATAAATTACATTAATTATAAATAGATAATTGCATATTGTTTTGAAAACTATCATATAAGTTAATTTTAAATTATGTATTCATTGATAATATATAAATCATATGTTCCATATAGAATTATAATACATTTGAAAAAAGCTATAGTTATATGTTAAGCCAAATAATATAATCATAAAAAATAATTTGAAATATATAGAAACGAAAAAAATACTATTTCATAAATTTTAAAAATAGAATAAAAACTTGCAAAGTCAACTAATAAAAAGAATTTACAAAGTGATATTGCAGTATCTAATAATGGGTTTTGAAATTAGGTTGTGAAGTGGGAGTGAGATTACGATTTATAATTAAAATCTCATAATTAATAATTAATAATTTATTATGATTGATGTGATTGGTATTTTATCAATTAAGAGTAATGAATATAGATTGAGAATTCAAATTCCAAATGAAAATTGTGGACCATAAATTACTCTAGAAGCAACACCTATAAAAGTTTTCCTTATAGGAGTCTGAAACATTAATATTATAGATAGATTATAGATTTGTTATGATGTTATTGTATAAAATGTTATATTAAATAATATACTTTTTGCTATCACAATTAATTTAAATCATAAGTAGATATTTAACAAAAGACAAAATAATAACAAAACAATAAATCTGATTAATTATTTAATCATTAATTTTAAATTAAATATCATTATTTAATAACTTATTATTTTATATTATAGATCATATTTGTTAATTTGCTATTAGATTTATAATTTATATATTAGATTTAATTTGTTATTTATTTCAATATTTTAATCACTATTTCTTATGTTACAATACAAATATTAACAAATTTATGTCTCTTATTTATTTTCGCTTATACGTTTCCATACATAATGTATAAAAAGGAAAATGATATTAAAATATTAATTTTTATTAATTTTTGAATAGTTTAATTAATCATACGTTGATCTAAGTGGAAACGCTACCAGGAAAAGTGTTAACGAATAAATATAACACTAGATTCGGCTAGTTGTTCTGAAAATTTATAATGCTACTTTATACACTATATTGACATCATAGACTACCAAACTATCATAACATAGGATTTAATAGCGTACTAAATTTTTTGAAATGAACATCACCATGCTCTTTACCTTATCATTTCATCTTCACATGAAGTTATCAACATCTCTCTTAAAATAAAATGATTGTATCGTGCCCGTATAGTCGACCATTAATGTTTAATTAAGTGCTTAGATTCTTCTTTCTTGAAATTTTCATAGTTCATCTTGTGCAGGGTGACATTTGAAATAATTAACTTACATTTTGTCCTTTGTTCCCATATATGAAAAGAGATGACTGGTGTGTTGTGGCAATAATAAAATGCGTTGGTAGACAAACACGCTATCACATAATTAGAAAAAGGACATAGGCTTGTGTTAGACTCAAGCCTTCATAAATTATTAAAGCAGCATATCGATGCATAGTACAACAACTAAATGCATGCACCATATACAGTTCAATTTATAATTTAACTGGTGTCTAGAAGAATTAGACCCAGCACAACAGAACAAATTCTTTTTACATGTATCTAGTTGGTACTCGAATATCCATACTAAATTTTAAGAAAAATATCGTGGAATCCAACTTGTCAAACTTTTGTTATGGACATGTGGATATGAGTTTTTTAAAATTACCAAAATTATGCTATATAAATAATTGAGATTAATTTTAAGGATTTAATTTAAATACAGTGATAATATAAAAAAAATTATACTATCAACTAATCAATACATGAATTTTGAAGTAATGCGGGATGAGGGTTAAATTTGTTTTACTGATATGATAATATGTAATTGGATGAATGTATAAAAAGATCTTATGATATCAGTGAATTAACATTAAACTTGAATTTTAACAGGTGATTTCTATGGTACCCCTTCAAATTGAAGGGGTTTAAAACCCTTCCAATATAGCTCAATTATATTTAGACGTGGTAAGTAATTAACCAATGCCTAGAACATCATCGCCGGCATTAGGAACATAGATTCCTCAAGACTCATTATAAATTCACGGAAATCTAGAACGGGCTAGTTTCCATACTCTCGGTGCAAATGGGAAAAAGAGAAATTAAAAGTGAATAATATGTAAAAAAGATTATAGAAAGAAAAATGTTATTTGTACCTATGCTGCAACACTGTCAACTTATATTTCATTTAATGAATGAGATGTAGACCATATTTAAATGTGATTCACATCTTATCCAATGGTGAATGAGGTGTAAGTTGATACCGTATACATTCCATAAATACAAATAACACAACTCTTATAGAAATCGTGAAGGATAAGCAGTGAGATTGATGACTTTATCTTTATTTTTTGAGTTTGAATTCGTATATTTTTCATTCTTCTGACAAGGAAATATAGATTTCACCACCTAAAAATATTTAAGAATAAAAATATTTTTCCTAATCTTAAAATAAATTTAGTTTTTTTCATTTTATATATATATATATATATATATATATATGTTAATGTTCATATTACATAATTTCAAATGCTATATTAATTGCACATGGAAAATTGAAAGGTTATTTATTTTTTCTATTTTTATAAATTAAACCTAAATCACGTAAAATAGCACATTGATGTAATTGTTAGTTTATTTAAAGTGATAATATATATACATATAATATTTTAAATGCAAATGATAAATATACAATATTTTAAATACAGAAAATGTATGCTTATTTTATTTTTATTATGCCAATTAATTTAATGGAAAAATGGCCATTTTAACAGTTGAAATTAATTATTTCACTCATTTTACTTGACTTTATTTTTTATCACATTTAATTTGGCTTTTTTTTGCTTGATTGATAATATTTTTACTTGTGTTGCTTAATTAACAACATCTTTTGCTTACTTGATTTATATTATATCTTATGATAGAATTAATTGAAAAGTAAATTAATAGAGGAGTCAAAATATCTTCTTAGAAAATTTAGAATTTGGAAAACTTAACGTGGAAACTGAAAGCTGGAAACTCAAAACAAACGGCCTTAACATTCAAATACTAATCATTAAATTTAATAAATTGCTTATTAAATTTTAAAAGTTTCTTAATCTCATTCCTGGACAATCAAGATGTCATATGATGTAGCACATGAGTATTGGTAGACTATAGATGAATATGGTAGAAGTTATATGAAATTCATATATTATATCCAGTAAAACCTTAACACACGTGATTTTAATTAATTATAATTTATCAATTTAGTTACCTATTTGCTGGGGAAATAATAGGTAATAGATTAATTATATGTCAAATATATATAATTGCAAAGAAAACAATTATAACTTATAGCTTGAATTTATATTTAATTGGTAGTAGTCTAGTTATTACTAAATTTCAGGTCTACATTACTAAATCTTTGATACTATATGTAACGGCTTCATAATGGCCTTGTTATTCTAGGCCCTCTAATTGGATTGTAATATTTAAATTTAATTATATGCTATGAATGAGTAAACACTAATTCATCCTACAAAATTGATGACATAAAACGTAAACAACTGGTAACCAATTCAGCAAAAGATTTATGTTATAGGTTTATAGCTAGTGTAATAATACATTGTATATATTTATAACAAAAAATAATATAGTGTATATAAAATATTAACTTTGAATATAATCTATAAACATGATAATTCATTTTCTTTACTGAATACTCAGACAGATTGGTTTATTAAATTTAGTTATGTGTATATTATTAGATATTTTTTAAAAAAGTTTTATGATTTAACATTGATACTGTCTAAGAATTTGGGTAGGAAAAAATAACAAAAATAATGCATAACATGAAATTTTTATACTAACTTAAATGAGTTAACATTACTGGCTCCACAAATTTAAAACTGTTCATCATAATAAATTTAGCAAAAATAATACATATACAAAATGTAATAGTAAAGTTACCTATTAAGATAGCTTTGTCATACCTATGTTGCAAGTCTTCTAAGTTCACAAACTTAAAAATAGGGGGACAAATGATGTTGTCATCATGGTCAATTTTCTCGACCAAAGTAGTAGCATAGAAATGCAACATAAAAAGGTAGTTCTCCACTGCAAATTGTCTTTGTTATTTGATACCACAATTTTCAATGGAATATATTTCTTCTTCTTTCAATGTATTCTTGAATTTGCGAACGATATTTGTCCCTATTGAAGCATGTATTCAATTGTTCTAAAAGGAAAAAAATAGGATCAAATATAGTAATACACATTAATAAAAATATGCATAATAAAAAAATTTAACATTTTCATCATCAATAAGGACCACATCTCGCCATAATCGTGAAATGCACACGTTTATTTTCCATTCATCAAAACTTGATGATAGACTACTGAGGAATGTATATTCATCATTATTGCTTGATGTCTTTGTCCTAAAAAATAAGAAAAATGTGAGTTTGATTAAAATATATATATATATATATATATATATATATATATGTGCTAATTTGAAAGAAAATTCATCCATACTTATTTAAGTAGTTCTTCAAATCGGTCATAATTAAACTTGATTAGAGCTGTGATAAATCATAAATGTTATGTTACATCTATGAATTATTGGAGCTTTATCATGGCAAATTAAGGATGCTTGGGATATTGTTGAGGAAGAATTTTAGGAAAGTTATATTACTCATCAAACAATACACTTTAGGGAGACATATGAATGTAAATTGAAAAAAAACTTGAAGAACATATGTTGGATACCTTCATCGAAGTTGCTTAAGTAAGATAGTAAAGCAAATACTAATGCTACACTAAGGCAATAAAGGCTACCCTCCACCTGAAATTTCATATGCACGTTAAAAATTTCCAAAGCCAAAAAGATAGAATATAACTATATAACTATGTACCTTTTGTTTGCATCTTATTTGTTTTTTCTAGCCAGAAAGCGTTTTACCTAAATCTTTAAAAGATAATTTACAATATATCACAATTATAAGTAGAAGAATATACTATTAGTCATGTAAAAGAAGTACAAATAATTGACACAATTTCAATACAATAAAGGGGAGTTAGAAAATTGTAGAAGACAATTTTGATGCATGATTATAAAAAAAATGAAAATAGAATAAAATAATTATTTTCAGTCACAAACAAATGAAAACAGATACTCAAGTTGATAGCTTGAGTAAGAAAATAAAAACTTTTAACTTCTTGTTGCAAGAGTAATAAATTATGGCTCTTGACCGGATACCATTTAGTTTTTATTTATAAGAATAGATAGATTGTGACTATTGGGTTACAATGCAAACCAAAAATTTGATACCATTTAGTTTTTAAAGGTTAATGCACTAAATGCTTTTTGAGCAATGACGAATACTTACATCAGTGAACCGTATACTTTTTAGTTTTAAGAAAGCATTTTACCTGAATCTTTGAAAGATAATTTACAACATATCACAATTATAAATAGAAGAATTTACTATTAGTCACGTAAAAGAAGTACAAATAATTGACACAATTTCAATACAATAAAGGGGAGTTAGAAAATTGTAGAAGACAATTTTGATGCATGATTATAAAAAAATGAAAATACAATAAAATAATTATTTTCAGTCACAAACGAATGAAAACAGATACTCAAGTTGATAGCTTGAGTAAGAAAATAAATACTTTTAACTTCTTGTTGCAAGAGTAATAAATTATGGCTCTTGACCGAATACCATTTAGTTTTTAATTATAAGAATAGATAGATTGTGACTATTGGATTACGGTGCAAACCAAAAATTTGATACCATTTAGTTTTTAAAGGTTAATGCACTAAATGCTTTTTGAGCAATGAAAAATACTTACATAAGTGAACCGTATACTTTTTAGTTTTAAGAAAGCATTTTACCTGAATCTTTAAAAGATAATTTACAATATATCACAATTATAAGTAGAAGAATATACTATTATTCATGTAAAAGAAGTACAAATAATTGACACAATTCAAATACAATAAAGGGGAGTTAGAAAATTGTAGAAGACAATTGTGATGCATGATTATTAAAAAAATGAAAATAGAATAAAATAATTATTTTCAGTCACAAACAAATGAAACAGATACTCAAGTTGATAGCTTGAGTAAGAAAATAGATACTTCTAATTTGTTGTTGCAAGAGTAATAAATTATGGCTCTTAAGGATACCATTTAGTTTTTATTTATAAGAAGGATAGATTGTGACTATTGGGTTACGGTGCAAACCAAAAATTTGATACCATTTAGTTTTTAAAGGTTAATGCACTAAATGCTTTTTGAGCAATGACGAATACTTACATCAGTGAACCGTATACTTTTTAGTTTTAAGAAAGCATTTTACCTGAATCTTTGAAAGATAATTTACAACATATCACAATTATAAATAGAAGAATATACTATTAGTCACGTAAAAGAAGTACAAATAATTGACACAATTTCAATACAATAAAGGGGAGTTAGAAAATTGTAGAAGACAATTTTGATGCATGATTATAAAAAAAATGAAAATAGAATAAAATAATTATTTTAATCACAAACAAATGAAAACAGATACTCAAGTTGATAGCTTGAGTAAGAAAATAGATACTTCTAATTTGTTGTTGCAAGAGTAATAAATTATGGCTCTTAACGGATACCATTTAGTTTTTATTTATAAGAACGATAGATTGTGACTATTGGGTTACGGTGCAAACCAAAAATTTGATACCATTTAGTTTTTAAAGGTTAATGCACTAAATGCTTTTTGAGCAATGACGAATACTTACATCAGTGAACGTATACTTTTTAGTTTTAAGAAAGCGTTTTACCTGAATCTTTAAAAGATAATTTACAATATATCACAATTATAAGTAGAAGAATATACTATTAGTCATGTAAAAGAAGTACAAATAATTGACACAATTTCAATACAATAAAGGGGAGTTAGAAAATTGTAGAAGACAATTTTGATGCATGATTATAAAAAAAAATGAAAATAGAATAAAATAATTATTTTAAATCACAAACAAATGAAAACGATACTCAAGTTGATAGCTTGAGTAAGAAAATAAATACTTTTAACTTCTTATTGCAAGAGTAATAAATTATGGCTCTTAAGGATACCATTTAGTTTTTATTTATAAGAATAGATAGATTGTGACTATTGGGTTACTGCAAACCAAAAATTTGATACCATTTAGTTTTTAAAGGTTAATGCACTAAATGCTTTTTGAGCAATGACGAATACTTACATTAGTGAACCGTATACTTTTTAGTTTTAAGAAAGCATTTTACCTGAATCTTTAAAAGATAATTTACAATATATCACAATTATAAGTAGAAGAATATACTATTAGTAAAAGAAGTACAAATAATTGACACAATTTCAATACAATAAAGGGGAGTTAGAAAATTGTAGAAGACAATTTTGATGCATGATTATAAAAAAAATGAAAATAGAATAAAATAATTATTTTCAATCCCAAACAAATGAAAACAAATACTCAAGTTGATAGCTTGAGTAAGAAAATAAATACTTTTAACTTCTTGTTGCAAGAGTAATAAATTATGGCTCTTGGATACCATTTAGTTTTTATTTATAAGAATAGATAGATTGTGACTATTGGGTTACGTGCAAACCAAAAATTTGATACCATTTAGTTTTTAAAGGTTAATGCACTAAATGCTTTTTGAGCAATGACGAATACTTATACTAGTGAACCGTATACTTTTTAGTTTTAATTGTATTAAGCATTTAGTTTTTTCTATTATACTAGCTAGCCATTTAGTTTTTTCACATAGAATAGATGATGTGAAAAATAGTAATTAAAGGTAATAAATGTTCCCTACAGTGAAGAATACATACACACATATATATATATATATATATATATATATATATATATATATATATGATGATTAGTCGTAACCCTTTCCCTTGATTAAGTAGGAGACAAGATATATGGCAATGAATTGGAAAACACGTGTACTAAAACTGGAGCAGCTATTCTAAATGCACTCAATGAAACCTAGCCACCAACCGCTTCCAAGTTATGCATGTTGGAGAATAAAACTAATACAATGATACATAAGCACATGATTATAATAATTAATAATGAATTAATATTATAATTACTATTTTATTATAAACACAAAAAACCATTGGCTTATATATACGTCCTTCTCTTTCCTTCCAGTTTCTTCAGCTGCGCCCACAGTCCCAACACCAAACCCAGAAACCGGTCTATGGTTTTTCTCCGAAACCAGCCTTCATTCCCGAAAACCAGGAGCTTTCATTTTTTACGTTCCTTAAAATTATTTCATTCAAAAACCACTGTCCAGTGGACCCCTACTCCACGATATGTGGCGATTCGACCGCACCCTGACATCTCTACGTGCCTACCACGCGCCCCTCCTACGCTTCTCAAATTTTGTACCCGTTTGCATGCACTGACACGCCGCTTTTTTACCACTTTTACCCTCCAGCAAGGACAAATATTCGACGATTTCCTAGGATGTCAGAGGGCAATTTTGAACACAGGAACTCCACCGGAAATGTTGTGGGCAAGACTAATATCAAATATTTTATATTATTTTAATCAATTCTTAAATTAAAATAATAATAATATGTGTATATTTTTTAACAAGAAATTTAAAAAAAATTTTATTTACTTATTATTCTTTAATTTGAGAAATGGATATAACAAATATAAAGAAGTTATATAAATTTTTTCTCCAAAAATTATCAGATTAGCATAAATTTAATATCTTATTTCCAAAAATTATTAGATTAACATAAGTTTAATATTGTATTTTCCAAAAATTTATACTCATGTATAATAAAGTTGATAAATTTCATATTTGAGTGATTGAATTTAAATAAAATTAATAAGATCTATTTTATTGATCATATATATAAATATAAAGTGTTAAATTTGCAATGATTAAATAGTTTCTCACTCATCATGGATAGTTCAACTATTCTTTAGATTTTGATGAAAAGTGTATATTCTTTTACTCTATCTTCTTACAAATCTCTTAAATATTACAAAATAAATTCTAATCTTTCAGAGAGTTTAATTACTATATGCTAATAATATAAAAAAATTTTTACATTATCATATAATCAAATCCATTTACACAATTTTTTAAATAGTAAATGTGATATATGTATATATATATATATAGAACATATAAATTACATGTACATTTATGCTCAATTTAATAAATAAAAAAAATTGTAAAAGAATTCGCAAGACAACATATCACTATTCGATTTTGATGTGATTTGTGCATTAAAATGTGTAGATATGTCAAAGCGGGCTGAGTTCGACGGATTGCTAACTTAATTTTAACGGGCTGGGTTAAAGTTTTGACAGATAAAAAAATTTTAACCCACAAAGCTTAACCCATTGACTTAGGCGGGTTGGAGGTTTGGCCCACTGAGTCAAGTCTCTTGTATTTTTTAAAACAATTCATAATTTATTGGTAAAAAAGTAAGAAATGTATGATCAAAAAAAGAAAAAGTAAGAAATATATACATTACTAATCCAGTACCACTGTATAATTGATATTATTAACTCAAAATTAAAATTTAAAAATAAAACAAAATCATAACTCACAAATAACACTATTAGCAATAATATTTTTTAGTCAAAATTAATGTATAATTATTATGGACTTTAAAAATTAGGTATATATAAATAAAAAAATATTTTTAAAATATATTTTATTTTTTGAAGGTTGGTAATAAAATGGATTGCTAAACTTTAACTTATTTTATTTTGACGGCTGACATTTTTTATGGATTTTTCGGGACGGTTTAACAAAACGGTTTGATATCTCTAAAAATGCGACATTTGTGCATTAAAATGTGGCGTCGGTGCGTTATTCCACGTATTTGGGGTCCTATGATTGGGAGGTGTAGACACGCGCTTGAACTGAGAGTAGGTTTTGTCGCCCCCAGAAATGGAAAACGGGCTCGTTAATCTTCGCTTCAAACTAGAAAGTGGTTCCACACCCCAAATTCCTTGAATGTGGCGGAGAAAAGAAAACCATTGTTTTATGGAAATTTCCCTCGTTAGAGAGAGAGAGAAAAAAAAAAATTGTTTAAAGAAAACAGCTGCGTCCCCTAGAACCTGTGAAAACCTAGCAGCGGGTGAACCCCCAACAGGTATATAGCCTCCTCCCTCACACCAATCCACAATTCCAAAATCTCCAACCTTCTCTCTTCTACATCCAACCCTTCTTTTCCTGCTCACTCCTCTCACGAAAAACACTCTGAATTGGCCTTCCAACAAAACTGTTAAAAAAAAATAATAATAATCATCAAAATGCGGATGAGCTGTAACGGATGCCGGGTCTTAAGAAAAGGCTGCAGTGAGGATTGTAGCATAAGGCCTTGTCTGCAGTGGATCAAGAGCCCAGAGTCACAAGCCAATGCCACCGTCTTCCTCGCTAAGTTCTATGGCCGTGCGGGCCTCATGAACCTCATCAACGCAGGCCCTGAACACCTTCGTCCTGGTTAGTCCTTTCTCTCAACAAACTTTCTCTCGATAATCTCCTCTCCAACAATCTCATCAACAAATAATAATACTGAATTAATTTTGTGATTTTTTTTTTTTGCAGCGATTTTTCGTTCTTTGCTGTATGAGGCATGCGGGCGGATAGTGAACCCGATTTACGGATCAGTGGGTTTGTTGTGGTCGGGGAGCTGGCAACTGTGCCAGGCCGCCGTGGAGGCCGTTTTGAAGGGCGCGCCGATCACGCCGATAAATTCGGACGTGGCGGCCAGCGGGCTGAGCCCACCCTTGAAGGCATACGACATACGCCACGTGTCCAAGGACGAGAACTCCGCCGCGTCGCACGATGCTCAGCGAGTCAAGACTCGCTCCCGGTTCAAGCGAACGGCCCCCGCAGGCGGCGGAGCCGCTAAGGCAAACGACGACAAAGGAACCCGAACCGGGTTTGTCTCGGTCGAACCGGAACCAGCGGCGAACCGGTCGGTAAGTCACCAGTCGTCGCTGAGCCACCAGTCTGAGGCGGCGAACTTGGCTGTTACGGCGGCTCCGGCGGCTGAGGGAGAGAGTAAAGAGAGCAAGGAGAGCGAGAGCGATGTGTCCGTGGAGACTTCGGTTCTCTTCCACGACGAACGGGAGTCGGAAGCGAAGGGGAGCGGTCGAGCCGATGAGGGTGGTGACGAGGTCGGTCTGGAGCTGAGGCTGGGGTTTGAACCGGCTTCACGTGCGCATCACGTGGTTCCCGTGAAGAAGAGGAGGATTGAGTTGACGGATTATTGTTGTGGCGTTTCGGGTGAGAACGGCTCGTGCAAGGTGGAGCTAGGGCTTGAGTGCCCGGCTTTGAACGGCTCAGTTTCAACTTAAACGGCTTCTTTCGTTCTCATGTGACTTGTAGAAATAGAAACTTTCAGAAATCAGAACCCCTGTTATTATGGTTTTGTCTTCTTTTTTTTTTTTCCTTAAGTTTTTCTTTTTGTTTTTTAAAATTTTGGTTTAGCCTCTGTGAATGAGGTGCTGTACAAAGATGGATGGTACGTAGAGAGAAAGGTAAATTTAAACATGTTTTATAAATATTTATTTATTACAAAGAGAGGTATAATTTCCGTACCGGGGCAACTAAACGGAGCGAAATGCGGAAATCTTCCCTTAATGTTACAACTTACAAGATCATCTGAGTGAAGGTGTGTGTCATGCCTAGCTCGTCATATTAAATCCAAGAATTTTGAACACTTAAAAAGGGTGTTGGGTATGGGCCGGTCACGGATGTCAAACTCAAGAGTTGAGATGAATTCGGCAAATTTATTTATTTTTTTAAAATTAATATTAAAAATATTTATAATATGTATTTATAATGAACTGAATTTATGATAAAATAAAAATATATAAAAATTTAATTATTATAATATTATAATAAAGAAAATACAATTTGAAAAATATATAAAATATAAATTAAAATCTTAAAAAATATAACAAATTGTGATTTTGGTGTGTGAAAAATCAAAATAACTTAAGTTAATATATTATAACTTTAATTTTGGAATGTCTAATTATGAGTTGTATTGTAAAATTTGATGTTTTATAGTTTGAGAGACAAAAGTCTAACAAAAAAAATGCAAACTCGTAGTTTATTTGAGTTTATAATTAATAATTTATTCAAATTCAATCAATTTAACTTTATTTAGGAACCTAAACTCGTAAGAGTTTAAGAGTTAATTGAGGGTTTGATGATCTTGGTCTACTCACCAAAGAGGGATCATTATTTGCGGGTTAAGGTTTGACTTCCAAACACATTAGATTTTCACCAGTGCAACTGTGCAAGGACAATTAAGATAATAGATACACAATTTTAAATTACATATGTGTAATAAAGAGGTAGTTTAGATAGTAAAATAATTATTAATAAATTATGCACAAATAATTGCTTAACTTATAATAGTACTAAACTTATATTTCTAAACACTTTTTATATCAACATTACTGATAATCTTTGAATTATCATGGCATATAAAAATCTTCAATAATCTCCAATTGATAACTCTCAAAATTGTAACATACAATTGCCCTTGATTAAAAATAGGCTTTTACAAAAGCAAGAAAACATCTTCTCTAAAGCAGCACCTGTGTTGATGGTGGTTCGATATTTGTGATTGCTTATCTCATCACAAAATAGGGGTTATAGAAATTCAGGGAATGAGACTCAACAAAAAAGACAAAGCTAGCATGAGTTGGCACAATGACACATTGGGGTTTTTTTCTTTTTTTTTTCAAAGATGCTAAATATCAAAACTGAAATTTCACCAAAGTAGGTGTAACATATGAAGCTCTGCCATTTATGCTTGCATAAGAAGTGATGTGTTGGTGAAGGCATTACAGAGAGAAAGATGGCTCTTCTACAAGGTGGTTTCTATGGTCAAAAACTAGTCTTCTCATTATTTTAATTTAGGAATCAATTTTGGGTAAGTTTGTTGTGCAAGTGTTGTATATGCAAAGTGAATAGCTGTAATGAAATTTGGGTTTATTTTTTCTAAAAAAAATATTGTTGGTTGATGATGGCATGTGGCTGAATCTAAACTAAATGGGCCTTGCAAATGCAA
Organism: Dalbergia oliveri; assembly: GCA_030441495.1. Lineage (NCBI taxonomy): Eukaryota > Viridiplantae > Streptophyta > Magnoliopsida > Fabales > Fabaceae > Dalbergia > Dalbergia oliveri. The sequence continues at coordinate 8,603,940 of JAMLFY010000010.1, forward strand.
CTCATTCTATTTTTATGTATGTTGTATGGTTGATGTTAGCTCCAGAATTCTATAGAAAGCTTGAAGATAATATGTTTTAAATGACAACAAAGCTAATTTAAAGAAAATATTTTGAAGAATGACTAATGTCTACTTTGAGTTTTTTGAAATAGTAACAGGTTCTTTCGTTGGCATAACATAGCTCCATTAAACGTAAATAATTTCATTTTACATGTACAAACATATTTTATCGTTTAAAGAGATGAGAATCAAGTGGAAGTGATAATTATATTTATTTTGAACATATACAAGCATAACGGATTGAAGAAAATCATCCAGTACAAGAAATCAAGCTTCAGGACTTCAGAAAGTAGCATTAGATTTCAAAAAGTACGCTTAAAATGAATATATCAATCAAACTTTGAGGCCAACATGTTCTACAATCTTCAATCATCATGTTCGCAATCTTTTTTATCAACAAAAAGCTCTGATTGAAGATTGAAAGACCAAAGTTTTATTAAGGAACTGAAGTACATCAAAAAGCTCACTTCAAGTGAAATGTTGAACTTTATTGAAAAAGGAAGGAAATTTTGAATTTCAAATTTAAAGTCAAACCCGGCTCCAGCTATGTGTCATCTCTTCTATCAACTTGGTGAACTATCCCAGCTTCTAGAAGGAAGAGTTCAGAAACCATAATTGGAAAGTAAAAATGTAGTTTCTGAAGGTCTAGAAACCTCAACTTTACAATGGCTTCTACAACAGATTGACAAAAGTTAAGCTACTCCTCTAGACTACTTTTCCAAGACACAATCAGATGATCAACATGTGTCACTTGGAGAACTGATCAAAGGCAACGGTAAAAAATGAAGACCGTCTATAAATAAAATCCTGTGTTTTCAAAAGAATGATGATTGAGTGATTGACGCTGCATAAGTGCTGAAACTCTGTGAAATTTTCTCCCTATCTTTTGTAAAGTTTATTACATCTTGTAATTAGTTTCCTTTGGTTGTAAAAATCTTCTTTCTACTTTCCTCGTAGTTTATACGTTCTTCCAGGAAGAATCATTAGAAAGAAGTCATTCAAGTTATTCCAAGTTCTTCTCTGTATATCTTAAGAAAACTTGAGTGTAGGTTAGTTTAAGTTGCAAACCCAAACACAAACCTTTGTATCCTCAATCTAGTAGTGATCAGTGTGAGCTTAGCTTGGAAAAGCTAGTCAAAGACTACTTGAAATGCGACAGTAAAGTTAGTTTCCTGGTCACGGTTTAGCTTGGAAGGACAGGTTAAAGACTACTCGGTTTAGCTTGGAGAGGCTAGTCAAAGACTACTGATTTAGGTTGAAGAGGCTGGTGAATAACTACTTGGTTTGTGACAATAGGGGTTGTCCCTAGTCACTGGTGAGAGCTTGGGAACGCTATTGTAAAGACTATTGATTTCTTTCTTGGTTTGAGAAAGGTGTTAATGAACTCAACGTGGTTGAGAACTAGGTGTAGCAAGTTGGTCGAACCAATATAAAAATATCTATAATAATATCTCCTTCCCTCTTATCTCTTGTTACCTTTGTTGGTCTGTATATAGTTGTTTATTTTTACTTAAAGTTTATCATTTTAGCAGTTTACTAACGTTATTTTCAGAAAGTCTTTTTTGAAATCTCTAACTTTATTTCCACTTCACTTCAAGCCTATAGCTTAATAGTATCTTGTTAAAATTTTCAAAAGTTAGAAAAAAGAAAAGAAAAGCAAAGCACGATTCAACTTCCCTTCTTATGCGCTTTTCTACCTACAAGTGGTATTAGAGCTTAGCCTCTAAGGGGTTGAGCACTCTAACGATTATTGAGGATAAAGATTCGATGGATAAATGGTACATAATATTCATATAGCAGAAGGACACTCCATTAATAGGCCACCATTCTTTGATAGTGGAGATTATGCCTACTGAGAGACGAATGAAGTTGTTCATAAAATACATGAGCCTTGACTTGTGGGATATTATTCAGGGAGGTGATTATGTTCCAACTGAAAGATGCCAGGAACGATGATGCACCTTCAACATCAAGAGAAGTCCCTAAGAGCAGGTGGACAGTGCAACACAAAGGCAAAGTTCAATTGAACTTTAGAACTAAATACCTACTCACGTGTGCACTAAGCAAGGCTGAATATGACAAAATCATTGCTTGTGACACAACAAAGGAGATATATGACAGATTGCATATGTTGCATGAAGGTATTGATCAAGTTAAAGAAACCAAGATCAATATGCTAGTTCATCAATATGAGATGTTCAAAATGAAGATCAGGAAAATATTGTTGAAATGACCACAAGGTTTATGCACATCATGAACCAGTTAAAGGGCTTATGCAAAAGATACTCTAACTCTAAAATGGTTAGAAAAATCTTAAGAAGCCTCCTGCCAAATGGCTACCTAAGGTCATAACCATTCCAGAGACTAAAGACCTTCAAACTCTCATTTGGACGTACTCATTAGGTCTCTTAAAACTCATGAAGTTGTGCTTTCTGAAATGCATGGTGAATCCATCAAGAAGAGCAAGTCCATGGCCTTGAAGTCGTCTCATCAAAAGCTGAATAAGGCTAAGGCAATGAAAGTTGCTGAAACCTCTAATGAAGAGGAAGAATCTGATGATGAGATAGAAGAAGAAGATGTAGACGAGCTCTCCATGCTAGTGAGGACGATGTCCAAAGCCTGGAAGGGCAGAACAAAGAGAAGAAAGGACATCAACCTTAGAAAGGACAAAAAAGGCAAGGTGAACTGGAATGTGTCACCTGCTACAATTGTGAGAGAAGGGACACTTCAAAAGAATTTCCTAAACTCAAGGGTTCATAAAAGAAATTCGTGCCCAAGAAGAAAGGCATGCTGGCCACCTAGAATGAGTAAGAGGAGGAGAAGGAAGGATCAGAAGATCAAGAGGAGCTAAACATTGCAAACCTATGCTTCATGGCTGATATTCATCAAAAGGTGAACCTAAGGTAAATAACTCTGACTCTAATCTTTCCTATGATGAACTTCTAGTTATATATGAAGAGTTACTTGAGGACTCTTAAACTCTTTCCTCTCACTACCTCAACCTAAAAAGGAAATATCAAAAAATTATTTTTGAACTGGAAATGGACAAAATTGAAGCTGAGACTCTAAGGCTTGAAAAAGATGAATTAAAAGGAGAAAACAGAGTTTCAAATGCAAAATCAAATGCCTTAGAAGCTGAAGTCTCAAGTAAAAATGAAAACACTTAGAAAATCATTTCTAAACTATAGAGAACTTCAAAGCTTCTTAAATCTGACCTTGAAAAAATGGTAAATGGATCAAAGAACCTTGATCTAATGCTTGGAGGTCAGAGGCCATATTTTCAAAGGATCGAGTTAGGATATGAAGAGAAAATAGATGAGAAAGAAAAGCCAACTCAGCTTAAGAAAGTAAAGAACAAGGCTCCTTGTACTTTATGCTTTAAGAAGGGACATCCACCTAACAAATGCTTCTTGAGAAAGAAGCCTGTCAAAAAGGTTAGAAAACCTTCCTCCCAAAAGACTAACCTAAGAGGACTCAAAAAAGTCTAGGTACCTAAAATAAAAAAGTGTTTGTTGCAGGTTTGAACACATGTGAAACCTGACAACAAGTGGTACATGGATAATGGCTATTCAGGCACATGTCGAATCCAGAAGATGGTTTAAGAATCTACAACCCAAAAATTCTGGATCAATAAAGTTTGCTAATGGAAGTAAGGCCAAGGTCAGGGGCATAGGAAATGTTGGTAAGGATGATTCTCACGAAATTTCTGATGTGCTGTTTTATGGTCTGGCTCATAACTTTTAACTATTAGCCAATTCTATGACCAAGGCTTTATTGTTGTTTTTAATGCTCATGCATGTAAGATAGTAAGTCCCACTTCTGGACAAGTTATTTTGTTTGGTAAGAGGCTTGATAACATGCATGTGTTATTCTTGGATGACCTACGAGATCAAGATATAAAATGTCTCGCATCCTTAACGAATGAAAAGTGTTTGTGGCATAAGAAGCTTAGGCATGCTCATATAAAACTTATGTTTGAGCTTTCTCAAAAAGAGCTAGTTAAAGGCCTACTGAAGCAGATTTGACAAATATTCAACTTGTGATTTCTATGAGAAAGGTAAGCAAACCAAATCTTCTTTCCATAACAAACATGTGGTTTCAACCACTAGACCACTTGAGCTTTTACATATAGATCTCTTTGGACAAACCAAGATTGCAAGTCTTCCGACAAGAGATATTGCCTTGTCATAGTGGATGACTACTCTAGATTTACCTGTGTTATCTTCTTAGCTTCCAAGAATGAGGTGGTCAAGAAATTTAAAGTGTTTGTAAAACGTGTTTACATAGAAAATGATTCTCAAATCATCTCTATCAAATCTTATCATGAAGGAGAACTTGAAAATTATATTTTCGAAGAGTTTTGTGAAAAATATGGTATCCTTCACGAGTTTTTGTGCTTAGAACTCCCAAGCAAAATGGGTTGCTGAAAGGAAAAATTGTAATATCCCAAAGTTGATGCTTTTAGGAAGGTTATGTCTAAGCTCAAGAAGGGTTGGATAAAATTTAAAAGATATTTAAATGCCTAAAAAAAAGGAAAGAGGTTGTATATCAAAAATATATAAATCGAAAGAATGAATAAATATAAATCTCTATTTTAAATTTATGTGAAATAGTAAATCATGTAAAATCTAGATTATAACAAAAAATATCAATTCCAAAACAAGAAAATAAAATATAAAATTTATAATAATTTTATGCATTAATCTTTTTCTATGTCAATGTTTAATTTTTATTTGAATTTAACATTTAATCCTTTTATGTAATATAATATTCAATTTGTCATATGGTGTTTGATTTTAAATTTTGAAAATATTATCTTATAAAATCTATTAGATCCAATATTGCTCATAATTATTGTTGATTTTAATATTTGTATCAGTATTGTATTGTTAGAATTAGAAAATATTTACTTTTATCACATATACTCTTGATAAATTAATTTTTATATAATTTCTAAGATTATTGTTTATTTAGATATCTATCATTTATATTTATAGTGTAAATATCAATTAGGATTCAAGAATATATACATATACTATATAAATATATATATATAATATATATATATATAGAGATATATATATATATATATATTATTCACATATACAACTTTTGTAATAATTATGTTAGCATTAAGTATTTTGTATTGCTAATAGATATAATTTTTAAGCACTTATAAAATAGTCAAATACTTTAAAAAATATAAATATATAAAATTAAATGAATATGTTAGAAATATGTTTCCATGTATACATATTAGTTTCATAAAAATTTGATACAGGTAAATCGATAGTTAGAGATTTTCAAAGTGATTGATAGTTAACCAAAATCACAACTATTGTGATTTGAAAATGATTTTTTAGGCATTGCTGAATGACAATGATACTTACTTGGAGATATTAGATGTTATTTATATTTAACATATATTATGAAAATGATTTGTTAGATATTATTTTTATAGAGAATTATTAGAAATTTTTTAAGAAGTTATTAATTATTAGAATTGAGTGTAAAATTTGTTCATTATTATTATTATTATTATTATTATTACTTGTTGTTGTTGTTGTTATTTTTATTGTTATTATTATTTCAAAAGAGAAACAAGTACATAATGTGAATACACCAAAATATATATTATTTGTTTTAAAAACTTTATTAGCTTTTCATTCCAGTATATATATATAGATATATCTGATATAAAAGATAATTAAGAGATATGTTAGGGTAGTTTGAATTTGAAGTATCTAATAAGTAGTTACAAAATATACGATTAGATTTAATATAGCTATTATCCTTATCTCATTATTGTTTATATACGCAGTTAGTTAGGATATATACCTTTAACATATTCTTGTTCTTATGCTGTCAAGTATGACCCAATTTAGTATTTTACAAATATCTTAGATGTCCAATTGATGCAATTTTTGTGGCATTAGAAAGCTAACTTAATTATCTACAAGTGCTATTTCTAGCATTGAGGCCAAATTCTAACCATAGTGGAAGACTAAGGAAATGTTAAAACAAAAAAAATAAGAAATAAAAATGAAAAATAAAATAAAATAAAATTTGTTAGTGATATCTTTCATATCCTGGTATATTTGGCACATTATAATACTCTTAAATATTCTTTCAAGAACCATAGCTGCCCAATGATTTTTTTTACTAGAGAGAAAGACACAATTTCTCTTAACCCTCTTCTATTAATCTCTTTTGATAGGTGCTCCCACCTTTATCCTTATATATCTTCGATAGGTGCTCTCACCCATATTTTTATATGGTTATGAGTTTAGAAAATCTTTAGATTATTGTGGTATAGTTTTCTCTTCTCATTCTATTCCAAGTCATTCCTGATTCTTGTCTATAATTTCATGTCAATTAAGAGTGCATTCCAATTTCCTAGTATCATGTAAGCCATAGTCAGGCACTCCAGGCAACGAACGGTGAGTGGGTTTAAGCTTATGGCCATATTTTTTGTCATTATTAGTATTTTTCAGCATTATATAAATTATTTATGAAATTCTAGAATGACTTATGCCAAATACATTCTTTAACGGATTATGCCAATTTTCAGAAAAGTTATTGTTTTTCACAATTATCATGAAAACCTTATTTTAGAAAGCTCATGAGACCATATTTGATATCTTGCATGTTATGAAATATCTTTTTCTATTTTATGAAATTATGAGATCTCAATTTAATGTTTAAAGGAAATATTGATTACCATATTTTCAGACTATGTATTTCCTACTAAGATTTTAGAACACCAAGCTATGATTTATTGAAAGTGTTGAATAAAGTATGATTCATAAAAATTGTCAGATACATACTCTATTGGCTTCTGAAATCACTATGTTTACAAGCTCGTGATCCCTTGGGTATGATTTTAGAACCTCATTATGCTAAAGTCAGATTGTTAGAATATAACAATTGTCATATACATATTCTGTTAGCTTCTGAAATCACTATGTCTACAAGCTGGTGATTCCTTGGGCATGATTTTAGAACCTCAATTATGCTAAAGTCAAATTGTTAGAATTATATAAATTCAAGCTTTAGATTTATCCAATTTAATTGCAAGTTATTATTTTTTTTAAGTAATTAATGAAAAACGGATCGCGGTTAATGACTTAGGATTGATCGTTAACCTTGGTACCAAGTGGTCTGCTAAAGGACTAGCTCACCCAAAGTAAGGAACCTAGTGAGGTGTCCATTAATGGAACCTAGTTAGGTGACTATAGATTAGCCATTGACTCAAATTTATTTATTAAACTAGATATTTATGTCCAGAATAATTCATATTTCTCTACTAGTTATTGTCATGGATTCAGTTAAATTATTAATTTCAGCACAATTATATGTATTTAAATAAAAAATATTTTATATTAGTTGCATGTATATTTATGTATTATCTTTGTTGTCTCATGTGGGTTGTGAGTGGAGACTCGCTCATTAAATTTTGATGAATTCACCCTCTCTTTTTCCTTCCCTTCAGTTCCAGTTCAGTCTTGTTATTGTTTAGACTCAACCTCAATACCTTTGCAACTCTTCCAGTGGTGAGCTTCACTTTATAGTGAAGTTTAGATTAGGATCATGTTAGAATTGAGTGCTCTAAGTGTAGGTAGGGTCCTCGGATATCATTTATCATGCATAGTTATTTTAAAGTTATGTTATTTTATATATTTTATGTGATTTCTTTTAGGAACAAGACTTAAGATTGTTTATTTCGGTTATGGATTTTGGAATGATTTGAAAGAATTAAACATTTTATGTATTGTATGAATAAAGTTTTCAAGAAGTTTTGAGAAATTATTTATTTATTTATGTTTATAATTTATTATGAGCATTAATTTAGTAATTTGCTATGCATGATTGCATGAAATTAATTTCAGAAGGCTTCCATAAGGGACAATATCCCTTATGTGCCAGTCACGATTTTTGGGTCTTGAAAAAAATAGAAGCTTACAGGATATGGCCAGGATAATGATTTTAGAAAGCGGTTTATCAAAAAGGTTTTGGGCAGAGGCTATAAATACCTCATGCTATATACAAAACAAAATCTTTCTATGGCTTATCCTAAAAAAAACTCCCTATGAGCTATGGAAGGGTAGAAAACCTAATATTTCATATTTCTACATTTTCAGCTCATTATGCTTTGTCCTTAACATTAGGGACAAACTCACAAAGTTTGATCCCAAGTCTGATGATGACATCTTCTTAGGTTACTCCTCTATCTCTAAAGCTTCAGAGTTTATAACAAAAGAACGGTTTGCATAGAAGAGACAATTCACATAAAATTCAAGGAGCTTAAGAAGGACTTTGCGATGATCTTGAAGAACTTGAGGAAAATCTTGAGGAATTTAGTCTCAAGGAAGCTTTTGAAAGCAAGTAGATGGAAGTTAGACCCTTAGAAAGCAAACTCCAAAATAAAGGCCCTTCAAAAAGCTTGCTCAAAATTCCATAGCAATCAGAAAGTGGTATTTCTAAACATGAAGAAAAGTAATCTAAAGATGAAGGAGAAGCTGAAGAACCTCAAAGTTGTAGAAAGTACAAGGAAGTTTCTAATTTAAAGGTAGTTTCTAGAATAGAGTTCTTGGAGATATTTCCAAGGGTGTGAAAACTAGATCATCACTCAGAAATATGTCAAACTATGCTTTCATCTCCACCATTAAACTTGAATGCATTGAAGAAGTTTTGAGTGATCAAAGTTAGGTGGATGCTATACAAGAAGAGCTAAATCAGTTTGAGAAAAGCAAAGTATGGAAGCTTGTTGAAAGGAAAGGAATGACTATCATTGGTACAAAGTGGGTGTTCAGGAATAAGCTTGATGAAGTTAGCAAAGTCACTTGAAACAAAGCAAGATTGGTTGCACAAGGTTATAATCAATAAAAAGGAATATCAACAAAAGAGAATTGATTATGATGAAACCTTTGCACCAGTAGCTAGGCTCAAAGCCATCAGAATGCTACTTGCTTTTGCCCTTCAAGGGATTCACTTTCTACCAAATGAATGTTAAGTCTGCATTCCTAAATGGATTCCTCTATGAGGAAGTATTTGTGAAGCGGCTTCCTGGTTTTGAGAATGAAGACTTTCCAACCATGTTTTCAAGCTAACAAAGGCTCTCTATGGCCTAAAGCAAGCTCCTCGAGCATGGTATGAAAGACTGAGCACTTTTGCTGAAGAATGGGTTCAAGAAAGGTAATGTTGACTCTACCTTTTTTACTCTTGAACAAAATAATCATTTCTGATAATTCAAATATATGTTGATGACATTATATTTGGCACCTCTGATCATTCTCTCTATGAAAAGTTTTCTAAATTGATGCAAAGTGAATTTGGATGAGTATGATGGGTGAACTCAAATTTTTCCTGGTTTGCAAATAAAACAACAAAAAGATGGAACCTTGATCCATCAAGAAAAATATACAAAAGAACTTTTAAAGAAATTCAATATAGATCAAGCCAAACCTATGAGTACTCCCATGCATCCATATCAAAGCATTGATGCTGATGAAAATGAAAAGGTATTAGAAAATAATTATAGAGGAATGATTAGCTCATTTCTGTATCTTAAGCTAGTAGACCAGACATTTAACTAAGTGTGGGAATTTGTGCTAGATTTCAATCTAACCTAAAGCAATTACACTTAAATGTTGTTAAAAGAATTTTCAAATATCTATTCGGTACTACTAATATTGGTTTATGGTACAAGAAAGGTACATCATGTAAGATTGTAGGTTCCTGTAATGTTGATTTCACCAAGGACAAATATAGAGGAAAAACACAAGTGGTTGCTGCTTTTTCTATGGAAAAAGCTTAATCACTTGGTCATGCAAAAAGCAGAATACCATTGCACTCTCTCCTGTTGAAGCTAAATATGTAGTTGTTGCAAATTGCTGCCAGATGCTATGGATAAGGAACCAGCTAGAAGATTATTAGCTGAGGTATTCTAAAATCCTTATCTTCTATGATAATCCTGGTGCTATTAATCTTGCCAAGAACCCTATCCAACACTCTAGATCTAAGCATATTGATGTTAAATATCATTTAATATGGGATCATGTTAGAAAGGTGATATTGAGTTAATGGTTGTGAATCCTGAAGACTAAGTGTTAGATATATTCACAAAGCCATTAGCTAAAGATCATTTTTGTGTTTTAAAAAGGCTTTTAAACTTAAAGGTTTTTAAATCTGCATAAGCATTTATCCAGAAACATCTTTGGGAACTCTTTTTTCGCTACTCTAATGAAGTCCAAAAGAAGAAATTAGTTTGTAAGACCATAGATCAAAGTGAAGGTCAAAATTTCATTTGTAAGCTCAGAGAATGTATGGGTTCATCATAAAAACGAGTTGAGGTTCAAAAAATAGGTATATTTGGTCTTGTAAAGCTCAAGATATGAAGATGAGTAAATGGTGAAAAATTTGATGAGACTCCAATGGGTTAGAAAGTGGAAGCTGAAGACTCAAAAAGTAACTCCTTAGAAAGTGAGCTCAAGTGTCAAAAATCACTCCTTCTGAAAGAGATGAAAAAAAAGGCGGGATAATTCTCCTTCTTTTAGTTTTCTCTCCCCACGTTTTTTCACCTTCGGTCATATCATGTCCTATCACTTAAATAACCTACCACTTTCACACACCACAATTTTACCTTCATTTTTTACCATACGTTTGCTCAACGTTTTGTTTTCTCTCTTCTCAAACCCTCATTCCTACAAATCGAAGCCACTTGCTCCCTCACAAACCTTCATCCTCCAATTCATTAAAGCCTAAACTTTTTCTTACTCTTTTCTTACACACACAACCCTGAAAATGGCTGAAGGAAAACTTTGTTCTCATTGCATTGTTGGCATGGGAACAATTCTCATGTTTGATGAACCTTATCATCAGCAACTCTATGCGGACAACTTTTCATCGGCTTGTTGCTCCTAGGAAAAGGCTTCAATAGGAACTAATGGTCCAAGTCTTATCCTACTAGAAGTTATCTTTTTCCAGGGATGGGAAGGGTTTCGAAGCTTTTCGAATCGGGTATTCATGGGGATGGTTCCGCCTTCTATTCCTAGTTGGTATAAGTATAACACAGTGTTAACCTCATATATCAAAGGATTTAACTTGGAGCTGAGGATAATAGACCTCTCTAACATCATCAATGCCCTTACGAAGGACTCATATGCTCGTCAAATGAGAACTGGTTTACGACTCTTGGAGTCTTAGTGGAAGAAGTCTCCAGATGTCTCACAGACTCTCCAGATATCAATTTGGTGAAATAACTACTGGTATGTTAAACTCCAAGGCACACCAAGTCTTCACCCTCATCCAGTTCTCTCTGCTCCCAAGGCTAGGAAGCACTCACCTCCTGGTTGGGATAGATTGCATGTTACTATTTTGTCTCCTAGCAAAAAGGAAGGTAAATTTGCCTAGACTAATCTTTGATTACATGTTGAGTGCCATCTTTATAGAGAAGAGGAAAAATGTTGTTGTTCCTTATAGGACCTTGTTAACCAAGATTTTTTAATACATGCACTACCCATTGGCAAACGAGTGGTACGAATATATGGAAGGAACTTTGTACTCCCTAAATTCCTTTAGGACCTTAAGGAAACTAACTAGTGCTGCCTCATTTGGTGTTAGAGACGAGTCTAAGAATGAGAGATGTAGCTCTGGAAAAGGCAGCTCCTGAGAATGAAGGAAGAAGAGGAAAAAGAAGAATAATCCTTCTCAAAGATAGTTCTGATGATAGTAAAAGGCCTGAAGTAATTATAAGATATGGGGTAAAGCCCATTGTTCATGCATGTCTTCAAACCTTTGTTGCTGCTCAAATCCTCTGATTTTGTGGAAGAGTCAAACTCAAATCCCCTGATTCTAAAGAGATTTCTTCAAAGGACATGCAAGGTAAGGAAAATCCTAGACCAACTCACCTCATGCCAGTGCTCCTGCTAAGGAATCTTCTCCACTTCATGCTCCAACTACACAAGAACCTTTCTGGCTTAAATGTGATCCCTCATCAATCCAACCTGACCAGGGTAGAACCAAGCTTCACGGAAGTGCAAGTATTCCTGCTAGAATAACGCCTCATCATCAACAGACTGGATAAAATAGAAGCTTTATCACGAAGACATGAAGTGCTTCTGTTGGAAATCCTCTCTAACTTAAGGTGTAAAGGTTGATGATGGTGTTTCTGTTTCCAGCATACCTTCATTTTTGTTGATGTCAAAAGGGGGAGAAAAAAAAGAAGAAGAAAATCTTGTGTTGAGTAAATTAGGGGAGTACTTTGAGGGGAGCCACTCAAAGATTATTTTAAGCATCAGCATTTTTTTTTGTTTTTGTTGTTATTGTTTATAATCAGACATTTGTTTTGTTTTTCAAGTATTATCATCATTTTTTTTTTATCTTCTCTGATAGCTTAGCTAATCAGGCATTCTATGCTAATGAATGAGTGATTTTTTTTCTTGCTTGATTTGATATCTCATTACATCAATGTTTCCTACTCAAAGCTCAAGCTATGAGACATAATATGCTTAATGGTCTAACACATGTTATATTCTGTTTCATGCTATGTTCATTCTTTGATACATGCTATGTTATATATATCCTTATATGAGCATATGTGAAAGTTGTTTTTTTAAGCTTTTCTTTACAAAATCACATATTCTGGTATTTATAAGAAAAGTTTCCTAACTCATAGTACAAGCTCAAATTGCTTTTGCTCAGTTTTATTTGGGATTGGTTCTTATTGAGCTTTAGAAACCTCTTGTTGCATGCTAACGATATTAGTTTAAGGTTTCTATGAGTGTCAGAAGCTACATCTGTATCAGTTGTTTTCTTTCTTGCTCAAATGCGTTTTTTTTACATGAGTATATGTTTCCAAAAATAAGTTTAGGTAAAATGTGCTGAATAAGAAAATTAATCAAGATGAAACATCACAAGTATTACTTGTCAGTTATTTAAGCACGTGCATTTTTAGAAAGTTTTTTTATTTCGATTGGAAGTCAAGCTGTTTGTTATAAGGGCTTAAACGATGATATCTCTTTCTGGACTACTCTGATACCTCTCAGAAAGTAATATGAGTAATCTCATAAACTTTATTCACAATAAAAATAGCTATGATTTAAGTCACTTAAGGCTATAAATCATTTTTGATCTTATTCATATCATGTCTTAAGAAAAGAACTTTATGAAAATCAAATCATATGATGAGATGAAAGAATATCATTTATCATGCTATATTTTCTGTAATATTTTCTTTCAATATCTCTTCAAAAGATTTTCTTCAAAATTGGTTTGTTATCATAAAAAAAGGGAGATTTTAGCTCTAAACCCTACAGAAAGTTTGAAGATAATATGTTTTGAATGACAACAAAACCAATTTAAAAAAATATTTTGAAGAATGATTGATCTCTACCTTGAGTTTCTTGAAATAGCAAACAAGTTCTTTCATTGACACAACATAGCTCTATTAAACATAAATAATTTCACTTTACATGTGCAAACATGTTTTATCTCGTTTAAAGATATGAGAATCAAGTGGAAGTGATAATTATATTGTGTTTTGAGCATATACATGCCTAATGGATTGAAGAAAATCATCCAGCACAAGAAATCAAGCTTCATGACTTCAGAAAGTATGTTTAAAATGAAGATATCAATCAAACTATAAAGCCAACATGTTCTATAATCTTCAATCATCATCTTCGAAATCTTTTATCAACAAAAAGCTTTGATTGAAGATTGGAAGACTAAAGTTTTATCAATAAACTGAAACCATGAATCAGAAAGCTCACTTCATAGGGAAATTTGAACTTGAAAAAGGAGGAAAATTTGAATTTCAAATTAAAGTCAAACCCAACTATAGACTAGCGTGTCATCTCTTCTGCCAACTTAGTCAACCATCCCATCTTATAGAAGGAAGAGTTCAGAAACCATGATTATAAGTAAAAATGTAGTTTTTGAAAGGGTCTCAAAGCCTCAACTTTACAATGGCTTCTCCAGATCTGACAAAAGTCAAGTTACTCCTCTAGACTGCTTTCCAAGGCACGATCAGATGATCAACACGTGTCATTTAGAACTGATCAAAGGCAATGGTAAAAAATGAAAACATCTATAAATAGAAGATGTGCTTTCAAAAGAATGATGACTGAGTGACTGATGCTTCATAAGTGCTGAAAATCTATGAAATTTTCTCCTCATCTTTTGTAAAGCTTATTACATCTTGTAATCTGTTTCCTTTGGTTATAAAAATCTTCTTTCTACGTTCCTTATATTTATATGTTCTTCCCAGGAAGAATCGTTAAAAGAAGTCATTCAAGTTATCCCAGGTTCTTCTCTATATATCTTAAGGAAACTTGAGTGTATGTTAGTTTGAGTTGCAAACCAAAACATAAACCTTTGTATCCTCGATCCACTAGTGATCGGTGAGTTTAGATTGAAAAGGCTAGTCCAAGACTAATTGCAATGCGAAGGTAAAGTTGGTTTATTGGTCATAATTTAGCTTTGAAGCTGGTTAAAGACTACTCGGTTTAGCTTTGAGATGCTAGTCAAAGACTACTCGATCGGTATAGCTTGAAGAGCTGGTGAATAACTACTTGGTTTGTAACAGTAAGGTTGTCTCCTGGTCACTGGTGAGAGCTTAGAAATGCTATGGTAAAGACTATCCATTTTTCTCGGTTTGAGAAAGGTGTTAGTGAAACTCAACATGGTTGAGAACTGGATGTAGGCAGGTTGGCCAAACCAACATAAAAATATCTATGTAATATCTTCTTCCCTCTTATCTCCTATTACCTTTGCTACTCTGTGTATAGTTGTTTATTTTTTGGCATGAGTTGTAGCCTTTTTAACCTCTTTGTTTCTTTTCAAAGCTTCTACATTAATGTTGTGCTCCTTGGTTGTTGGAACTTGGAACACGTTCATGCTTAATTCATATCTTGATTTGTTTGCATATGGAGATATAGTAGCTTAGTTAACTTTTACTATGTAATTCAAAAAATGATGTTAGTCATCTAGTGTTGTAATGATGTATTAGAATGACATCCTAAATGACACGTAATGAGATGGATGATGATCACAACAACTTTTCAATATCAAAGATGAGACAACAAAGCATTTTTCTACTCAACTAGATGCCCTAAAACTAGTTTGAGCCACTTTGCTATTGAGTTGGTTATGAGAAAAAGGCAAAATGCACCTGTTATCTTTGATTAATCAAATTTGGGGACAAAATAAGTGCAATGAATGTAGTTTTGAAAAGATGTAAAGCTAACTCTAGCACAAAAGCAAATAAGAGACTATATCTACATCACTAAGCATAGAAAGGCAAGTAAATGGTGTTAGATCTTCACACCTTTTCAAATTTGACCAAGAGGTGGCTCGAAGTGCACTCATGAAGATGTTTATGCTCAAAGAACTATTTTAGTTTGCATTCATATGCTACATTAATGTGTGATATTTTTTGTATCTATGATGTGGAGAAAATGAAATTGTAGAAGTATATCTTTATTACTATAAAAAAAAGTTTTCCTTACCACTAACACTTGGATTGGACATCATGTCAAAATTTTAGTTACATACATTTGACCACACATTATGAAGGATGACTAGAACTTGCATAAGATATCGAATTTCTACCAAGTCATGGGTCGTTTAGGAGAGGTTATGGTTAAAAGTGTTGAAGATTATTTAATTGGTTGAAATTGAACCAAGTTTTTAGTTTGATTGTGATAATGCAACATCCAATGTCCTAGGGATTCAATACCTAAAAAAGAGGTTGAAAATTCTTAGAATAACTTACTTTTGAAAGTTGAACATACTCATATGTGGTGTTGTATGCATATTTTGATCTTGATTGCAAAGGGATGAAGGAGATTAATGATTCAATTTTAAGGATTTGTGTTGTAAAGTATGTTATATCATCTCCTTCAAGATTAGCTACATTCAAAGGATATGTTAAGTAGGAGAAAATTCAATATAAAGACCTATTTGGTTAGATGTTAAACCCTAGTGGAATTCAACATACCTAATGTTGGAGGTGGGAGATATATTTGAAGCACTAGAAGGCGTATGAATTAATGTAGATGTAAGATAAAAACATTTGCATCAATTATGTAAATCTAACAAGAAATGTGTGCCTTCAATAGATGAATAGGAGCATTCTCAAACAATTTTACCATTTTTAAAACTACTTTATAATTTTGCTATTGTATTTCTAGTACCTCTTACATTATAGTAATATGTACACACACATACACTCTCTAGTATTTATGCTTGTGATTTCATAGTTTTGAATTGTTTATTTGGCATCTTCATTATTATTCTTATCTTTTTATTTTTTATATAAATATATTTATTTGTTTATTATGAAAAAAAATGAGTTTGGAAATGAAAAATTTAATATTGCATAATAACTGTATGTAATATTTGAGTTAAACCACTATATAAATCAAGATTATAGTTATCACCAGCCAAAACTAAATCACAAACATAATATAAATAGAAATATAAAGAGTTGTAAACTTAAGACATGCAATGGTAAATCAAATGAAATTTGTATAAGAATACAATTTAAATTTAGCATTAACAATTCTTAATGAACAATACTAGTAGTGTTTATATCAACATAAATTAACATCTATTAAGAAAATGGAAAAAAGAAAATTTAGATATAAGCAAAAGTCTTACCTAACAATGACATGATTAGTGTGAAATCCACCTACAATTCCCAAAATAAATTTCATCAAAGGCACTAAAAACAATAGAAAAACATAGAACAAATTAAAAATAAATGAAACTAAAACCAACATATTGTCAAATTCACCTTCATCAAGAGATAAAGAGTTTTAAGAGGGATATAGTTTTTAAAAGAGAGTTTTAAGATATATAGATTTCAATTTTGAGAGATGAAGTATGGTGAAGGCTCTATTAGAAAGTGTGATAATAAGCAATTTAAGATAAACAACAATGTAGAGCAAGAGCTTTTAGATAATTTTTGAGGAAAAAATGCTAATTGGTTATAATTAGGAGGTGTCATGTGGCACTTAGAAGTATGTCATTTAGTTATATATAATAGATAATAAACTATATATTTTTATCTTTATTAAATGCTCATAAATCTAATTTTAATTGGATATGTTATAATATTTGGTTAAAATTAATGACTTTTTTTGTACAAAATGCAGAATGTAACATAAGATTAAAATAATTTATAAATAAAACCTAGTGTTAGGAGAGTCAACAAAAAGAACTTAGTGTTAACAAAATAGAGAAAATACTCTCAAAGAACCTTTCATGGCATTCCAGTAATACCCTAATTTTTAACATTTTATACTCAAGTCGATTCAAGGTTAATTGCTAGTTATTACATTCTGATATCATAAATTAATCTGCTTTAAAATTGGATGAATGGAAGTGTTTTTCTTTTAAACATTCAACTAAAACTCGAGCCTTGCACATAAGGCGTGCTAACTAATTAGACCTGCTAATCATGAACATAAAACATTGTGTAATGATAAACATTCATTCATAATCACAATGATCAAGGTCACAGTGTTGCATACGTGGAGCATTATGAGGCATCTAGCTATCCTAATTGTGTTTGACGCTTCTACTTGATCTTGGCAAATACGTCTGATATGTTTAAGGAGTCCCCTTACTAGCATTCTTTCTATGCTTCCTCTCCCTTTGTAGGACGCAGTCGTGAAGGTAGTGATGACAATGATGAGCCTTCAGTTCAACCTCGCACTCGTGGTCGCCCATGTTGGAGTGCTCACATATGGTTCCTCCCAGTGTGATGGTTATGGATAGGTAGCTTCCTCTAGACCCATGGTGCTAGACATAGTTGGAATTGTTGATCGGTGCATGCCGAGTTTCACGGGCATAGTCCCTTTTTTGTATAGATGTTTTAAGGGTTATCTATTTTCTTTACCATGCTAGTAGTTAGATTTTGGAGGATATAGCTAAATGACTATTAGTTTATGTTTATATTTATTTCAAATGACTATATTTATGTCAAACCATGATTGGTTAGCTAGCTACTTGATGATTTATATTCTATGCATTATTAACGTATGATCAAACATGTGTAATTCTATTATTATGTCTTGGGCATGAGGCTCACGATTTTTGTCTTAAGTATTTCAAAAAAAGCTATTGTAATTTCACTATATTCTATTTTGAGAAAATAGGTTAAAATTGAAACAAAGGAGTAATAAATAATATTTAGCCTGATGCAATTAAGCGTATTGGATTAAAAATTAGGGTGTTACACATGCTCTTCCCGCTAGGTGGTGATGTCAACCACTCTAATCACCATCACCACCCAACCCCAATGTCATTGCATCCCCATCTTGGCCAAAAGCTACAGCACAACCAAACATGCTTAAGCATAGTGCCTTGCACTCTTTCTTTCTCTAGCTTTCAGATAAAAAATCTTTTGAATGCCAACAACATTCCCAAACCCAAAGTCACAAATGAGCCCTCTTAATTGTTCAATTTCTTTTATAACTTGTTTTTGATTTTTTATTTCTTCTTTATTTCATTTTTCTTTGTGTGTTGAATTTTGTTTGTTAATGATGTTGGATTTGGTTGCTAATGTAAATGGTCACATTAGTGCATAACCTTAGCTATTTGACAAAGGGGTATGTGAGTTGTTTGAGTGCATGATAGTTTGTGTGTTTGTTTGAGAAAGAGAGAAAAAAGTACAAATTTTTAGGAAAAAAAATAAAAAGCTCATATCTAGAAGAATAATTGTAGAATCTAAAAATCATAATGGATAAAAGTAGAGAAATTGGTGACACTAATTGTTCCAAAGAAATTTGTAAATATTAATCACATCACCAAAAAATTTTAAGGGAGCAGCAGGATGGTTGACAAAGGAGGTGCACTCACAGAGAGAAGACATAAAATTAAAGATGAAAGAGATAGAGAGAGTTAAAATGTAATATTTTGAGAGAGTAGCTAGATGGCCGAAGTATATTTTCTATTTTTGTGTTGGGACTAATGTTGGTCCCTAACTTACCGGACCAACAAATCCTTCACCTAGAAAGTAAAGTGGGCCAGCATATTGATATATTATGAAAAAAATGTTTAGTTAGGTTTGAGTAGATTTAATATCTTGGGGTGTGTTTGGTTTTAAAAAATAATTTTTAGTTTTAATTTTTTATTTTTTTATTTTCAAGATTTTGTGAAAATAATATAACATGAAAGCCATAAATAAAAATTGAAAATTAGATTTTATAGTTTTTATTTTCAATCTTAGCTTTTTTTTCCTCTTTTTTTCCCTCTTGTCAAAAATTATTTTCAAAATCTTTTTTTAAATCCGTTCAACAATCAATAATGGTGATTGAGTAGCAAGTGCTATCTTCACTATTTTCTTTATCATAAGAATTTATTGAGTAATTTAGTGCTAATTTAAATCCTATGTAAAAGTGGATTTTATCTTCAAAGAAACATTTTTCTTTACAAATGATACTTCTTACAAAAAAATGTTTCTTTTTTAATTAATTAATTAATATCCATCAACCCACAATTATCTTTTTATAGAACTACGTTATTACATTAAAGAATACATAGGAGGACGGCCCTTGTCGAGCCAAAATTATTTTTTCTTAATTTATTTGTTTAATTGTAAATATGTTTGTCACATCTTTTCTTATTTATTGAAAATTTCTTTTTTAAAGGTTATTAATTAATTTGCACAACTTCTGAGGTACCATCTAAGGACATGTGTATTAGGGTCCTGTAGGATTAAGTTTCTACCATTTCCTATACATAACCAACTCTCGAACTCAAATATGATTTTTCAAAGGCTGTTTTCTATAATAAAATGGATTTTCCATGTTTTTCCAATTTAAATAAACTTGGTGGCGACTCCATTTCTTAATCTATTTTTTTCATCGTCCCTTTGCTATTTGGTTGTGGCACCTATTTTATAAATACTTAGAGATTAATTTCACATATTTAAATTGTGAGAGATCACAAATTGGTTTTTAAACATTAACTTGTTTAAACTTTTTTTTTAGATAAAATTGGTGATGTACTATTGATTTTCAAATGTCTCAATCATGATTATTGTCCGATACAGTGCTCATTTGGATGTTAGTATTTTGATTAAAAAAAATAAGTTATAAAAAAATCTTTTCGTATTTCTTAGTATGTTTGAGTAATTTTTTAAGTAAAAGAAAAATCACTAGAAAAAGTAAAAAAAAAAGAGTTTGTTTTTGAGAAACTATAATCTCTATCTCTTGGAAAAAGATGTTTTTTATAACATAAAAAGATGTTTGATAATAAATAAATATATTTTAATATTACATCTAAACATAATTTAATGTTACATCCAAACGTAAAATAACTTCTACTTTTTAAAAGATCATCCAAATTAGCCCATACACATGGGTTCTAATTTGGTATATTATCAGCAAATTAGTTATCAATGGCCATCTATTTATTTTTTTAATTAAATGTTTAAGGTTGAGCCTTCATTGCCACTTTCTATTTTTTATTTTTTTTAAATGAGGTGAAAAAATGGGCTCCTTTGAAAGTGTTTCTCATAAAAATCTTTTTTTACTTGATCTTTTTAATTAAAATCTTTTAAAAAAGTTAAAGTTAATTTATGTTTGCATGTAACATCAATTTATGTTTAGATATAATATTAAAAGATCTTTATTTATTATCAAATATAATTTTTATGTTATAAAAAAGATCTATCTTTATAAGATGAAAATTATAGCTTCTCCAAAAAGATTTTTTTTCTAGTGAT
The DNA here is from genome assembly GCA_030441495.1 of Dalbergia oliveri. NCBI lineage: Eukaryota > Viridiplantae > Streptophyta > Magnoliopsida > Fabales > Fabaceae > Dalbergia > Dalbergia oliveri. Next base: position 8,624,737 of record JAMLFY010000010.1, read on the forward strand.
TCTGCTTTTTAAAAAAATTATCCAAACATATTGAAAAACACAAAAAAATATTTTTTTTATTAATTTTTTTTATCAAAAACGGGCACATCCAAACAAGCTTCATGATGCCCCAACCAAGGAACTTTTTAGATATGTCATGCTCAATTCGACCAACCGGTGGCTTCAGACTTGGTCTTTGGTTGACACTTGTATATTCATATTGATACGGACATATCGAAATGGATGCTGATATGGATTATGTTTTTTTTTTTTTTTGTCAGGATATGGATTGTGTTTCAACATTTGTTTGGCAGATACATCTAGTTTTTGGTTCAAAACAGACACATTCAAAAATAGTCTCGTTCAAAAAGGCAAGTGCTTTTTGTTGTAAGTTTATATTTCTTTCTTTTTTTATCAGACGCAATAAAACGGTACAAGTTTTGAATGCAAGTTGATAGCACCTTTACGTAGGCTCAACCCGACCGGTCCATGACCTATATAGGTCCAATTTTTTGTATTTTTGCATTCTTAAGTCCCTGTATATCCAATTCAACAATCTTGACCAAAAATATTCCCAATTCGAGTTAAACTAAAATTGCCAAACATCTGGCCCAAAAAAATGCCCAACAATCTTTTTCTTTTCGAAAAATGCAATGAAACTATACTTTTTCTGTTTTATATTATCTATCGGTTTAAGAAAAAAATTAGTCTATAATAATGGTTATATCCATATTTCAATAAAGTATTTATGATTAACTTTTTATTTTACCTTTGATGAGATTCTGTACATAGCAACTATGGAAAATTTCAGTGTAACATTATCTTTGGTGGGAAATTCAGCGTAACATTAATAAAATGAATCAAATAAATGTTGAAAATTAAACAAGTAAACAGAATTCATAATTAAGCATTAACTCTGAGTTCTTTAGTTCTTGTGTAAATGATCAAAATAAAAAATAATATGGAATGGGGTTAGTATTTATTCACTTCCCACATACCCATGCAAGCTATTGAATAACACTTTATAACTTATTCTTGATGATATAAAGTTGTTGTGCATGTTCTTTGTTTCTCTATTAGGGTTACGGTTTCTCTCTTTCCTTCCCCTTGTGTTGGGCTTTCGACGACTGTCTAAAGCCAAGACTTTCTTATGAGGATGTAGGGTGTGGTGGTGCGGTTGAGAGGAGCCCGTGAAAGGTTGATGAGGCAACAGCCTCTAGCAACGAAGTTGAAATGAAGATGGCCTTTTTCTCTGTTTTTGCAAAAAATTTCTACAATATACAATCCAAGCGGTGGCTCCTGACGGAGAAGAAAAGTTTTCCGGTCACCAAGGATTCATAGATGAACGATGATCGGAGGATGTCTGGTGGAGGGAGGTGGAAATCATGGATTTGGTCGTTGTGACCGTTTGGATGCTCTTGGACAAGAGGTTGGATATTCTCTCTAATTGATGGATTTAGAACTTTGTCACACATACTGAGGAAGTAATGTTCTCGAGCTATATATGAGTGAGGGTGATGAGTTTTTTTTTAGTAATATTATCGAAACAATAAAATTGGACAATAAATGAACACTATATCTTATTACCATTAGATATGACAATATTGTCACTTATCCTACTCACTCATTATATTTAATGGTGATAAGATATATAATGTACATTTATTATGTAATTTTATTATTTCTATAATATTACTCTTTTCTTTAAATTGCACTAACATGCTAACGAAGTCGATTCTATCTACTAGCTAGCTCCAATGGTTTCCAAGTGTATGAATTCTAGCGACTCGGCTAGTCCTGAGGTTGAGGTGGGAGCTGGACATTCATGTCATCTTTTGTGGCTGTAGTGCTTCATTTGGTCTTATTCTACGTGGTTTGTTGTCCTTTATCTGATGGCAATCCCTAAGTCTCTTTGTAATTCTATAAAATTTTGATTGTACTTATTACTCCACTTTTTTTTTTTTGGTGTTTTGAGCCTTTAATCAATCATCAAATAATTAAAAAAAAAACTTATTCTTAATGGTCATGCAATTTGTCCAAGTATTTATTAATATAAAAAAAACTAAAAAAACTACTGATTTGTTTGCCAAAAGAGTGATGAGAAACAAATGATGGTTGGAATAAAAAATTAGAAAACTAAGTAGTGGTAGAAGCAGAATCATGGACTGGTGGAAACAGATGATATAAGGTGGCATGAGAAAATACTCCTTTAAGCTCTAAAATGAAGACACTGACCCTACTATAGTTATGATAACGCACAAGTTAGCATATTCCATTATTAAAGGAGACCACTTTGTTGAATCAGCTGAATATAGAGAAACGATCAAACTAAATTATATATTTGTACAATCAAATCATTATTCTGAAGTACGAACCAAATAAAATCATTATTCTCAAGTGTTGTGGAGCGAAGCAAAAGAAACGCCCTTATAATCTATCAAATGGTATTTGGGTCGTTTTTAATCTTTGTTTTAAGGGCATTTAAAGCTTATCTAAACATCATCACCTGTAATTACAGGACTCATGGCTATTAAGGTGACACCAAATTTCTTTAAAGTTTGGTTGCACGTATTTTAATCTACCATCCACTTCCATACACCAGGCCATAAAACTTTAATTATAAAATGTATGTAAAGAAAAACCTTTATTTTTCTTCACTACCAAATTAGAATATATCAACATCCATATTCTAATTAATCCTTCCAATCATTACTTGGTTTCTCTCTTCACTGTAAAAGTTGAAAAAACAAAAAACAAAGTCACAAGAATGCTCATCAAGTCAGAACATCCCCCATGATGGAACTCTCACGTCTCCAAAGTGGAGAGGCACATGCATGTCCCTCATGGATCCAAGGGCTTCAAACAAACTTGAACTCCATATCTAGGCTTAATTGTTAGGACAACCACGGGTGCATGCCTATAATTCTCAGAAATGGTGAAGCTAAAGCGAGAGATCAACATGGCTAATATGATCTTAGCCTCCATCATGGCAAACGATTGTCCAACACAATTTCTAGGGCCTGAAGCAAATGGTATAAAACGGCCAGGCATGAATGACTTTGATGCAAACCTCTCCGGGTTGAACTCGTTTGCATCTTTACCCCATAATTCTTCACTATGATGAATAGCCAGCACTGGAATCCAAATTGACAAGCCTTTAGGGATATAAAGGTCACCCAACACAATGTCTTCAAAGGCCATTCTTGGGAGCACAGTTGCTGGAGGATAAAGCCTCATTGACTCGTTAATTACCATATGTAACTGCAACATCAAATAATAGCACAGGTTAGCTGATTATTGTGTTGGCCAAGGAAGCCAAAAGCTGGCCCCTTGTTTTTCTTGTAATTATAATACTTTAAGGTAATGCTGATTCTTTGACCATCTTTTGGAAAATCTAGCCTTTTGAGAATAATAATTAGTACTATAAAGTTTGGCTCACCGGAATTTTCTATTAAGCCTTCCTACGTAGATGAGATGAAGAAATATTCATAAACTTATGAAGTGATGGGTAGCCATGAAGCGTCATCGAGTAGAAGAGGGTCCACTCATTTGTGCCCTTTTTGGTCTTCTTTCAGTCAGAATTTTCCGGGTTTGGCCTATTATCGAGTAGTGTGTATTTTAATTTTATAAAACAGGAATAGATAGCCTAATTATTCCTTAGAGATTATTTAATATTATCTTATGATCCAATTACAGGTTTGTGATTAACCATTTATTATTGGGCTTGGGCCCAACTGTGCATGTGCAAAAGAGTGTGTAAATTTATAGTAACATAGGCCCGTAATAGGCAGAACTTGGTTACAATATATTTCATTTGGACAGGATTCTCACTTCAGTCTGTATCTCTTACGCTACTCCATCGAGGCATTATGGCATAGGAGATAGAAAAGGAGTGTAAGCTCTCTCCTAACGTATAGCACACGTGCATACGCTTACAATGTCGACATCAATTTGCAGTATGGCTTTAAGAGGTATGCATTTTAATGTGGTTTGGTATTCCTATTTTTTGTGTTCTAAATTCCTAATATTTGATCCTGTAATATTAGTATGTGGTATCAGAGAGGGTAATACTATAATTAGAACCCTAATTTCTAGTGTTAGCAAAAATCCCTAATCACGCCAAATTAGTGTTTTTGTTTTCTTTTCCCTTATGATTGAAACTGACACAAGAATTAGAAACCTTTCTTCCTAAATGATGTTTCATGTTGATGTTTGGTTTTGATACCATTTAGAGAGAAAGTGAGACCATTGTTTTCAAAGAGAGATATCGTTGTGCAGGGGAGAGCATGCCGTTGTGGCTTGCCTCCTTTATTGTCTGGTGCAATGGCCTGTTAAGGGTGGTCTCTTAGCCGCTGTAGCAATGATGGAGGATGCACTATGTGTGCTTTGCTTAGCTACGCAAGAAGAAGCAAGTGCAGCGGCGCTAGGTGTGCGCTGAATGTTCCCTGTTTGTGCATTGGCAAAGGAATAAGAGAAAAGAATAATATTAAAAAATAAATAAAGGAATATAGGGGATGATAGTTCTAGTGCGGCACTATTTTGTTTAGAGGTAAATAATTTAGCTTCAACCCTTAAACAATGGCATCATCGTGAAGTTCATTGTAAGATTATTATAATTGTTTAGTCTCCCATTATAATTCTAATATATATATATATATATATATATATATATATATATATATATATATATATATAGTCTCTTTTGTATTCTCATTATTGTTGTGTCTGGAAAATTGAAGTTGGATTGAGATTATTTATTTTAGGCAATCCCAATTGAGGACTCTATGACTAGTATGTTGAGTGGGTTTCACCACTACAGTGGGTTACTCATAAAATTAATTGAGTTACTTGTTAATTTTGTTTAGGATGATTGTCACTTAGATTGATTAAGAGTTTACTCACCCAGTAGTTTACTCGTTAATCAATCTTGATGTGACATGATGTTTCACCTAAGTTCATAATTATAAATTGGCTCACCCAGGTAGTTTAATTTATTAATTTGGTGGTGTGACATGGATTTGAATCATGATTTTTGGAAAATCCATCTGCTCATCATATTGTTTTGTATAATGTATTCTCTATTGTATAATGTATTCTCACAGGCGAGTTTATATTATATGTTTATATCCTTATTTTGGTAATATATATATTATTGTTTATTGCCCATATAATTATCTTGTTTTTCAGCTCCTATAGCTTTTTCCATGAACAACAATGTCAACCATGTCGAGATTCTTATTGGAAATAATTATAAGAGGTGAAAGGATGATATTGAGTTGGCTCTTAGATTGTTGGATATCGACATGGCTATGACGGAGGATGAACCTCTTTTGACTTATGAAAGTACTTAAAAGCAAAAGGCCTATCATAAAGAGTGGACCAAGGCAAATAGGAAAGCATTGATGTTGATCAAGTAGTCCATTGATGAAACTCTTGTGAAGGAAATTCCCATATTAGAGAAAGCCAAAACTTTGCTTGATTCTATTAGGGAAAGTTATATAGTTTCTAGTAAAGCCAAAGTTGGTCAATTGATGGACAACTTCATTAACATAAGGTATGATGGGAAGGATGGTGTTAGGTAGTAAATCATGAAAATGGTAACCATAACTTCAAAACTCAAAGACTTTAAGTGCCCAGTAAATGATAAGTTCCTTCTGCACCATGCCCTTAGCACTTTGCCTGCCAAGTTTGATACACTTAAGACTTCTTATAATACCTAAAAATAGGAGTGGGACATAAACACCTTGATATCCATCCTTCACAAGAGGAGGATAGACTGAACCATATTTTATTTGAAAGTGTGAATTTGTCTTTTTAGTCACGCCAAAAGTAATTTTTCAAAAAGAAAGGCAAGAAGCCTAAGGGTAATGATAATGTTGATAAAAATACTGGTCCATCTCAGGCCTCCTCTCCCAAGACCTTACATTCAGAAAGGTGACCTAAAATGTTAGTTTTGCAAGTTAGTTGGTCATAAGAAATCAAATTTCCAAGCTTTCAAATCTTTCATTGAGGCCCAAAAGGATAAAGGTGAGTCACTAGCTTTCGTTTGCTTTGAATCCAATTTACTAGATGTTCTTGTTAACTCATGGTGGATTGATTCTGAATAGCTTCATGTTGCAAATACATTGCAGGGGTTCAAGAGCAAGCAAAAACCAAGTGATGATGAAATCAACGTGTTCGTAGGGAATGGAATAAAAGTTGACGTCCGTTCATAGGATTTGTCAAACTAAAGTTGGAATCAGGATTTATTTTGCATTTGAAAAAGGTTGTTTATGTACTGTCCATGAGACGAAATTTGATTTTTGTGTCAAGACTTGATAATTATGGTTTTTCTCTTAATTTTAAAGATGGAGTTTGTCTTTTGTCTTATGATTCTCAAGTGGTTGGCAAAGCAATTAAATATGATTATTTATACCGTGTGAATCTTGATTCCAATCTATAATTTCCTACATGTTCATGTAGATGGTAATAAAAGGCCTTTGATTAAAGAAAATTCTTTTTCTTATGGCATAGGTGTCTTGGTCATATTTCTAAAGATCAAATTGAAAGACTTGTGAAAAATAAAATTTTACCCTCACTTGATTGCACTAATCTTAAAGTATGTGTGGATTGTATAAGAGGAAAAATGACCAAGATGACTAGGAAGGGATCTACTTGTAGTATTGACCTTTTGGAAATTATCCATCCTGACATTTGTGATCCTTTAAAACCAACTTTGTGCATAAATAAATATTTTATCACATTCATTGATGATTTTTCACGTTTTGGTTATGTTTATCTGATTAATGACAAATCTTTGTCGTTGGAAAATTTCAAAATTTTTAAGACTCGAGGTAGAAAACTAATGTGGTAAAACCTTCAAGATTGTAAGGTCAGATCGGGGTGGTGAGAACTATGGTAGGCATAGAGAGACTGGACAATTGAAAGGACCCTTTGCTAAATTTTTGGAGGAATGTGGATTGTTTCCCAATATGGTGAGGTCTATGATGAGTCAAACCAAATTACTAGATTCCCTTTGGGGTGAGATCTTTAAGATAACCATGTTTATCCTAAATAGAGTACCCTCCAAATATATTCCTAAAACACATTTTAAGCGTTTAAAGGGTGGAAACCTAGTTTTAACCATTTTCGTTTATGGGGTTGTCCTGAAGAGGTTAGACTCTATGATATAATATCTTAATAGAATTTATTAGTATATAAATTATTATTATTATTACTATTATTAATCGGTTAATCATTTTAATAATAATATTATAATGTATTATCATTTTAATAATATATATATATATAGAACGTGTTACATGGTTAATTGTGTTAATAATATTATAATGTATTATCATTTTAATAATAATAATATATATAATACATTATAATATTATTAATAATATTATTACCATGCAACACGTTCTTATATATATATATATATATATATATATATATATATGTAAGCAACTAAGACGCTTCGGTTTCATTCTTTTTTACTCTTTTCAATTTTATTTTTCTTTTTATTTTATACTACTAGTATATTTTTGGCACATTATAATACTCCAAATATTTTTCTAAGAACCTTAGTCGAAGAAATTTTTCCTAGAGAGAAAAACAAGGTATCTCTAATTTTTCTCCTATTAATCTCTTCCATTACCATGTCATTTCAGCTCCTCAAAGTCAAGTTGTTAGTGGAATCACCGGCTAGAAAAGTGAGTGGGTTTAAGCTCATAGCCATACTTTTGGTTATTATTACTATTTTCCCAACATTATATGAATTGTTTATGAAATTATAAAATGACTTATGCCAAATACATGTTTTACGGATTATGCCAATTCTCAGAAAAATTATTGTTTTTTTTATAGTTATCATGAAAATCTTTTTTTAGAAAGCTCATGGGACCATATTTGATACCTTGCATGTTATAGAATATATTTCCGGTTTATGAACTTATAGACCTCAGTTTAATGTTTCCAGTAGAAATATTGATTACCATGTTTTCAGACTATGAATTTCCTATTAAGATTTTAGAGCATCAACTATAATTTATTGAAAGTGTTGAACAAAGTATGATTCATAATAATTGTTAGACACATACTCTGTAGGCTTTTGAAATTACTATGTCTACAAGCTAGTGATCCCTTAGGCATGATTTTAGAACATCAATTGTGCTAAAGTTAGATTGTTAAAATCTTATGAATTTAGCTTTTAGATTTATTCAATGTATGTACAAGTTATTTTGTAGTAATTACTAGAAATAGAACACGAGTTAAGACTTAGGATTGATCGTTAACATTGGTGCAAGTGGTCCGCTAGAGGACTAACTCACAGAAGGAACCTAGTGTGGTGTCTATTTATGGGACCTAGTTGGGTGCTCATTAACTAGCCTTTGGCTCAGATTCAGCTATTTAGATATTTATGTATAAAATAATTCCCATTCTCTACTAGTTATTGCCATGAATTTAGTTAAATTATGGTTTTTAGTACAATGATATGTAATTATATATAAAATATTTTACATTAGTCGCATGTATATATTATGTATATTTGTTGTTGTCCTATGTGGGTTGTGAGTGAAAGCTCGCTCATTGAGTTTTGATGAACTCACCCCTCGCTTTCCTTCCCTTCCAGATCAGTTATAGGTTTAGTTGCCACAATATCCTCCCAGGAGTGCTCCAGGTTCTTTGGTGAGCTTCGCTTTGGAGTGGAGCTTACTATTAGTTATGTCAGTTTAGTAGTGCTCCAATAATTGTGTAGGTAGGATATAGGATATACATTCTAGTTATTTTCAATATTTCAGTCATTTATTTAAATATGTTTGGCTTTAGCCAGGATTATGGTTATGACAGTTCTTATTCAAGATTTATGTTTTAGAAATATTTTCAGAATTATGGAATTTAGTTAAACTTGAGATGTTTTGAATATATTTGATTTATTTATGCATATTAGCCAGTCACATTACTAGAGGCTTCCATGGAGATCCAATCCCTCATGGTCACATTCTAGGTGGATTGTGACAAAGTGGTATTAGAGCAATAGGTTTCCCTACATATTATTAGAGCAAGCATCCACAAATAATATGACATCTATGTAAATGGAAGCGCGCCCATTTGCATTGATGAAGTGCTATTTGAGGTCTTTAGGAAAGAGGAGTCATGTCTAGGTTCATTAAGAGTTTGTCTTTCTTTGGAACTCATGGTCTTGTTGTATGTCCTTGTTTTCAGGTGTAACCATACCACCTATACACCCTTCACACCTTCTTCATTGCCATAGGAGTGACATATATAGTAGCAATGCTCACTTTAGAGCTTTTGAACAGATGGTAGCAAACTTGATAGATATGATGACTAGGCAGCTAGAGGCGACTACGTAGCCGTCTCCAGCCGAGATACAGACGACTCGACCTTGGAGCGTTTTAAGAGGATGGACCCGCCTACTTTTAACCAATATTTAATGATTGAGGATCCCTAGGAATTCCTTAGGCATGTGAGAAAATAGTTGGTGTCATCCATTGTTCTTCAGAGAGCGTGGATTTGGCTGGCTTCCAATTAGGAGGCCAAGAGAGTTATGGTATCAGGAGTTTCAACAAAGGCATGGGACCACAGCTCTGCCTCTTGGGACAGTTAAGGAAGCCTTCATGCAAAGATTCACATTAGAGACAAGCATAGATGATTGAGGAGTTTTGAAGCTCCATTTAACTCTAGGCATGACAGTTCAGAGTATGATGAGTGTTTCACTTATCTAGCACGGGCAGCCTAACATTATTCTGAGAGGACGCTCCAGTGAGATGTTTTGTTCAGGGTCTACCCAGAGATATGTTCCTTAGTTTGCAGCGTCACGTCGGGACCATGGACTATGCTCAGATGTTAGACACATCGATTGGTCTTGAAAGTAGTTTAGCAGAGCGTAGGGCTATGACAAAGGCCTACAAGAAGGTTAGGGTTCATGTCTTGTTCTCGATTGGAGAAGGTTCGAGCAAGGGTCACCATCTTCAAGGCCAATAGCGGGGTTTGTCGGTATGGTCGCCTTCTTGAGCCCATCTCGGCATGCCTGATTGCATCACAGACTCTTAGTCAAGGGGGCAATCAGCATAGTGGGTAGGGTTCATGTCAGTCATATCCAATATGGCCAACTTGTGAGAAAAGACATCAAAGTTAGTGTTTAGTTAATTCGTCAGTATGTTATGGGTGTGGCCAGTGGACCATAAGCGTAGAGAGTCCTGATGTTTCAAGATGCTCCTAGTCAAGGGTCAGCTGAGCCCCTTTATGTTAGTTCTCTAATCAATGGCCCAGGGTGGCTTCATCGCTTTGATAGGTGGAGGGAGGGTAGGGCCCTGGTGGAAAGGTATGAGGCGGGTAGAGAGTAGGCGGTAGAGGCTAGGGTAGTGGAGGATATTCATAAGTTAGAAGCTGAGGAGTTCAATTTGGCCTCAAGTGATATAGGGTATTCTAGCTCACATCAAGGTTCAGTTGACCTTGGTTGGGCAGATCAAGGCATAGTAGGGTGAAGATTCGAAGCTAGCAAAGTTGGTTGAGAATGTTCGTAAGGGTGAGAATACAAAGTTCTCGATTGATGTTGAGGGTGTATTGCACTTTGGGAACCATTTATGCATGCTCAGTTGGTGAATTAAGGATAAAAGTAATGGAAAAAGCCTATGGTGCAGCATACCAGTGCATAGGATCAACTAAGATGTATCAAGATCTAAAATAGTTGTTTTGGTGGGATGGTATGAAGAGAGATATCGGTGACTTTGTAGCTAGGTGGTTGGTGTACGAGCAAGTCAAGGCTGAGCACCAGAGGGCGGGTTACTCAAGGATAAATATTCCATAATATAAGTGGGAGATGATAACCATGGACTTCGTAGTTGGGTTACCCCGAACCACCATGGGGTTTGACTCCATATGGGTAATAGTAGATAGGATGATCAAGTCAGCACACATTTTATAGTAAAAATTATCTTTAGTGCAACACAATATGCTCAGTTGTACATCAACAAGATAGTCAGACTTCACGGTATTCCATTAACCATCATATTGGAGAAGGTCCCAATTCACTTCTGGAGGGCATTTCAAGAGGCCATGGGGCACATATGGATTTGACCATAGCTTTCCATCCCTATCCTGATGGCTAGTTGGAAAGGACGATACAAACCTTAGAAGATATGCTCAGAGCCTATGTGCTAGATTTCGAGAGGAAGCTAGTGTCATCACCTACCCTTGATTAAGTTCTCATACAACAACAGTTCAGACAAGTATTCAGATGGCACGTTCAAAGCTTTATATGGGAGGCGTTGTAAGTCTTCCATCAAGTGGTTTGAGCTTGGGGAAGCTAAGTCCCTAGGCCCAGACCTAGTTCAAATTAGAGAAGGTTCAGTTGATGAGGGAACGCCTTTTAGTAGCATAGTCCAGGCAAAAGTCTTATGTAGATAACTCGGTGCAACTTGGAGTTTGTAGTTGGGGACGTGTTTTCTGAGGTATCCCTTATGAAAGGGATAGTGAGGTTCGATAAGCGAAAAAAGATAAGCCTTCATTTTATCGGCCCATTTGAGATCTTAGAAAGAGTTGGAGTGGTGGCTTATAGGTTGGCATTGCTTCCTAGTTTATTAGCCATACACCCAATGTTTCATGTCAGTATGCTTAGGAAATATATGTCAAACCAGTGCTCACTCTGCAAACAGTCCAAGTTGATAAGAATTTGTCTTATGAAGGGGAACTAGTTGCCATCGTGGATAGGCAGGTCAAAAAGCTTTGCTCAAAGGAGGTAGCCTTAATGAAAGTTATCTGGGGGAGCTATTCTGAGGAAGCAACTTAGGAAGCTGAAGAAGCTATGAAAATCAAATATCCTCATCTTTTTTCCACCTTAGGGTACGTCATTTAGATTTGAGGACCAAATCTCTTTTAAAAGGATAATATATAATATCCCAAATATGGAATTTATTAGTATTTGAATTATTATTACTATTATTATTATTAATTGGTTAATCGTTTTAATAATAATAACACGAGATGCATGAGGTTATTATATATATATATATATATATATATATAACAAAGACACTTTAGTTTCATTTTTTTCTTTTACGCTTTGGAGTTTTGTTTTTCTTTTTGTTTTATACTACTAGTATATTTTTGGCACATTATAATACTCTCAAATATTTTTCTAAGAACCCTAGCCGCCGAAGAAATTTTCCTAGAGAGAAAAACAAGGTATCTCTAATTTTTCTCCATTAATCTCTTCCATTACCAGTGTCATTTCAGCTCCTCAAAGTCAAGTTGTTAGTGGAATCATACTTCCTACCAACAGTGAGTGGGTTTAAGCTTATGGCCATACTTTTGGTTATTATTACTATTTTCCCAACATTATATGAATTGTTTATGAAATTATAAAATGACTTATGCCAAATACATGTTTTGACGGATTATGCCAATTCTAAGAAAAATTATTGTTTTTCAGTTATCATGAAAATCTTTTTTAGAAAGCTCATGGGACCATATTTGATATCTTGCATGTTATAGAATATATTTCTCGGTTTATGAAATTATGAGACCTCAGTTAATGTTTAGTAGAAATATTGATTATCATGTTTTCAGACTATGAATTTCCTATTAAGATTTTAGACATCAACTATAATTTATTGAAAGTGTTGAACAAAGTATGATTCATAATAATTGTCAGATACATACTCTAGGCTTCTGAAATTACTATGTCTACAAGCTGGTGATCCCTTAGGCATGATTTTAGAACCTCAGTTATGCTAAAGTTAGATTGTTAGAATCATATGAATTCAGAGCTTTTAGATTTATTCATTTATGTTCAAGTTATTTTGTAGTAATTAGTGAGAAACAGAATAGTGAGTTAACAGCTGGGGATAATCATTAACATTGGTGCCAAGTGGTCCGTTAGAGGACTAGCTCACCCATAGAAGGAACCTAGTGTGGTGTCCATTTATAGGACCTAGTTAGGTGCCCATCAAATTGGCCTTTGGCTTAGATTCAGCTATTTAGCTCAAATATTTATGTATATAATAATTCCCATTTCTCTACTATTATTGCCATGGATTTAGTTAAATTATGGTCTTTAGTACGGTCATATGCAATTATATATAAAATATTTTACATCAGTCGCATGTATATATTATGTATATTTATTGTTGTCCCATGTGGGTTGTGAGTGGATGTGCACTCATGAGTTTTAATGAACTCACCCCTTTTTTCTCCCCTATAGATACAATTACAGGTTTAATTTACCATAGGATCTTTCCAGGAGTGCTACAACTTTTTTAGTGAGCTTCGCTTTGGAGTGGAGCTTACGATTGGTTATGTCAGATTAGTAGTGCTCCAATAATTGTGTAGGTAGGATCCGGACATACATTCTAGTTATTTTTAGTATTTCAATCATTTATTTAAATATATTTGGCTTTGGCCAGATTATGGTTATGACACAGTTTCTTATTCAAGATTTATGTTTTGGAAATATTTTTAGAATTATAAAATTTATTCAAACTTGAGATATTTTAAATATATTTAATTTATTTATACATATTAACCAGTCACGTTACTAGAGGTTTCCGTGGGGACCCAATCCTCACGTGCTAGTCACGTTCTCTAGGCCAGTCATGATAATGACCATATTGCATCAAAGTTAATTCCTAAAACCACCAAATGCTATTTTGTTGGCTATTCCATTAATGCTAAAGGCTATAGATTCTACTATCCTACCCATGGAACAAGAATAGTTAAGGTAATCTCTGCTAGGTTTCTTGAGAATGATCTGTAAATCCTATGTCTCCATTGGTGATGGTTCAAGTTCTGGCTTGAGTGTGTCATGTTCCTGGTTCCTATTGTATAAGAAAAGGTGGTGTATCAATCGATTGAGAGGGTTCTTAAGGAGCCACCATAGGAAGTTGTAGAGGATCCCTTACCACCACCTCCACAACAATCTGTTGAGGGTTCTTCCTTTTAGGAGATCATAGAAGGAGAGAAGACTAGTGAATCGTGATGATTATTATACTTTTCTTGGAGAGTTAGAGGTTGGATGTATGCTAGATCTAGGGAATTTTAATGAAGCTATGTCTAGTGCTCTTGGAGATAAGTGGATTAAGGCTATGAATAATGAAATTCTTTCTATGAGTAACAATGATGTGTAGGAGCTTGTAGAGATTCCTAAAATTTTAAGCCCATTAGCTGTAAGTGGGTGTTTAAAACTAAGAAAGACTCCAATGTTAATGTAGAGCGGTACAAAGCAAGGCTTGTGGTTAAAGGTTTCACTCAGAGAAGGTATTGATTACAATAAAACTTTTTTCTCTTGTCTTGTCTAAGGATTCCCTTGGGATCATTATGGCCTTAGTGGCTCTTTTTAATTTAGAGCTCCCAAATGGATGTGAAGACAACTTTATTGAATGGGGATCTTGATGAGGAAGTATACATGCAACAACCTCAAGGATTCATAGAAAGTGGGAAAGAGCATTTGGTATGTAAGCTGAAGAAGTCAATTTATGGTTTGAAGCGGCTTCATGGCAGTGGAATCTCAAATTTAATGAGATTGTTACTTCTATGGGCTTTATGGAAAACAAAGTGGGTTCATGTATATACCTCAAGATTAGTGGAAGTTGGTTTATTATTCTTGTTCTCTATGTAGATGATATTTTGCTTGCCAAGCAGGTTATGATATCCGTTATCCACATGTTTTGACATGAAAGACCTTGGGAAGCCTCTTTCCTTCTAGGGATTGAGATCTACAGGTCACGTCAGACTGTTGGGTTTGACCCAAAAGGCTTATATTGATCGAGTTTTGAATAGATTCGTATGAGACTGTAAGCCTTTTGATACTCCTATTACCAAAGGGGACAAGTTAAGCAAAGATCAATGTCCGAAGAATGATGTTGAGAGGAGGGCTATAAAGGATATTCCTTATGCTAGTGTAGTGAGTAGTCTTATGTACGCTTAGGTTTGCACCAGACTTGATTTGTCTTTTATTGTTCATATGGGAAGATTCTTGTCTAACCCAGGACATGCTCATCGGGTTGCAACCAAACGGTAATGAGGTATTTACAAAAGAAAAAGGATCACATAGCGTATACAGAAGGGTTAAGGAGCTAGATGTACTTGGTTATCCTGATTTCACTTTGTTGGTTGTCTAGATGATGAGAGGTCCACTTCTAGATACATTTTCATGCTAGTGATGGAGCTATTTCATGGAAGAGTGTGAAGAGGACTCTAATTGCTTCCTCTACCATGCAAGCTAAGTTTGTTGCATGTTATGGTACAACATCACATGTAGTGTGGATGAGGAATTTCATTTGTGCTCTTGAAATAGTGGACTCCATTGCCAAATCCCTGACTTTATTGTGATAGTAATTCTGCTATTTTTTTCACTAAGAAATAGAATGACTTCTGCCTCTAAACATATTAAGATTAAATTCCTTATAGTTAGGGAGATAGTTGAGAATGGAGAAATTCTAGTAGAGTACATTGGCACTAAGGATATGCTTGCTAACCCTCTAACTAAGGGACTTAGGCCCATAGTGTTTCTGAAACATGTTGAGAGTATGGGTCTTGTGAGGTCCTTTGATGTAATTGGTTAGTCGGAGTTGTTTTACTTTTTTACTTTATGTTCATGCAATTACATTGTTTTCTATGTAATTTATATTGTGAACTTTTGCATATTATTATGGAATTGTTTCCTTTAGTGCCACTAATATGTTTATTTATGTATCTTGAAATATGAATATGTTTTCTATAGGAAAATGGTCATTTATTTGAAAGATTTTGTTCCCTTGTGGGAATGGTGTTTCATCATAAACATGTTATAATCTCCTTATGGGAGGTTGGTTGTGTTTTCTTGGGAAGACACAATGAGGATCCATACACAGTAGCATTGATAGGATCACATATTATACTATGATGTGTATACACCCCTGTGCACTCATGCTTGTGGATCATTGTTGGTGAGGTTATTTGGTTATGTGGTCATGGGTAAAGAGAACTCTTTATAGTTTATCATTTGACCTATGACTCTTAACTGATAGCCTCATTAACTGAAGTGATATATTTTTGTGGTGATATTTTTCAGGTATTTTGTGGCCACCATTGTTCAACCCAAGAGTCATTTTCAAAATGTTTTAGAAATATAAAGCAAAACCCAATCAATATTGTTCAAGTGAGATAATGTTAGAATTTTTTAGTTTGGCCTACTATTGATTTGTGTGTATTTTAATTTTATAAAACTGGTTGAATGGATAGCCTAATTGTTCCCTAGAGACCATTTAATATTATCTTATGATCTAATTACGAGTTTAGGATTCACCATTTATTATTGGGCTTGGCCAATTGTGCATGTGTAGAAGGGTGTGTAGTTTATAGTAACTTAAGCCCATGATGGACAATTCTGTTACAATATATTTCATTTGGACAAGATCCCACTTAGTCTATATCTCTTGACTTCCTCTCCATCAAGGCATTGTCTAGCATAGGAGACAAAAAAAGAGTGAAAGCTCTCTATACCTGACATATAGCACACGTGCACACACTTACAACGTCAACATAGATTTACAATATGGCTTCAAGAGATATGCATTTTAATGTGATTTATGATATTTCTATTTTGGTGTTCTAAATTCCTAGTATTTGATCCTATAATATTAACACTTTCTTCCTCCAGAAGTAAGAAAATTTTTTGAAGTCTCAAATATGAAGTCTTACAATTCTTTTATGATCTGAGTTTTACATAAATCTAGAGGTATTTCATGGATCTGTTTGGTTTGGGTTTGGAGTAACATATGATATAGTAGACTTTTCTTTTTAAAAAAAAATAAAAAGAAACTTTTGGATAAAATCAATTCGACTAAATTGAGTTAATTTGATTCACGTTATAGATAGCTAGGTTGAGGCAAAAGAAAAAAGAATTTTATTTTTCTCTAAGATTTTCTCCTCACAGCAGCCAATGATATATAATACAAAATTAGGCAATGAGATACTTAATTATAATTTGGGTTGGTCAATTTTTTAAATGAATGCAAAAGGAGTAACTTAATACTAAAGCTTAAGTATATAATAACTAAATGTTTAGAAATAAATTTTAAAAATATATAATTGAGTGGCTGATGGTTATATTTTGATTTCTACTTTAAAAATGTAAAACCGAAAATCGAATCAATAATAATTTAGTTTAGTTTTAATTTAATATGATCTTATTAGTTGAAATAATCCAAACCAATGAAACCAATTTCATTGATGTGGATCATCGAGTCAATCTAATCCAACAAACACCTTTCGATAAACCTATCAAATTAAATTTGATATAAGATATTACAAAACAAAATGATATAAGATAGAGCGTGAATTTTTATATATAAAAAAATATGGCTGTTAGCTTTATCTAAAATTCTACCCATGGTTTAAATACGATTTAACTTTGAACATTTGGACTTTGGAGGCTCTATAACCCATTTTAGATAATTCTTTATATTAGCACCAACTACTTGTTCACGAGCGCAATGTCCTTGAATAGACTATAATATTTGTATATTGTCTTTTCTGAAAATCGAGGTAACAACTAAACCCCTATTAAGCTTGATTGGGTTTTGCAAACTCCAGTGTGAGATGAAAAACACCAATTAATAATGGAAAAATGTTTCCTCTGTTTTTAGTCCTACGGTTAGAAACGCAATCATTTACTTATGCTGTAAAGAGAAATAATTGACACAAATACAGTAAAAGATTTGCATAAAAGTAAAACCAAATTGAAGAAAAATAGATGAATTCCAGATTCAGATTTGACATAGCACAGATCATGTATCCAATGTTTTGCACACTGTAAACGTGTTTTTCTGTGTCCTACCAGACAACAGTTTTGACAATCAGATCCCAAAAGAATTGCCCCATTGCCCCTTTACCTTAAAAAGGCTATGACATAATCAGACCCTCCTTACCTAACACAAAATATAAGAAATAAAGTCTCCTTTTGAAACAATTAGTGAATACAATTGGAAAAGGAGGATCTTCACATTTATCAGAGAAGAGTGTAAAGAAATAAATAAAATAACTAAAGAATAAAAATGGTATAAATCAATCAGATTCCCTCTAGACTAATATAAAGAAAAATATGAATTAAATTTTTTATCAAAATAATTTAACATGTAGTTGTTAATTTTTTAATGGGTAAGTTTTCTGATTCATTCACATTCACAATAGGGGAGAAGCGTAAAGAAGATAAATGAGAATAAAAAATGTTATTTTGATACCTGAAAGTGGGTGACTAAGTGAGGGCATCTATTATATTATTATTAGATGTGATAGTAGTTTTTACTTCTTTATCCATTCATCACATGTAATGATGATAGATTAAGTATCCCACTTAGTCATCCATATTAAGTGTTAGAATAATATTGCTAAAATAAAAATAAAAAACTGGGAAAAAATTAAAAAAAAATTTAACAGACCAATGCGTTACTAACCAGAGTGAGTTTAGAGAGTTGGTCCATGAAGGAGTTCCTCCATTTAAGACATCGTTGACCTCAGCTCTGACTTTGTCTTGCCATTGTGGATTGC